>JAJJMC010012393.1:8493-21236 GCA_023531435.1 Papaver californicum | reverse complement strand
ATTTAGACATAAACTACCGATTGTATTACTGGACCCAAATTTAGTGATAATCGTTAGTTTCGTATAGGGTTAAACTTCCGATTGTGCAAGTTAGTGATCCTCAAAAACATCGATCACAATCGGTAGTTAGATTTAGACATAAACTACCGGTTGTATTACTGGACCCAAATTTACACATAATCGGTAGTTAAATTTTTTATGTAACTACCGATTGTACGTGTGTCCATAGAATTTTGTGTTCCATTTTTTATGCACACACGGTAGATAATGTAGAGCCCGAGCTACCGATTGTGCACAATCAGTAGTTAAGTTGTTTTTTATACTACCGATTGTACACAATCGGTAGTTACGTTGTTTTTTTGACTACCTATTGTTAACAATATGTTGAACTTGTTCAATGTACTTTGTCTACCGATTATGTACTGAAATAATTATTCTTTATCTTGTACAAAGAAGGGAAAGGAGATCTAAGCAAGGCCACGATACAATTCTATCGGGGCCTCGTCGTGAAGGGAGAAGAAGGTTACCGCTAGTGCAAGAAGACAAAAGAGCGCTAACAGAATTGTTATAACCGAAGGAACTCTACCAAGTGTTCCAAGAAGTAGAAACGAAGAAGAAGGAGGACCAAATGCTCCACAAGATAGATACTTTGAAGAAGGATGGCCAAGTGGTAGACAAGAAGAAGGAAGTGGCTCAAAGAATCAATCTAAGAATAAAGGAGGACACAAGTTCCCCGACTCTTTGAAGATGAAGGGTCTACAACAAGGTCAAATCCCTGGCCTCCCAAGAGATGGAGGAGATCTATTGTTTGGGTACAAAGACTCTTGAGCGAAAGAGATTTACTCAACAAAGGTAATAATTATAAAACACCATTCTTAACATATTTTCTTTTTATTCGTAGAAGTGTTAACTGTTATTCTAATTGTTTTTTTAATTCGTCGTGTATATTAGGACCATAATGCGGTCCGTCTACTCAAGCCTACGGTTGCACCAACAAAGATGAACGATTGGCCGTTAGAAGGTGAGTGTCAACGGTTCAAGGAAATTATACTGAACTCGGGGCTATCTACGGCTGCCGAAATTCAATGTTACCTCACGACCGGGTGTCGATATCGGCCTTCATGGAGAGGATGTATCCTGAGACCTATACCTTCCATATGTTGTGGGGAGAGATGACGATCACCCCGGATGATGTGGTGCAGATTCTAGCTCTCACTGACCATGTTACGGCGGTGAAGTTTGATTATGTGAAGCAGTTAAGATGGGACCAGCTTTATGTTTACACTGAGAGGTGCCTTGGTTGGGACCGAGCGACATCCGATAAGGAGTTCAACCGGTGCGATACTTACAAAACCAGGCAATTCAGCATGGTTCAACTGATGAAAATGTTCAGAGGCACCAAGGCTATGGAAGAGCTGAACCCAGAGTTTATCGATGACCAGGTCAAAGCTGCAGCCACTGCATATATTCTATGTGTTTTGGGATGTGTAATTTTCCCAAATGCTAGTGGCAACCGGGTCGATGCCAACCTCCTACAACTTTTGCATCCCCTCCATAAAGTTCGAGACTATTCATGGGGCACCGCATGTTTTGCGTTCTTGATGGAAGAGATGAGAAAGGCATCCAGGGAACAGACTATCCAAATAGCCGGGAACGTGAGCTTACTACAGGTATTTTGGTAACTCCATTAATGGTTTGATTTTTATTTATTTTTTCCTCTTTTAAGAATCAATTTTCTCATACTTGGTTTGATATGTACACTAGACAGGGATCTATGACCACATCCCGTCCCTCGAGTTGGCCAGAGAGAATCCGGCATGGGATAAAGGAACACCCCGAGGAACAAAATACATCTTTGAGGGCAACCATTCAAGGACCAAGGAGAAGGAGTTGATTTCTTTGAGGAGGAAATTAGACTCGATGGCGTCCAAAGATGTTTGTTTTAATCCATGCAGGGAAGACCGAGTTAGTGGTCATATAGCGCGAAGGTCTTAGTTAGCGTTGTACTATGGACCCTTGTGGCATCCAACTGGATATGTCATGTATAATGACATAAGGGTGATGCGTCAACTAGGTTATGTCCAAGAAGAACCTTGGAGTCGTTTCAGGAGCAGGTTCGAGCTGGACGTGGAGAATTGTGTTTGTGGTAAGGACTCAATCACAATTGTTTACTCTGGTAACCCATCAGTTGAACATTGTGACAACATGATGCAATCTATGATCAACGAGGGGAGACCTGTCACCCGAGCTGATGAAGCAGATCCTGGCTATATGGTATGGTACCGGCAGCATTCTCATCTTCCCGTGATCCGTGAAGATAAAGGAAAGAGCACCAGGGTGCCCGAATATAGGTGCATTATCAAAGACAAACCCTCGGGCTATGAAAGGCTGGTACGTAATGTTATTTCCTTTTGATTTTAGTATTATGGGTCAATATTTTAGATTATAATCGTTTGATTATTATTGCCTAAAAACAGAAAAAAAGGTTTGCATTTTTCTCGAAGAAGATAGCTGGGTGCATAAATGCGGAGTGCCTCCATCAGTTGAGACGATGAGAGAGCATAAAGACCTCATTGACAACATCGATAATGAAGCCTATGATATCAATTTTGGAGAGAAATCCGCGAATAAGCCGAAGAGGCTAGCAGCAAAGCCGACCAAGAGATCTCGCGCTTCATCGAGTGCCAACGCTGAAGCAAATGTCCCTGAGGGTGAAGCCAATGCCGCTGATGCTGAAAGATTGTTAGCCCCTGGTGCTCGTCGTCCTCGTACCAAAACCAAATCTCCTAGAAATTAGATTTTGGTTCTTTTGTTATGGATATGTCTCTAGTGTTTAACATTACTGGTGTTTAACTGTCTAACATTTGAAATGATTTTATGTTCTTTTTGTGAGTTATCAATAGATTTGCAATCGATTTATTTTTAACAAGTTATTTTCTTCAAATTTTTCATTATAATCGATAGTTAAGTGGTTTGAAAAAACTACCGATTGTGTCTATTCATCAACAATCGGTAGATAACAAACTACCGATTGTGTTGGCGTAATACAATCGGTAGATAAATATCTACCGATTGCATTTACCCCAGGAACTGCCTGTTCATGGCCACTTTTTGTATGATAATCGGTAGTTTAAGAATTTATTAAACTACCGATTGTGCTTGTACAAAATGTTGGAATTTTTTTTAAAAAATTTATTTCTAATTTGGTGCTACTTATTAGAATCGGTAGTTTAAGAATTCCTTAAACTACCGATTGTTCTGGTACAAAATGTTGATTTTTTTTTTTTAAATTCGATTTCCAATTTGGGGCTACTTATTAGAATCGGTAGTTTAAGAATTTTTTAAACTACCAATTGTGTTTGTATAAAATGTTGAAATTTTTAAAAAAAATTCGAATTCCAATTTGGGGCTACTTATGATAATCGGTAGTTTAAGAATTTCTTAAACAACCGATTGTGCTTGTACAGAATGTTGAAATTTTAAAAAAAAATCCAATTCCAATTTGGGGCTACTTATGATAATCGGTAGTTTAAGAATTTCTTAAACTACCGATTGTGCGTGTACAAAATGTTGAATTTTTTTTAAAAAATTCGATTTTCCAATTTGGGGCTACTTATGATAATCAGTAGTTTAAGAATTTCTTAAACTACCGATTGTGCTTGTACAGAATGTTGAAATTTTTTTAAAAAAATCGATTTCCAATTTGGGGCTACTTATTAGAATCTGTAGTTTAAGAAATTTCTTATAGTACCGATTGTGCTTGTACAAAATGTTGAAATTTTAAAAAAAAATTCGATTTCCAATTTGGGGCTACTTATTAGAATCGGTAGTTTAAGAATTTCTGTAATCGAACATTTTTGTGTTGACACCGGGAACCCCAATAACCGTAATAAAGCTGATCTTTTTTGTCGATTTCATTCTATAGGAAGAGAAGTTGATCCATTTGTGAATTTAACTTATCTTGTCAATCGATATCGTTTGAGGGGTAAAACTAATGATGAAGTTATAGCGAAATATGTCAAAGAATGGCGACGATGGAAACGATCAAATTACCGTTACGCAGCTCATTTCAATATCATTAAGGTGATGGAAAGATTCCGTTTAAGGTTCGTCCACGCCGTTAAAGCAGAAAGGAATTTTCCAAGAAAGTGTAAAATAATAACTAATATAATAATAGTGTAAAACGACAGGTTTAGTGAAAAATATGTAGTAAGTTTATTTGAACAAGTTTTTCTTCGGATGTTGAAATAGTATTACGAAGTTATATGTTAAGTAAAATCGGCAAAAATCGGTAGATAATAATGTTTCTAAACTACCGATTACATACAATCGGTATTTATTAAATTCCCGTGATACCGATTGTCCACAATCAGTAGTTATTTATGTTCACTAGCTACCGATTATGGCAAGAAAAGTCCTGGAAAAAAAACCTAGTATAATCGGTAGATAATGGTGAACCCAAAACTTCCGATTGTTAATATTAGTTCGAACTTAGTGTACATATATTTTCTGTACACTCTTGTTACACCAGGCCTCAACGACTTTTTTTTTTTGAGAAAAAGAGCCGTTAAGACTCTAATCTATATAAGGAGGGTGACCTCTTCTCATTTATGCACCTCCAATACATTTTAACTCTCCAACTTAGAAGAAATAACCGTATAGATTAATGGCTCTAACCTATTCTCAACTAAAACAACCTCCTTTCCATTTCTTTTCCTCTACCGATTCATCTACTCCCTTTACTCCCATTCTCCATTGAAAATGACTCCAAAATCTTTACCTAAACAATCAAAGAAGGGAAAGGAAAAGATGGTGATAGAGGAGTTCAAAACCATTGAAATCAATTCGCCAACCGATTCCGAGGCAGATATCTATGTTTTTGATCCTCGACTCTTTTTAAGGGAGAAAGACTTCTCAGGCATAAACCCATACTACAATGAAGATGGAGAGTACATAGGTCCACTTCAGGATGATCCTAAGGGGAACGAGAAGAAAAAGAAGAAACGGGTTGAAACTAGGACCAAGTCGAGAGTAACAAGGAGTGAAAGAAATTCATGAGATCACTGAGATTGATCACTTTGAATTTCTATAATTTGTTTTTTTTTCGTTTATTCGGATGCTTTTAGTTTTTTTGAACAAGTTTAATTAACAATATGTAGTATTGAACAAGTTTTTCTTCGGATGTTGGAATAGTATTACGAAGTTAGATGCAAATTGGCATAATCGGTAGATAATAATGTTTCTAAACTACCAATTACATATAATCGGTAGTTATTAAATTCCCGTGCTACCGATTAACCACAATCGGTAGTTATTTATGTTCACTAACTACTGATTGTAGCAAGAAAAGTCATGGATAAGAAAACCATTATAATCACTAGATAAAATTGATCTTTAAACTACCGATTACAAAGTTAAAATTTTTAAAGTTTAATTCAATTCAGGCTACAATCGGTAGATATAAATTTTCAATTCCTACCGATTGTGAAAGTTGAAGAGTTAGAAATTTTGGAAGGTTTTGAGAAATTCAATTTGGGGCGACACCTATAATCGGTAGTTTAAGTACTCTATTAAACTACCGATTGTACAATCGGCAGGAATAAAAATCACGAGCCTACCGATTGTACAAAACTATAACTCGAAAAATCAATCTAAAACACTCTCGAATTCTCTTCCAAAACCAACTCAAATAATTTTCTAATACTAACGATAACCAAATTAATTAACTAATTAATCAAAATTAACACTAATTAAGCAAGGATAGATTAGCCATTATAGAAAATATATGGATAAGGGATGTATTGAGATTACTTCAAAATAACTTTATTTTATTTTATTAGTCGTCCCTAAATAGTTTTTGGTCGCAGTCAAATTCACAAAGAAAAATAAGTCTTTTTTATTTGTTACTGACAGAAAAATGGAAGTCACTTGGTAGGAGAGTGTGTAGGGTACATATGCACTTGATTACTCTAGCACGAGAGGATTGCAACCTAAACAACTTGTAATAAATACACAATTTTAAGCTTAATTTAAACTAAAAGAGGGTAGATAAAAAGACTTCCCTTGAATTATCCAGCCATTTATTAGAGGGATCTTCCTTTTTTTTTGGGTTGGAAAAAGGATATTAAAAGTGTGCACTTTTGCCAGCCACCAACACTTGTTAAAAATGAGATAAACTAAACAGGCATGTCCACGATAAGTTCCTAGCGCAATTCTAATACGAAATCAGTCTACATGCTCGTCATTACTAGCGGAGAGTGCGATTATATCCTGAAATTACTGTCATTTTTCACATTTGTATCATACTGTGTATTCACCCTACGCCACCAAGTAGAACTCAGTGGGCTTCCTTTAAGTTATTTCAGTTATTTGTATCATTTGTATTATTCCTTGATTTTGATTCTCACACACCACCAACAACAAAATATCTCTTCAACTTCATCTTCCTAGCCGAAATACGCAAACAACCACCAAAGGAAGATCATTTCCTCAGGAGCAGGCTTCCTCTCAAGAACCAGTTTATAGAAGCAACAATGAAACAAGAAAAGGAAGAAAAAGCTGGAGAGCTAAACCATATTGTTGGACCAAAAACAAAAGAAACTGAACTAAGACTTGGGTTTGTATCAGTTAGTTTTGATTCTGATTCTATTTCTCTTAAGGCATCAGAGGAAAAAGGCAGCAGTACCAAACGTCTCATCACTTCACCATCAGATCAACAATCCTTGCTTGTTAATGGTTCTGCTAGCTATGGAACTACAAAAAGATGGTGTTCTGATCATGATCACCTAACTACTCAAGGCAACTTTGCAAAAAACAACCCCTGGATTAATAATTCCTCTTCTGATCCAAACAAGGAAAAAGCTGATTTCCAGTCCCCTCCTCTGCCTACCAGGTCAGTTTGCAAACATTTAAATTCCTCGTGCAGCTTTTTTTTCTTCTTTTGATAGGGGATTGTTGTCTGCCTGTCCGGATTACATTTAGGCGTATAGTGTAAAAAGCACTGAATTTGATTGATGATCTGTGCACAGTCCCTTAAATGGCTAAGTAATAATCAAAATTGGCGGATAAAGTCTAATGATTCATTAAGATATGGTGTTTATTAATATAGAGCTCCTCCAGTGGTTGGCTGGCCACCCGTACGGGCATTTCGGAGGAACTTAACTTCACCGTCGAAGCAAGAGATGAAAACTAAAGGTGTTGCTAGCTCTAAAATTGTGTCTGCCACTGATAATGAAGTGTTGAGGAAGTCCACTGCTATGGATACAATGTATGTTAAAGTCAATATGGAAGGTTATGCAGTTGGGAGGAAGATTAATCTCAAAGCTCATGAGAGTTATGAGTCTCTCTCGCAAGCCCTTCAAAATATGTTTGATAACTTCTTATCATCAGGTATTCATTCCTACACATATTCTGTAATTGAACAGCTAATTCTATTTGTTAATTGCGGTTTAAGTACTTCTAAGAAATTCCTTACTATGTTTACTTCCAACAATTTTTATCAGTTAATTTTTCTAAGAATGGAGGAAAAGCTCAAGATGGGAAACAACCCGAAGAAGTTCGAGGCAGCAAACATGTTCTTCTCTATGAAGATAACGAAGGGGATCGAATTCTTGTAGGTGATGTGCCATGGGAGTAAGTTCTCACCTCTTAACTAAAACCTGCTTTCCCTCTATTCTTTCTAAATTTTTAATGCTAATGATGGATATATAATGTTAATCAAATATTTTAGGATGTTCACAACTACGGCTAAAAGGCTATTTATCATCACTGGCTCTAAAGCTCCAGCAATAGGTACATTTCTTAAACTAATCTATCTCAGTTGAAAAATTCATTAGTATGCAACGAATGCGTGTTTGGTAACCAAAAATCCAAGAAATATCTGTTGATTCGCCGCTAAACATAATTTTTGTTTTGATAATTAAAACTTGTTTGTTGTTGTGAGACAAGAACTGGTTGTACGCGTTCTTGACGTTTCCTGTAGTTAACCTAAGCATTATATTATGTTTTCTCTTAAATCTTAACTGATGAAGGGAAGCGAAAGAAAAATTATTTCATGTGTGCGTGATTTACAGTGGCCGGAGGAGAAGCATGAGGCTGAGGGAGAAGTCATCAAGCAATATAAACAACTAAAGTTAAGATCTATTACATTAGCTTATTTAGTTTTTGCCTGTATTGTAATATTTGCAAAACAGTGTGAGGATATTTCATATGTAAAGTAGCTTTCTTAATTATGACGCGCGTGAAATACTCGTAGCTTTCTTAATTATGATCAATGTTTTGGGTTGTATAGATTGAACTTATATATGTATCTCCGGATGCCTGAGATTGTCAGAATGCTGTAATAGTAATTGTAATCTAATTGTAACAACTAATATTAATGTGGAATGGGCGTATAGCCCATGATCGTCACATTCCAAGTTGCCGAGCATGGCTTTCTGATGCACCATCCGGTGCTTCCATATTTTGCATACATGTCTGTAAAAGCAGCAAGAACAAAATTCTCCATTTCTAGAAAGTGTTTAAGAATGCAGTTACGGATTCCTCCTCCAGTGCGCAACGACCCAACGATAACCATCCATTTCTAGACTAATTATGAGGCTTTAAGCCTGTAGAATCGTGGAATGAGGACAGATCAATGGTACCAATCCAGCTTCACCGTGACCGTTAAGGACGGTTTGAGGCTGGTGAATCATCGGATCAAGACAGATTCTACGTTAATATATATGAGTTTTTCGGATTCATGAACCATATCTTGCAAGAAAATAAAATGTGTTCTCACAAACTGTATTACCAATTATAGATCAAGAAAATTTGTAACCTTATAAATTTTCATGACAGATTTAATAATTTAGAGTTATGTTATATCCTTAAAAGCTCATTTTATATTTAATTCTGCCCAAACACCATAAATATAAAAACAAGTTTGTAGTTTGCTTGATCCGTCTCCTTCCTTTCTACTTCTTGTATGTACAAACCATTACTCTCTTCTCTATTCTAACTTCGGAACATAGGTGCCAGAGATATGGCTGAAACAGACGAATCAGACGTCTCTTCGGTCGGGTCATCTTCAAGTGAAATGTTAAAGGATGTATCAACAGAGGTGAAAGCAATGAACATCAAAGTGCATATGGTTGGTTGCCCTATAGGGAGGAGGATCAATATCAAAGCTCATGACAATTAAGAATCCCTTTGTCGATCCCTTCATAAGTTGTCAAACAACTTCTTATCAGGTCCTCTTCATGAATCTCTGTGACTCTACCTCTCTATGTATGTGTCATTTTATTTGTGCTCTTGTTTGGCCATTACGGCATGAAATTCTAAATAGATAGAAACTTGCCTTGTTATGACCGCTTCTACTTTAATCCGATTTGGCTATAACACTTCGCTTAAATTTTTCAGTATCACCATCCTCTCACACCATGGGCTGGTGGATGGTATTGACATGACAAATTAAACTGTAGCATCCTGCTTTTATTTAATAAAAACTTAAGCACTTCTTGGACTTAATCAACTTAGGTTTCAGTACTAAGGATTCTTTCTAACCATCTTGCAGATGAGCTTAAACAACAATGTTGCCCAATACCCATACAACTAGCTAGCTTTTGCATACTCGTGCACTAATATGTTCAAATTTTCATAATTATCAGTGAACTATCTAGATGCAGGGGAACTCCCTGACGTCGAACTTGAAGATGTCACAGAAACCACTGAAGATACACTCTTCATATCCGAGGATAATGAAGGAGGTTACGGTATTGTAGGCAGTAGTGTGCCATGGAAGTAAGACTTTTTTTTGCACTAAAACAGGCTCCTCATGGATTTATCCTAGTTTTTTTCTTCTTTTACTATTATTTTTTTTGGCTTTGGCTTTGGCTCCTAATTTGGGTGAAGTCTTCATTTTTTCCAACAATGTAGCCTTAATAGTTTGCACCAATAATGCACATGTAGCCCACAAAATGATAAAAGCACCTGATATATTGGTTCTTGTAGGAACCAAAATGTCTACCTAGGCTTAAGCAAAGATTCTAATAGACGAATTATGCATATGCCATATGTTGCAGGGATTTCTTGAGCACAGTGAAACGGTTGTATATCTTCGCTCGCCCATGAAGCTAGAGCACCAGGTACTGGTACACACATCTTTGCTCCAAAATGCTAATTTACTGTTATCAGTGGATTCTTTTTATTTATTTTTGAAGACTAACAGTAGTTGAGCAACAAGCGGTATTGTGTGTTTGTGGTGATTTGCAGTGGTTGGAACTTTTCAAACAGAAAAAAACTCATCGATGATTTGAATAAGACCGGAATTGTTCGAACGGAAATACGCGTCATGTCAACTAGGTTATTTTTATTAGCTATGGACGCTATGAACTTATGATATGGTGGTTTTACAGTTTGAATGGAATTTGTTATTTTCCATTGCTGTAATGACAATCCGTACTTTCTTTTTTTTCCTTAATTGATAATGATTAATGATTGCTTTTTTAGTTTATTCATCGAGTTGTATCCACTAAATGTCATTTTAATTTTTAATTATTCATTGAATTATTAATCAAGTTATAAAACATGTCGATATTAATCAGGTACAACACATTATGATTTGAAAAATGCTTCAAAAAATAATAATTATGATTTGAAATTAAACGTAATAGTCATGGCAAGCCTACTGTTGGGCTCACTCTGAGATTGAAGCCCATGTCAAGCTCAAAAGTGTAAGGAGAAAAACCGAATTTCCGATTTACAATTTCACATGTGCCGATGGGTAGTTCCTATCTTCCGAGAAGCTAATCAGCAAGCATCTGCCCAAACTCTTTTCAATAGTACTCTTCCCCAACTTTCAGTCTTCCATTTTTCTCGTCTGCTCTAAAAGATTCCTAATAACACCAAGCTATTAAGAAGAAATCGAACGTGTAAGTGTTACTTTTAATAGTTTTATAGGGGTTTTCTCGTACATTTTTGATGATCGGGATTAGATTGAATTAAAAATAATTTGTTTTCATTTCTCTATCATAATTTTCTGTTGGGTTTACTAAGAAAAAACTCCGTAAGTTTGATTTTCCTTAGTGTTGAAGTTTTCTAGGTCTACTTTCGATATAATAAACGTAATGTACTTTGAGATTGTTTTCTGGTAATCTAGTTGTATTCGTAGATTTGGAGAACTTATTTATTGATTTTCCTTTTCAAGAAAGCTAGGTATCATTTGGTGTTGCTTTAATCTCCAAAATTAGACGTATTTCTAGTATGATCATCACTTCAAAACTTTGTTTCACTGTGGAAATTGTTAATTATAAATCTCACTGTATATATTGTTAGAACCAACTTATTTTACTGTGAAATAACTTCTTGAGTTAGTTCATTTGTGAGTTCTAGGGTTTGAGGTTGTCTCAGTATTAATATCAAAAATTGCTATGAGTGCATGGATTCAGTTAACCAAAATTGTTCAATCCTTACAGGAGAAAACAACTGAAATATCTTTTTTTTTAATAATTGCCTAAATCTTGAAGTGGTCTGTAATATTCGTATGGTAAAAATATTTTGGTTGGATTTAGGATTGATTAGGGGTTGAGGTCAGAAATTTGATCAACCGTGATCATTATCATAGTGGCATCAGGGGAGCATGATCATGAATCATCACCAGGTCTACATGGCTTGACCGGTATCAACAAGTACTGCCACTGCCACATCAACTTTCCCATCAGAAGTCTTTGATAATGAAGTTGTGCCATCTTCTCTGGTAGCATTGTCCTATACTTCATGTCGCCTGTGAAGTCAAACCTGTATGTCCTCGTGTTGGTTAACTCTGTAAGTCTCATTACCATACTGAACAGAATTTTCAGAGTTAGTTCATTTTGGTTGTGGATCTATTTTATTATGTAGATTAGTGTTAAACTTTGAAGAATTATGTGTTTTAGAATTTAAGTACAAGCTTCTATGTGTTTGAGCAAGCTCGTGGGTAAGGTGTTTGACAGTTCAAGACAGGCCTCTACCAGCGATTAAAACGAGTAAGAGATTTTTCCGCGCCCTCTTGCATGCTGTGTGTGTTGTCAATTTCGGTTTTGAATGGAAGAATGAATGCCTATCTATACTAATTTGCCCCACAACAGATATTTTTCATTTAATCGTTCCACGAATGGGCAGTTTTCAGAACCAAATTAAGACTTTAAGTGAGCAACATAAATTTCTTGGTACACGAGGACTTCCTAAGCGGTCACCCATCTTAGTACTGCTATCACCCTCTTTTGGTTTATCGCTGGCTCGCCAGGCCTATCACGACCCTATCCTCATAGGGGAATGGCTGTGTTTTTTACGGGTGGCTCGCCATGCTAATCTCGAACCCTCCTCCTTTATCCTGGCTTGGGACAGGCCGTGCAGAAAGACTACACAGGCTGAGCCTTCAAATTTTACCAATTCTGGCTAGCGGGAAAAAGCATAATTGGTACGTAAATAAGTTTTGGCATCAAGTTGTGGATAATGATACTGACTACATTTGTCATTTTACTACGTCCTTGCATACATAATATAAACATAATTTCCACTTCTTGATCATATTTTGCTAGAACTGAGCATTTAGAAAAATTTACTTGTCCTAACTTTTAAAATCCCAAATATACATTTTAAAAGAAATCATCTTAGATTCTTCAAATCTTACATTTTGTTGCTTGAATGAATGCAGCAAAGCTGCTACTCATCCCGAGGAGTCTTAGGAATGTCCAGTGAGGGATGAAGCTGGAAATGTAAGACAG
>JAJJMC010012375.1:0-10878 GCA_023531435.1 Papaver californicum | reverse complement strand
AGAAAAATAGATCTATAAATAGAAGAGATCAAACAACAAAGAAGGGAGGGAAAAAAAGGGAGAGGAGGAGAAAAAGGGAGAGAAAATATTTTTAGGTATGAATCTATGAAATATAGTAGTATCATGTAAGGATTTCTGTATTTAAATTGAAAAGTGTAAGGATTATAAACCCAAAAATTACAAAACCTGGGTGATGAATGGTATTGTTCATAAATGATTTTATGAAATGAATAAAAGGATTTTTCTTTATTACTCGATCTTAGTTATGTAAATTGTATCCAAGAATTTGATTGGTTGTTTAGTCGAAAGGATTTTTTGGCATAAACAATAAAAGGATTTTTCTTTATTACTCGATCTTAGTTATGTAAATTGTATCCAAGAATTTGATTGGTTGTTTAGTCGAAAGGATTTTTTGGCATAAACAATTTGGCGCTAGAAACAGGGATTGAAAAAAGGATTTATCCTACCTGATAAATGAAAAAGAGATTTAATGAAAAAACTAAATCATCCAGGAAAGAAAAAAATTTGGTAAGAAAAGATGGGAAAATTTAATTTTGCAAGATGTGAAAAGTAAGGGTAAAGCTTATTTACATAAGTATATTTTATTAACATGAAAAATATCTTGTGCGGAATAAAATAGATAAAAATATGAAACAAAAATTTTATGAAGAAGGAAAAGCTGGACTTGTGATAGGGAAAGTTTACAGTTAAAATAATAATTAGAATCTCTTATGATTTAATAGATAAGAGTTCATTTGACTAATTTTCTAAGAAAATATTTTTAGATATCGAGGAAGGAAAACGATCGAGAAGGCAAAATATAGTGAAGAAACAGCAAATTCTAGAAAATATGTCTCAAGACGCGAATTCTGGGAACCAAAATAGTAATGAAGGCTTGGAAAATAGACAAGAAGAAGGGAGTGATTCAGGACAACAACAAAGTATTGAGGGAAATCATACCCTAAGTCAAGAATTAATGTCAAATACTGTGGTTCAGAATTTCTCTTCAGATCATGAGAGTTCTCGAAGAAAGACACGACAAATACAGGACCTATTAGAAGAAATAAAGGAAATAAGAAAGGAACAAAGAGCAAGCAACCATCGAATTGAGTTACTAGCAACCGAAAATCAAGTTTTAAAAGATGTAATTCAGCGAGAACAAAGACCAACTGTGACTAGAGTACGAAATCAGGAGCCAATGTCGAGTAGACAAATATCAAGAAATGAACAGCGGAATCCAGATCAAAGAATAGTGTTAGCAGGATCGACATCTCGGGTAAGAAGACAACAGGAAAATGACTTTCAACGAACCAATGGGAAACATGTTTGGAAGCGATGGAACAAATGAAGGAGGAAATTAAAGGATTAAAAAATAAAGAGGGGGGAAGGATAGAAGAGGTATTGAAAGAAGCAAAGCGAACACCGTTAGCGCAACATTTAACGCGCGTATCGTTACCAAGAGAATATAATATTCCAGTGTTCGAATGTTACGATGGAACCAAGGATCCAATATCGCACTTAAAGTATTATAACCGAGTAATGTCGCGATGGGACGATCATGAAGTGATCATGTGCAGATGTTTTCCGTCAAGTTTAACAGGAACAACATTATTGTGGTACGACAGATTACCGAAAAATTCTATCAATAATTATGCACAATTGGTCAGAAAATTTTTAGAGGCATACATGTATAACATACCAATTGATTCAGGGGAGGACAGACTTTATTCTTTAATGTCATGGCCAGAAGAATCGATCCGATCATATACAACTAGATGGCATTCAATATGTCAAGCAATAGGTGATTTAGACCCAATGACAGCTATAAACCATTATAAATGGGGGATTGTAGATCGGAAGAGTCAGCTCTTTGTTGAAATCCATCGAAATAATCCAAAAACTGAAGGCAAATTGAGAGAAATAATAGAAACATGTCCAAGACTCCAAGATATACAGGATCAAGGATCGAGAATTAATTCTGAAAATCAAGGAAATACAAGGAGAACAAATTCAGTTGAAGAATTACCAGAACAGAAAAGGAAATGTTTTCCAAAAGTTGAATCAAAAGAATTAAAACATCCTCGACAAGGGAATGGAAAAAATTTTGCTCAACAATTTCGAGAAAGAACTTTTACCAAGCTTAATGTTTCATATTTCAGGTTATTCAACATTTTGAAGAATCGACCAGGTTTTCAATGGCCAATAACAAAGGGAAATCAACCGGAACTTACACAACATTCCAAAGACTATTGTGAGTACCATAACTACAAAGGGCATACAACAAACAACTGTAGAAATTTTATAGCATTGGTACAAAGAATGGTCGATGCTGGAGAATTGAAGGAATTTGTTCAAAAAATTGAACCATCAGAGAAATATGATGAAGGCAAAGCAATACATATTCCATATAACAAACAGACAATTAATATGATTTCATGTGTGGAAAAGTGTGATACAGATTTGAATGTAGCAATCAACAAGAAATTGTGCAAGAGAATTCGGAACCACGAGGCCTTTAGAGTTCAAGGAAGGCAAGTAGAATTATGGGAGGATTGGATGGCACATCCATTAACATTTTCTGCACAAGAAGTAAATCAAGAAATTGAAATGCATAATGACCCTCTTGTGTTGACGTTATTGATATCTGGTTGGAATGTCAAGAAAATACTCTTGGATGGGGGCAGTTCATTAAATGTGATGTTCTACAATACATTTTGTAAAATGGGTTTCAAAGAAGATCAACTCATCACTTCACGATTTGTCATTTATGGATTTAATGGAATATCGTCCAAGCCAAAGGGAGAAATTGATCTTGAAGTTTCAGCCGGACCGATCAACATTCTGACAAGATTTAGTGTTGTGGATGCACCATCCCCGTACAATGCTATAATTGGAAGACGATGGGTTCATCAATTAAAGGGTGTAGTATCAACTTATCATCAGTATCTACGATTTCCAACACCACGAGGAGAGATGGAGATAAAGGGTGATCAAGAAGATGCTAAACTTTGTATAATGGCAGAGACAAGAATAAATGAAGAACGGGAGCATTTACAATGTAAAAAGAAAAAAGAGTCAAGAATTAAAGCAAAGGAAGAAGAAATAAATCAATACCTAGAAAAAAATGCAAAAAATAAAATAGAAAGTGAAAAAGGAGAGAACAGCAAAAATCAAGAAAATTTGGAAAACCAGCCGCAAAAAGGGGCGATGTAGCAATTAAAGGGAACCCCAACTCCAATTGGGATTCCAAAACCAGTTTTAACCCCAGTAGAGCAAACAAAAATCATAAACATTGGCACCGCAGAATGCCCCAAGCAAGTGCGAATTGGGACATTAATAAAATCAGATGTGGAACAATAGATAGTCAAATTGCTTTGTGAATATACAGATGTGTTCGCTTGGAGAATAGAAGACATGCCGGGGATCGATCCCAGCATCGTCCAGCATGAATTAAAAATACATCCTGATGCAATTCCTTTTCGCCAACGGATATGAAAAGTCGCACCAGAATATCATGAACCAGTGGAAAAAGAATTAACAAAACTTTTAGATGCAGGGTTCATTCGAGAGGTACGATACCCTACATGGATTTCTAATATGGTAATTGTCCCGAAGAAGAACGGTGGAGTAAGAATTTGTATAGATTTCACCAATCTAAATAAGGCATGTCCAAAAGATAGTTATCCACTCCCAAACATTGACCAGTTAGTAGACGCTGTTGAGGGACATGAGATGTTATCATTTATGGACGAACAATCTGGGTACAACCAGATAGCATTAGCAGAAGCAGATCAGGAACACACATCGTTCTTTACTCCGCGAGGATTGTATTGTTACACTAGAATGCCATTTGGACTACGGAATGCAGGAGCGACATATCAACGCCTAGTGGATGCAATATTCAAACCATGGATCGGAAAAACTTTGGAAGTTTATGTGGATGACATGTTAGTAAAAAGCAAGTTATCTGGTGATCATTTGCGGAACCTGGCTGAGATTTTTGGTGCACTACGAAAGTATAAGATGAAAATAAATCCAGAAAAGTGTATTTTTGGTGTTACATCAGGGCGATTTTTAGGATATCTGGTTACAAAAGATGGAATTCAAGTTGATCCAGCAAAAATACGAGCAATAACGGATATGCCATCACCAAACAGTATAAAGAGTGTACAGAAGTTAAATGGGTGTTTGGCTGCACTAAGTAGATTTATTGCAAGATCATCAGAACGATGTAAACTCTTTTTTGATGTACTTAAGAAGAAAAATAAGTTTGAATGGAACGATCGTTGTGAGCAAGCATTTCAAAGTATAAAATTACATCTTGCCACGTTGCCAGCATTACAAAAACCAGAACCAGAAGAAATGTTAACTTTGTACATAGCAGCAATAGAAAATGCAATCAGTGGAGTAATGGTGCGAACGAATGAGAAAATTGAGAAACCTGTATACTACATCAGCAAGACTTTGAATTCAGCAGAAAGAAATTATACTAAGATTGAACAATTAATTTTGTCAGTGGTATTTCTACTCAGAAGTTACGCACTTATTTTCTCACTCATTATGTTCGTATATTAACCAAAGCTCCATTGGAATCAGTTTTAAAGAATACAGGGAAGGTAGGAAGAATAGCAAAATGGAACGCTCAGCTAGAACAATACAACATTGTTTATGAGATACAAACTGCGCAGAAATCCCAAGTTCTAGCTGATTTTTTGGCAGATTTTCCAATCGAGGAAGAGTATGAAATTCAAGGACTTCCGGGGTGTGAAGAAGAAGAACCAGTAGATATCCTAGATTCAAATAGTTCACAATGATGGGAGGTTTTTGTTGATGGGTCACGAAATAAAGAAGGGGCAGGAATAAGTATCGTGATTACAGCACCAAAGGGAGAACGTATGGTACACTCATTTCGACTTGAGTTCGAAGAGCATACAAATAACATAGTAGAATATGAAGCAGTAGTTCATGCTCTCAAACTCATTATTGAACTAGGAATAAGTGATGTAAGACTCACAAGTGACTCGCAGCTGGTGATTAGACAGATCGAGTTAAAATATCAAACGGTCGATGAGGACTTGGAACGATACAAAAATCTTGTACAAAGTTTAACAGTTTGTATTCCAAATATTATTTTTCGACATTTGTCTCGTGAAAAGAATCGACATGCAGATGCACTGGCGTATATCTCGTCCATGATAAATGACCCAAATACTAAAGCGCTAAAAATTGGGAGAATATACGAGCCATCCATAAGAGCACAAGTGTTAAATAACATAGAGGAAGATGGTATCGATGACTCAGCCATACAAAGTGCCACATCTACATCGCAACAAGAAAATGATCAACCAAGTGAGCCCGATTGGAGAGCCCCGATACATCAATATTTACAAAATAAAGTGTTACCAACAGATTCTAAAGAAGCAAGGAAAATTCAACTTAAGTCAAACAGTTACCAACTTAGAGATGGAATTCTTTATCGACATTCTTTTCTTGGACCATTATTTCGATGTTTATCACAAAAAGAAGGATTACGAATTCTCAAAGAAATACATTATGGAGATGCAGGAAACCATAGTGGAAGACGATCGCTAGCATTAAAAGCCAAAATGCAGGGTTATTATTGGATTTCCATGTTGAAAGATTCGGAAGAAATGGTTCGAAGGTGCAAAGAATATCAACGATTTGGTAAGAAAATCAAAGCACCAGCTACGGAATTAAATTCAATACTTAGTCCATGGCCATTTGCGAAATGGGGAGTTGATATAGTCGGACCATTAGCTGAAGGCACAAAGAAAAGAAAATACTTAATTGTGGCCACTGATTATTTCACCAAGTGGGTAGAAG
Source organism: Papaver californicum (assembly GCA_023531435.1). Classification (NCBI taxonomy): domain Eukaryota; kingdom Viridiplantae; phylum Streptophyta; class Magnoliopsida; order Ranunculales; family Papaveraceae; genus Papaver; species Papaver californicum. The sequence continues at coordinate 5,034 of JAJJMC010012375.1, read as the reverse complement.
CAAAAGCACTAGCGCGAATCAGAGACACTGATGTTTTTACATTTCTATTTGAGAATATCATTTGTAGGTTTGGGATTCCAGCAGCGATAGTCTCTGATAATGGAAAACAATTCCAGGGGAAGAATATGATATGCTATTTGAAACATATAATATTCAGAAACATAAGTCTACACCTTTTTACCCACAAAGTAATGGGCAAGCAGAATCCACAAATAAAACAATCGCAACAAATCTGAAGAAAACATTGGATGGATATTATAATAAGTGGTGCGAACAATTACATAATACATTATGGGCATATAGAACCATGAGAAAAGCTTCAACTGTAGAATTACCATATCTTCTTACTTATGGAACAGAAGCAGTAATACCAACAGAGGTTATTTGCCTACGACCAGAACAGAAGCATGGAAGAAAAACCTAAATTCAGATCTCATGTTACAAAAATTGGATGACTTGGAAGAAAAAAGAGAAGTGGCACTCCAAAAGATGGAGAATTATCAAAGGGGATTAGCTCGAGAATACCATAAGCGTGTAAAATCCCAAAATTTTGTCCAAGGTCAATATGTCCTCCGGCAAATAACAGAACACAAAAGGGACAAAAGAGCAGGAAAATTCGCACCAACATGGGATGGACCATACGTGATTCAAGCGTCGGCAGGACAAGGGTCGTACTATCTTCAGAATTTGCAAGGAGAAATTTTAAAGCATCCGTGGAATGCACAATATTTAAAGCTTTACTATCTGTGAATAACAATGCAATGTTACCACAAAAAGCAGGAACATCATATCTTGGAGATTGTCATGATTATTAATATAATCAAAATTCCATTAATCCCGGAATTTCATATACTTTGAGCGCTCAAAATTACTCCAGGAACATCATATTCTGGATATCGTTGCGATTGACGACATAATCATATACAAAAGAGTACAGTTCGGGACCAACCCTGTATCTTACCCCTGGCCCGGGTTTGTTTCGTATGTGTGGGATCTCGAACAACATGATTTGAGGAAATAACATTAAAGACATATCAAAAGGATGCAAAAGAAAATCCTTGAAAGACACACAAAGTACAAGATGGAGGAGTTAACAGAAAATGAAATTACAAAGAATATAATCAAATATCAGGAAGACCGGATCGAGATGGTGGATGAGGAATTACAGGCACAAAAGCGCGCTTGCTAAGTACTGAAGCATCGGATTGTGCACGATCTAAAGCAGTATTGAAGGACATCGCAATTTTCGCTTTAGCCTCCTGCCTGACCCATTGAACAAAATCACGCCCAAAGTTGATTTCTTTGTGAAGCTCTTCGATCTTTTGCCGATCTATTTCTACTTGAGCACTAAGACGTGATTTTTGATTTTTCTCTTCACTTAATTGTGCAGCTAATGAATCAATCTCTTGTTCACGAGCAGTAATTTTGGAAAGTTCAGTAGATAGTCGAGCATGTAAACTCTCAATTTTTGAGGCGCTAAGAGACACATTATATTCAGAAGAATTTAACTCTTGAGTAATGTTTTTCACTGAATCTTTCGCTGTATTAAGCTCAGTTTCTACTTGTATTGCTCGATCCTTAGCTTCATTAAATTTTTTCTCCAAATCTGAAAATATAGGAAAATATTAGACAAATTTTATGATATCAAGAACTATAAAATTAGGTAAACCAAAAATGTACCTCTGACAACAGATTTAAACTCTAATTCTTTTTGAGTTAGCAATTTTACAACTTCTCGATATTTTGATTCTGCTTTATTACGCCTCCAAGTGGTTAAATCAAAACTATCGTTCAATTGAGTCAGTTTTTCTCTAACCACATTCATCTCTTTGAAGATTTCCCTTGCATGATTATTCAATTGTACCATTCTACGATCGAACCTAAATAGGGTCTCCATATTTTCCACTGAACCTAGAATAAAATTTAAATGTTTCATATAAATCAAGTAAATAAAATAGTAATTGAAAAGGAATGAAAAATAAACCTTGATTTTGATTCTGAAGATCTTGATTATGACCTTCAATAGTTTGGAGACGTTCCTGTTGTTGTTGATATTGATCATTATGCTGATGATGAAGTTGTTGAAGTTGTTGTTGAAGAAAATTATTTTGCTGTTGCAATTCATCATTCGCTTGTTGTAAGGAAGAATTCTTTTCCTTCATATCCACTGATTCTTTCTTAAATATTAATCCCATCATGGTAGCTCGAGCCTTATAAAATTTATAACCGCTAAATAGACAATCATTACCATATTGAAGTTGGGATAAAGCTTGTTGTGGAAGTGAATATAACGAACTATCGGAAACATTCAAAATTTCATTAAAGGTAGGAGGAGGCTTCACAGGAGATATTTGATCGAGAATATCACTCTTAGACCATGCATCCAGAGTTTCATCCAAAGGATTCGCACTAAGTGAATTCCGGAATCGAGACATGAAGCCAGAATCAGATTTGATACTCTCAGGATCTGCTGAAACATTCCAAAGTCCCTGAGAAAGAAACCATTTGTAGGCTTCTTCTTCATCACCAACTAAATTAAAACCTTCACGAGAGATTTGATCGGAAACGGACTTCAGAGTAAAAGGGTCGACACTTGGAATTGTAGTATCGACCTCAACAGCAACAGAAGTAGATCGAACCAAATCATCGGAAGGTGCGATCGATTCTAGAATTACTCCAGTAGTCCCTTCGACTTCAAAAGGGATCGAAACATCAGGAACGATCATATTAGAAGGAGGAGAGGTTTCTTTTTCAGTATGATCAATAACATTCATTTCTTCAACAACAGGGGTGTTGGCTCCAACAATCATATTTTCCACGTCATCAATCGGATTCATTTCAGCATTATCTTTTTCCGACGAAATCTCTTTTTCAACATGAGTTACTTCATTCACTATATCAACAATATCTTCATCAATAAGAATATCATCTCCCTCTTCTTGAGGAAGACCAGAAAAAGTTTCCAATGCACCATTATCAGGTACAGGGGAATCAAGCACGAAATCAAAAGGTAGTGGAGAAACGATGTTATAAAAATTGGATGAAATACCAGAAGGAGGTGCAACAGTAGGATCGGATCGTTCCGATACCACAATTTCTGCTGGCATCGAGGAAACCGGAATAACATCGATAGGATCAGACTGATCCAATGGAAGAGCAACAATCGAGCTTCCTTCTCCCTTATTCAAACTTGAAGCCGTCTCTCCTACAACCTCAGTTGAGAGTTCAAGAGTTCTGGGCTTTTTCTGCTTCTTCTCTGCTGTGAGAATTAATTTTCGTTTTCCTTTACCCTCAACTGCGGGTTCGATCGTTTGTTCATTCTCGACGATCTGTCTATTCTCGACGATTTTTATACCGCGATCAGGTGGAGGAAGGGGGATTCCGATGTCCAAAGAAGGATCGACCTGGAATTAAAAAAAAAAAGTAAAAACATTTAAAGAAGACATTAAAGATCGATACACTATATCTAAAAAGAATGATATCAATTAAGAATTTCGAACCTTGAAGTCAAATTTATAATCATCAAAGTTCAATTTCCAGGGGCAATAGTTCGGGAAACAATTGCGAAGATGCTGAATTTCACTAGTAGGAATGTCACCGTATACCCAAGGTCCCTCAATCAGAATAGGGGTGCGATACCATTTATAATCATGTTTTCGACGAATTAGCTCGTTTGAAGGAAAGTCAGCATTGGTATATGGAGCTACCTTGCTTCTGGGGTCATCAACTTCTCGAAGTAGAGGAAACCCTTGTGAGCATTTGCGAACAGGACTCACACTCCATTTAACATAATTTTTAACAGTAATACCATCACCATAAGTATTCTGGAAATTCTCAGGCGTATAATGAGCACGTTCTGAAAGATCGGGAACATAACAGGTAAGACGGGTACGACCCTCACTGCGAAGGGTGCATTCATCGAGAATTCGCCACCAATTGCCATTATACTGTGTGATAAATCGAAGTTGAGTATGTGGAGCCCTGCTGCGAGTAGCAAGAACTCTGAACTGGAAAGGATTGTTCTTTTTATACAGAGGGAGATGAAGACCAGCTTCCAAGGCACCAACAGAAATTAATAATCTATAATGGCTATATTGAAATTTTCTTATCAAATCGAAGGTCATCATATCGGAAGCACAATCAACAAAAGAAACCTTAAATCCTTGAAGATTATGTCTTCTTTTAAATTCTTCAATATCCATAGATCGATAGCTATAAGATGACATTGATCGCTTACTCTTGGGGGCAACATTAGGGACATCGGGAGAAGAATCCCGTACGGTACGAGGTACAACAGGAGAAGGAGTAGCAAGAGATAAATCTCGACGAGAAACAGCATATCGAGATGAAGAAGACCTACTTGATCTCCTGTTTTCACCTTGATTGCTGGCTGCATCAGATTTTCTTGGAGACATATTGAAGATCTGAGCAAAAAGAAACAAAAGAAAGAAAAAATTAATATATGAAGAAATTACCTAGCAATAATTACAGTGTAAAAAAGGGCCTTTTCATTCATACATAACCTGAGAATCACAATCTTTTTACTACACCGATAAACCCTCAGCCATGAAAAGAAAATTTTGAATCAAGAAAAATAAAATTACTTACATGAAGAAAAGAAGTTAACAATGGTCAAATTGAAGTAGAGAAGAAACCAATTAACGAGAACAGAGCTCATGAGTAGTGGGAAGATTTGAAAAGTTTAAGGAAGACAAAGTGCAATAACTAAAAAAGAAAAAAGAGACAGCAGAAAGTTACAGGATATTTAAAGAAGAAGAATAGTAACCGCCACAAGATGGGAGAACAAAATAATCGGAAAAGATTTGATTTCATTGGAAAAAGTGTAACTGACATAATCATGTTAATGCCAGCGGAAAACTCGGATAACGTGCAGAAAAGAAACTGAAAAGTTAAAAACGACAAGTCCTTCTCTATTTTTCAAAATCTCGGGTCGACCATTGGATGATTTTGTAAAAAAGAGAAGAATGGGGCAAATTGTTAGTAAATTAAAGAAGCATGACACGTGGAAGAAGA
>JAJJMC010012374.1:40000-51384 GCA_023531435.1 Papaver californicum | reverse complement strand
ATGGTAAATCTCCTTCCTATCTATAACGTGCCAGATATGGCATGATATATGAAGGCAAACAAATGTACCCGCACGTTTGTGTTATATTAATTTCTATTCTGGTTTCCCGTATAGGATACTTTATTCAATGACCTAAAAATCTTCTTCGGATCAATTTTTCCCTTTCTTTTTTTGTGGGGGAGTTGAAGAACTCGACCACCCTTTTGTATCTATATCCGAATGAAATTGCAAATTGGATTAATTCATTCAATTTGAAAGGAAAAGGTAGTATATAAAAAAATTTGTGTATACCTGAACTAGATTCAAAAACCGGTATTATTTTTACTGATCGATAAACTCCATTTTTGTCTAAAAGAAAAAAGGGAGAAGCGCTCTTTTTATGAGAAAAAAAGCATTCATCTCGGTTATTTCGCAAGAAGAAAAAGAATAAAACTAAGGGGTCCGTTGAATTCCAAGTATTCAGTTTCACCAATAAACTGCGCAGACTCACTTTCCATTTGGAATAGCACAAAAAAGACTTTTTATCTCAGAGAGGTCTAGGGAAAACTCTGGGAAAACGGCAACGGTTGCTGGCTTATTTGTAAAAAAAAATAGAATACGTTATAAAGAATTAATTGGTCGGTTGGATATTCGGGAGCCAAAGACTAGTTAAGTTAATTTTCAGATTTCGTTTGAATTATTTGATTTATTAGATCTTGAATTTTTATGAACTTTGTTTCGTTTTCAGCAATTCATGGAATAATGAATCGGGGAAAAAATATGACTGTATCAGCTACAAGAAAAGACCTCATGATAGTCAATATGGGTCCTCACCACCCATCGATGCATGGCGTTCTTCGACTCATCATTACTCTAGATGGTGAAGACGTTATTGACTGTGAACCTATATTGGGTTATTTACACAGAGGGATGGAAAAAATAGCGGAAAACCGAACAATTATCCAATATCTGCCTTATGTAACACGTTGGGATTATTTAGCTACTATGTTTACCGAGGCAATAACGGTAAATGGACCAGAACAGCTGGGAAATATTCAAGTTCCTAAAAGAGCCCGTTATATCAGAGTCATTATGTTGGAACTGAGTCGTATAGCCTCTCATTTATTATGGCTTGGCCCTTTTATGGCGGATATAGGTGCGCAGACTCCTTTCTTCTATATTTTCAGAGAGAGAGAATTGATATATGATCTATTCGAAGCTGCCACAGGTATGCGAATGATGCATAATTTTTTTCGTATCGGAGGAGTAGCTGCTGATCTACCTCATGGCTGGATAGATAAATGTTTAGATTTCTGCGATTATTTTTTAACCGGGATTGCTGAATATCAAAAGCTTATTACGCAAAATCCAATTTTTTTAGAACGCGTTGAGGGGGTAGGCGTTGTTGGTGGAGAGGAGGCAATAAATTGGGGTTTATCAGGACCAATGCTACGAGCTTCCGGAATACAATGGGATCTTCGTAAAGTCGATCATTATGAGTGTTACGACGAGTTTGACTGGGAAGTACAATGGCAAAAAGAAGGGGATTCATTAGCCCGTTACTTAGTCCGAATCGGTGAAATGACAGAATCCATAAAAATAATTCAACAAGCTTTGGAAGGAATTCCGGGAGGGCCCTATGAAAATTTAGAAGCCCGACGCTTTGATAAAGCAAGGGATTCCGATTGGAATGATTTTGACTATAGATTTATTAGCAAAAAAACATCTCCTACTTTTGAATTGTCGAAACAAGAACTTTATGTGAGAGTAGAAGCCCCAAAGGGGGAATTGGGGATTTTTCTGATAGGGGATCATAGTGCTTTTCCTTGGAGATGGAAAATTCGTCCTCCGGGTTTTATCAATTTGCAAATTCTTCCTCAGTTAGTTAAAAGAATGAAATTGGCTGATATTATGACGATACTAGGTAGTATAGATATCATTATGGGAGAAGTTGATCGTTAATATGATAATTGATACGACAGAATTACAGGCTATCAATTCTTTTTCCAGATTGGAATCCTTAAAAGGGGTCTATGGTCTTATATGGTTGCTTGTCCCTATTTTTACTCCTGTATTGGGAATCACGATAGGAATACTAGTTATTGTGTGGTTAGAAAGAAAAATATCTGCGGGGGTACAACAACGTATTGGACCCGAATACGCGGGTCCTTTGGGAATTCTTCAAGCTCTAGCAGACGGGACAAACTTCTTTTTTAAAGAGGATCTTCTCCCATCTAGAGGAGATTTTTTTTTATTCAGTCTCGGACCCTCTATAGCAGTCATATCCATTTTACTAAGTTATTCAGTAATTCCTTTTGGATATCGTCTTGTTTTAGCTGATCTCAGTATAGGTGTTTTTTTATGGATTTCTATTTCAAGTATTGCTCCTATTGGACTTCTTATGTCAGGATATGGTTCAAATAATAAATATTCTTTTTTGGGTGGTCTACGAGCTGCTGCTCAATCGATTAGTTATGAAATACCATTAACTCCATGTGTGTTATCAATATCTCTACGTGTGATTCGTTGGGGCATGAACTTTTACCTCATTTTTTCTAGGAAAGAAGTTGAATGGAGTGAATAGAGATTCTTTTTTTTTATTCGTCATTCGGGGTGATGACCTAAACCAGATAGTTATATGAGTGAAACAAAACAGCTTAGAAATTAGCAGTAAAAAGGTTGAGACTCATTCCCTATGTACAAGAGCTAAGCAAAAAAAGAGAAATTACCCCAAGGTTGGTTGATTAGTCATCACGGTTTGAAGCGGGTAGAAAAGATCAACTGGCTGGAGTTTTGTTTTAACTATTCTATTATATTGTATGTATTACCATACCGGGGATCGAGCAAAAATGAGTGGACGGTTAGGAACACCAAGATACACAAAGGATTAGTAACGGAGATAATGGAAGTTACCAAAAAAGGTATTTCTGCATAAACGGAATCATACTGGGGCTTTAAGTTGGTAGAAACAATCAAGTAGTACTTCCCCACGATCCCGATCCCGAGTATGGTCCTATCCACAGGTTAAATAAATAATTATCAGGAACGAAGTAATCCTTTTTTTTAAGCCCACTTTTACTTTTCGTAGAAAGAAGCATAGGAACGAAATAAATAGGTTGAAATACCTACTTAGACAACGAGTATTTTATTCAAGGATTAAGTTATTACTGAATAAAGACAAACTAAAATAAGAAAGGATAAGATCAATTCGGAAGCACCCTTTTTTCTATTATAGCAGACGGAATTGCATTGGTTTAATTTGTGACTCCTCGATACATCTTGATTCTATCTATCCTACTAACACATAGCGAGATAATACCGAACCAGTCCTTAGATTTAGTTAAGGCCATCGAGGAGCCGTATGAGACTGAAGTCTCATGTACGGTTCTGCAATAGCGATGGAAGCAGTGATGTTATCACCTACTATAATTATCTAACAGTTCAAGTACAGTTGATATAGTTGAGGCGCAGTCAAAATATGGTTTTTGGGGGTGGAATCTGTGGCGTCAACCTATAGGTTTTGCAGTTTTTGTAATTTCTTCCCTAGCAGAATGTGAGAGATTACCCTTTGATTTACCAGAAGCCGAAGAAGAATTAGTAGCAGGTTATCAAACCGAATATTCAGGTATCAAATTTGGTTTATTTTATGTTGCTTCCTATCTAAATCTACTAGTTTCTTCATTATTTGTAACAGTTCTTTATTTAGGAGGTTGGAATCTTTCTCTTCCGTACATATTTCTTCCTCATTTCGAAATTAATGAAGTGGGTGGAGTCTTTGGAATGACAATTGGTATTTTTATTACATTAGCTAAAGCTTATTTGTTCCTGTTCATTCCTATTACAACAAGATGGACTTTACCTAGGATGAGAATGGACCAACTATTAAATCTTGGGTGGAAGTTTCTTTTACCTATTTCTCTAGGTAATCTATTATTGACAACTTCTTTCCAACTCTTTTCACTCTAAGGGCATACGATATTCTATTCTCGATTTAGAACTTCTCTCAAACAAGAGAAAGAAACTTCAAATTATTCATAGATATTCACGATATGCTCCCTATGGTAACTGGGTTCATTAATTATGGTCAACAAACAGTAAGAGCTGCAAGGTATATTGGTCAAAGTTTCATGATTACCTTATCCCACACGAATCGTTTACCCGTAACTATTCAATATCCTTATGAAAAATTGATCACATCTGAGCGTTTCCGCGGTCGAATCCACTTTGAATTTGATAAATGCATTGCTTGTGAAGTATGTGTTCGTGTATGCCCTATAGATCTGCCTGTTGTTGATTGGAAATTGGAAACGGATATTCGAAAAAAACGATTGCTTAACTATAGTATTGATTTTGGAATCTGTATTTTTTGTGGGAACTGCGTCGAGTATTGTCCAACAAACTGTTTATCAATGACTGAAGAATATGAACTTTCTACATATGATCGTCATGAATTGAATTATAATCAAATTGCTTTGGGTCGGTTACCAATGACAGTAATTGGAGATTACACGATTCGAACCATTATGAATTCCACTCAAATAAAAAAAGCCACGGGTAAACTCCTTGATTCAAGAACTATTACCGATTACTAAGATTCCGTTTTAATCTAAAGGAGCGGATCTTCTTTTATTTTGTTCGGTTAATAACGAAAAAAAACCAGCTCTTATTTATTGGTGATTCGCGAGAATCACGGCTTACTTTGGATAAAAAAGAATTGAATATATCCGCGATAATTTCGAAATATATGAATATATAAGCAATCGGATAGAGAAATGGAATGAATTAATCTATCTACATCAACCCACACCCCGTATAGGATTTAATAAAAAAGTCACTTATCATAAAAACAGGGTAACTTTCCTTTTCTGGTCTAGTCAATAAGATTATGAAACATTTCGACTTATTTATCTCTTATTTTACATATAATGGATTTAACTGGACCAATACATGATTTTCTTTTAGTTTTTTTGGGGTTGGGTCTTATAATAGGAGGTCTAGGAGTGGTATTACTTACTAATCCTATTTTTTCCGCCTTTTCATTAGGATTTGTTCTTGTTTGTATATCCTTATTTCATATTCCATCGAATTCCCATTTTGTAGCTGCTGCACAACTCCTTATTTATGTAGGAGCCATAAACGTCTTAATCATATTCGCTGTTATGTTCATGAACGACTCGGAATATTACAATGATTTCAGTCTTTGGACTGTTGGGGATGGGGTAACTTCACTGGTTTGTACAAGTATTTTTGTTTCACTAATAACTACTATCCCAGATACGGCATGGTACGGGGTTATTTGGACTACAAGATCAAACCAGATTTTGGAGCAAGATTTGATAAATAAAGGTCAACAAATCGGGATTCATTTATCAACCGATTTTTTTCTTCCTTTTGAGCTTATTTCTATAATTCTTTTAGTTTCTTTGATAGGTGCAATTGCTATGGCTCGTCAGTAAAAAATACGGAGAAAAAGAATTATTTGGTTCTGTCTTAGCCTATCCATTTTCCTTCAATTAATGGTCAGATTTTTCAGGTAGAAAATGTAAATTTTTTCTTTTAGTTCAATCTATTACCAATATGTTCCTTAGTTCTGTACTTGTTAGATTCGAGTCAACCAAATTAGTTAAGGTTGAATTGTTGTTCATATTGAAATTAAAGAAATTCAGATTGAGGGGGGTTTGGTTAATGCTGCTTGAACATGAACTTGTTTTGAGTGCCTATTTATTTTCTATTGGTATTTATGGATTGATCACAAGTCGAAATATGGTTAGAGCACTTATGTGTCTTGAGCTTATACTGAATGCAGTTAATATGAATTTCGTAACATTTTCTGATTTATTTGATAGTCGCCAATTAAAAGGGGACATTTTTTCTATTTTTGTTATAGCTATTGCAGCCGCTGAAGCAGCTATTGGGCCAGCCATTGTTTCGTCCATTTATCGTAACAAAAAATCAATTCGTATCAATCAATCGAATTTGTTGAATAAATAATGGTAATTAGATGAATGTGTTAATCATACAAATAACGAATAAAATCTTTCTCAATACAAATTAATATTATATACGACAGAAGCATATGACTCTGTTTGCTAAAGAGTAATAAATCAAAGTATCTTGGCCCTCTCTCATGACCAAATATATAAGTCAATTTTTTAGAAAACAATTTTGGTTAATTATTGATTCGTCTGGTGTCTACAATATATGATTCCATTTTTTTACTAGATCGAAAATTCATGATGTTCAAAAAGTAGATAGATCCAATGTCACATTCAGTAAAGATTTATGATACATGCATAGGGTGCACTCAATGTGTACGAGCCTGCCCCACAGATGTATTAGAAATGATACCTTGGGACGGATGTAAAGCTAAGCAAATAGCTTCTGCTCCAAGAACAGAAGACTGTGTGGGTTGTAAGAGATGTGAATCCGCTTGTCCAACAGATTTCTTGAGTGTCCGAGTTTATTTATGGCATGAGACAACTCGCAGCATGGGTCTAGCTTATTGATACGTTCCAGAAAGCTTAACTTGAATCCATTTTTTTATCTTTACCGACAAAACCCCGTGCTCGAAATCGAAATAGGCTATTTTCTCGAGTACGGGGTTTTCTGGTCAAAGTGTATCTTATCTTGTCTTTACTACGAATTATTTTCCTTGGTTAACAATAATTGTTGTTTTGCCGATATTCGCGGGTTTTTCCATTTTCTTTCTCCCCCATAGAGGAAATAAGGTCATCCGATGGTATACTATATCTATATGCCTAGTGGAACTACTTCTAACGACCTATGTATTCTGTTATCATTTCCAGTTGGACGATCCATTAATTCAATTAGAACAGGATTTTAAATGGATTAATTTTTTTGATTTTCACTGGAGACTCGGAATCGATGGAATTTCCATAGGACCTATTTTATTGACGGGATTCATCACAACTTTAGCTACTTTAGCGGCCCGGCCAGTTACTCGGGATTCACGACTGTTCCATTTCTTGATGTTAGCAATGTACAGCGGTCAAATAGGACCTTTTTCTTCTCGAGATCTTTTACTTTTTTTTATCATGTGGGAGTTAGAATTAATTCCTGTTTACCTACTTTTATCCATGTGGGGAGGGAAGAAGCGTTTGTACTCAGCTACAAAGTTTATTTTGTACACTGCAGGGGGTTCTATTTTTCTCTTAATGGGAGTTCTCGGTATGGGTTTATATGCTTCTAACGAACCAACATTGAATTTTGAAACATTAGCGAATCAATCATATCCTGTGGCATTAGAAATAATATTCTATTTTGGTTTTCTTATTGCTTATGCTGTCAAATCACCGATTATACCTCTACATACATGGTTACCAGATACCCACGGAGAAGCACATTACAGTACATGTATGCTTCTAGCCGGAATCTTATTAAAAATGGGAGCATATGGGTTGGTTCGGATCAATATGGAATTATTACCCCATGCTCATTCCTTTTTTTCTCCCTGGTTGATTATTGTAGGCACAGTGCAAATAATCTATGCAGCTTTAACATCTCCCGGGCAACGCAATTTAAAAAAGAGAATAGCCTACTCTTCTGTATCTCATATGGGTTTTACAATTATAGGAATAGCCTCCGTAACCGATCTGGGACTCAATGGGGCCATTTTGCAAATAATTTCTCATGGATTTATTGGTGCGGCGCTTTTTTTCTTGGCAGGAACGAGTTATGATAGAATACGTCTCGTTTATCTCGACGAAATGGGAGGAATAGCTATCCCAATGCCAAAAATATTTGCAATGTTCAGTAGTTTCTCGATGGCTTCTCTTGCATTGCCGGGAATGAGTGGTTTTGTTGCCGAATTGGTAATCTTTTTTGGCATAATTACCAGCCCAAAATATCTTTTAATGCCAAAAATACTAATTACTCTTGTAATGGCAATTGGAATGATATTAACTCCTATTTATTCATTATCTATGTCACGCCAGATGTTTTATGGATACAAGCAATTTAATGCCAAAAATTTTTATTTTTTTGATTCTGGACCACGAGAGCTTTTTGTTTCAATCTGTATCTTTCTGCCAGTAATAGGCATTGGTATTTATCCAGATTTCGTTCTCTCACTATCTGTTGACAAGGTAGAAGCTATTTTATCTAATTACTTTTCTCGATAGTTTGCATGAATAAGGCATAAAAAAAAAGCTGCGATAATAAAATTAGGTGGACAATAAAAGAAAAAGAAGTGAATTGTAATCAGATACGTTTGAAGTTTTAGAGAACCGGTTCAATCAAGTAGTAATTGAACCGGTTCTCTAAAACTAACACAAACTTTCATTACATATGCGATTTCTATGTATTAGGTCACGTCTTCGATTAAGATGCTAATGTGAATGAACCATAACTATGTAGGCCTATTCCTAATAGATTGACCCCAAAATAGCATACCCAAATTATAAGAAATCCCATAGAAGCTACAATTGCGGAATTTGTGCCTTTTAAATTTTGGTTGGTTCTAATATGTAAATAAATAGCAAATATAGTCCAAGTAATAAATGCCCAAGTTTCCTTGGGGTCCCAATTCCAATATGACCCCCACGCCTCATTAGCCCACACTGCGCCTGAAAGAATACCAACCGTTAAAAAGATAAACCCTAGACTAATGACACGATAACTCCAACGATCCAATTGCTGAATCAATTGATACCTGTGATAATTTCTAAATGAAAGTAAAGAATTGTTTAGTAAAGCATAGCTTCTTTCATTTACATATTGAATCTCATCAAAATCAAAGGAAAATGGCCCAATTAATGAATGCTTGTTTTTACCAAAGACCCATAGGCTTTTTCGAAATGTAATGACTAGAAGAGATACTGATAATAATGATCCACATAAAAGAGCTGCATAACTTAATATCATCATACTTACGTGCATCATTAACCACTGAGATTGGAGGGCAGGTACTAATATTGTGGATTGATGCATTTCAGTCAAAAGACCTGAAGTAGCAAATCCTTGGGTAAAAATAGTACTTGGTGCGGTTATTGCGCTTAAATCGTTTTTATTATTCCATATTTTAGGAACCATATGAATAATGGAAAAGCCCCATGAAAGGAATAGTAATGATTCATATAAATCACTTAAGGGGAAATGTTCCGAATAAATCCAACGAGTAACTAATAATCCTGTTATACAGAAAAAGGTAGCTATCATGCCCTTTTCTGACGAATCATGTAGTCCTATGGTTTCGTGGACTAATAAGGTCATCAAATAAATCGTAATTACAATTGAAACAATTGAAAAAGAGATGTGAGTTAATATATGTTCTAAAGTCGAAAATATCATAAAAAATCCTAAAAAAAAAAAGGGAGTCCTTTAACACTGGAACGGAAATGATTAATCCATTTCATTTTCATTATAAGATTTATTGTATCTCTTTTAGAAGATGCCGCCACTCGGACTCGAACCGAGATGCTCTAGCACTGCTTCCTAAGAGCAGCGTGTCTACCGATTTCACCATAGCGGCTTGCTCGAAAGCATAATAGCCCATACGCACTCAAACGTCGAGATTGTAAGGAGTCAATTCAATGTAATATTTTTTAGGAAAAATGCAAATCAAATAAAGGCCTATTCCTATTTCTATTTGAACGTTCAATAATCTCTTATAGGATGGTTTTCATTTTAACGATGGACTTTTCGAAAGGTTTCAGCTCTCCCAAAACGAACAGCTTAGTAGGAACTAGAGAGTTCTGCTCTCAATTCAGGTATAGAAGTAAAAAAAACCTTTCTTTTTTTATTCTTTTTTTATGATTTCATGGGTCCGAACAAAACGAAAAAATCTATTGTATCCATAGTCATTAATAAGAAAACCCTCAAAAGAAAAGTGAAACTTTCTATCAAGTACTATGTTTTTTCGTTTGACCAAAAAAACATAGTACCCTTTTTTTATTTAGGAAATGAAAGGCTTCCTATCCTAAATACGACAACCGATAGTGCGGCCTCATATTTATCAGTAAAAAATATGAGTTAATGGGAGTCGTTCATCTTATCAATTTTATTAGCAAATTCTTCGAGGCATATTGATTTAGATTATTCCAAGACTTGTTTATTTTTTTGTTGCACAAAAAAACTTTTTGAATTCCCGGTAGAAAGAGATTTTGCTAAGGAAAAAGCTTTTAGCGCAGCCAAATATCCTTTTCTTTTCCAAATGTTTTTACGAATACGCTTTTTTGATATAGAAGTACGTTTCTTTGGAACGGCCATTTTAAAATAAAGAGGTTACTCATTGTTTTAGTTGGATGTGAAAGACATGTATTGTTCAAAATGCGTCATTTTTTTCTTTAGCTCTATATTTATTCCCTAGATCATACTTTCTTGATAATATACAATATGGATACGTGTGAGTCCCATAGAGGATTTCTGGAGAAAAGTTGTATATCTTAATTTTTTCTTTATTTTCGGAATACTTTATTCCTTTTTTTTACGTACATTATAAAAAAAAAAAGAAGCCTTTTGATATACTAATCTTCGTTCGAATCTATATCTGTGTCACCGTCATAAAAAAAAGGGCTACGGCTCATCGTATTCTCTTTTTTTTAATAAAAAAGAGAAAAATGGAAAACGCTTACCTTAATTGAAGAGAAGAATACTGTAACCTTTTTTCTATCAATTCATCAATAGAGTACAGTACCCTTAGTTAAATGAAAATTTCAAAAAAGGAAAACCGGAATGAGACTGATATTGAATCAGTTAATATAATAAACACTTGAGAAAAAGCCATTTAACTAAGTCCTTTTTTCAATTCTACGCAAAGTGGGTATCAAAGTGCCGGATATCGTAGAGTTTTCTAGAAGTATCCGTTGTTTTGGTGGAATAGAAGCTACTCGAGAATAATTAGTAAAGTCTTCCAAATATACTAACTAGAATCACAAGATCTTTTTTGGGGGTCAAGTTTTTGCTAGATCCTATGCTCAATAAAGTTATTGATGGATCTTACATACCAGAATAAAGTACTTTTTTTACTATAATTAAATTACTTAATTGTTTTTCCTTGATCAATGAATATAATAATAAAGAAATGAAAATTTCATATTATGATTCTGTATCTTCCTAAATATCCTAGTTAATCACTAAGTGGTACCTTTTCAAAAAAACTTGATCTTTTGACCGCTTGTAACTTCTTATTTTTTTTTGGAGGGGAAAGAATTAGAAAGATTTAAGAATCCAAAATTCTATTTTAGTTCTTTCTTTTCTTTATTTTATTGCTCTTTCCGAAAGATATCAGAGCTGGTGAATTGAAAAAAAAAAAGTTTGATTTTCTTATGGAACATACATATCAATATGCATGGATCATACCTTTCGTTCCACTTCCAGTTCCTATAGCAATAGGGGTGGGGCTTCTCCTTGTTCCAACGCCAACAAAAAACCTCCGCCGTCTCTGG
>JAJJMC010012374.1:0-20000 GCA_023531435.1 Papaver californicum | reverse complement strand
TCGAAGTACCATTTGTACAAAAAAGAATCCCCTTCCTTACATGATTTCTTCTTCATATAGATAGATATAGGATCTATGGGGCAATTACTTAGAAGTATATTTTGTGCCACAGCCCTTCCTATCTGATAGAAAAGGATCCCATGATCCTGAACCGATCTTACCTGGGATCGCAAATCCCAAGTTTGTCTATGAAGAGCGGATCTAATTGTATTAGTGTCTAGAATGGATTTCTTCTGTGTAATACTAATGGATAGGGCCTCATTGGTAAGTGCTACAAGATCTCGTGCATTGGAGCCCATGGTTATGGCCCCGAATCCATTAGTATGGAACATTTTCTTTTCCAAGTGAAATCCCCTAGTATATGAAAGAGTGAAAAAGTGCTTTCGTTGTTGTGGAATAAGAAGCCTCCGTATCTTAATGCATGTATTTAATTTATTCGGAGCTATTAGAGCGGGATCTACTTTTTGGGGAATATGAGTCGAAGCAATAACAAGGAGATTTCTAGTGGAGCATCTTTCACAATCCCTGGAGAGATAGTTCACTAATAGACCGAGGGATAAGTAATTCGACTCATTCACATACAGATCATGAATGTTTGGAATCCATATTATGCAAGGAGACATTGCTTTTGCTAATTCGAATTGAAGGGTGATATCAAATCGGTCTTTTTTCGGCGTCATATACATAGTTAGCGCATTCGTCATAGTTAGCAGCTCTGTATCAAGGTCATCATCGATATCGTCACTAGCATCAATCTCGATATTGTCACTACCATCAATATCATCAATAAGATAACCTTTAGGCTTGTCATCCAGGAACTTGTTCGGAAATACCGTAATGAAAGGAACATAAGAGTTTGTCGCTAGGTATTTGACCAAATAGGATCGTCCAGTTCCTATAGAACCTATCACTAAAATACCCCTAGACGGGGATAGGGCTAAGCGGAGCGAAAAGGGTTTTCCATGAGATGGGAAATGAAAACTATTAGCCCCACACGAGGTTTGTGAATAAGTGATTGTCTGATAATGAGCAAGGAATATCCGTCTTTCTGCTAAACAGGATCTATTGAACTCATAATTCATTAGATCTTTTTTATGAATGTCAACTAAGTATCGTAAGTAAATTGATCCCGGTTGTTCAACCATTTGATAACCAGAGTCATTCTTTGATAAATGATCACTATGAGTCAGACTCAATAGAATTTGATCAATCCTTTTTTTTGTCGTTAAGGTGGAGAACTGAACCAAGAATTCTCTTTCTTCATCATCAATCGAATCACTGTTCGCGACCCAGGATTCTATTTTATCATCAATCCAATCAACGTTCACGTTTTTTCTTTTTCTTATCAATGAATAGATCTCTTTACTTGTACGACTTAGATATCTCGTATTTCTCGAAAAAGTGATTCGATTGATGGGATTTGGTATGATACTTATGATATCGATGAGATTGATATTCAAATATTTCTTCTTAGAACGTATTGATTTGACCCCATAAGTGGGACCACCACCCAATAGCATGTTGCCACCAGAAGCAGAACCCCGTATTTCTTCTAGAGAATCTCCTAATTGTTCCAGAGCAACTAGAAAGAGATTCTTTAACCAGAAAGAGTTCAGTTCAGATGTAGGATACCTATCCAGAAGTTTTCGCAACTCAATCATGTATGATGGAATCATCAAAGATTTGATCTTTTCGAACTCTGTCTGTAACTCACTAGAGGCCCGGGAAACAAAGAGAAGATGTGTACGAACGAGATATCCAGCAACAAGAAGAAGGAAAAGGATTGAATAGAGGAACTCCCGAGCATTTGGTGATCTCAGATGTATCCATATCAATGGAACGGGTGACTCATTATTTCGATGAATCATTTCTTCGGACAGAAGAAGATTATGTAAACACTTACTCGAAATCTCACTTATCGGATTCCATTGTGGAAGAATCGCCCACAATTTTTTCTGAGGAATTGGCCATGATGTATCTGATCCATGCATAATATCATGAAAAACGGATACAAATTTTTGACTGCTACTTAGTATCGGCAATAGGTCTGAAAAAGTATCTAAAAGGGTGAAATTTAGATATTTGCACCCTGCCGAAGTAAGGAACCATGGCATATATGTTTGTAACAGATTCCATTTTGAGAGATTTGAAAAAGCACTATCTCGTTGAAGGGTTCTATACATCTGCCATTTCTCAACGCATTTCTTTAGACAAAGACTCTGTTTTTTCCTCTTTTCGGATGGTAAATATTTCTCAGAACATGGAGTGTGAATCAAACCCATGTTTGAATTGAAATTGAGATACTGATGCAAGTTCTTCCCTTCTGAATCAGAGAGATTCATATCTGAAAGAGGTTGACAATAAGTTCTTTCAAAATTGACTATTTGTCCCTCTGTTAGAGGTGTTCCAGAAATGTCTGGGATCGAGTAAATAGCTCTACGAACGAATGGATCGGATCGAATTGGAAAATGGAAAGATTTGTACAAGTTATACCTTTCGTCACCACTTTGTGGAAAATCGTTAGGTATGAATATGTTAGATACCTGTGACTCGATTGATGAAATAGTATCTCTCTCCAAAAAAACATGTTTTTTTGGACCGACGCACAAAGAAAAAATGTTGTTGCGAATGAACAAGATATTGAGGAATTGTCCATACGTAAGATCATAATTATTGATACGGGCCTTTTCCACATAAAAAGGGAATCTTTTGTTACAATCGAACCAGAAGTGATGTGGATTATTCAAGAATCGAAGTCGATTTGCTGTATAAAAAGAAGAGATCAATGAACTTCTATGAAATGGTTTCACGGGATTCAGCCAATTGTCTCGATCGTGGGATATCATTGAGAAATAGGAATCGGTGTTATCAAAGTCTTTCCTGCGATTATTTCTAGTATGAAATGAGTCAATCATCCACTTTGGTATCTTATTGAATAAAAACGGTGATATTGTTCCTCCATTGATCAAGAATTTCGATTTTTGGGAAGTATCACGATTATCCAATAAGAAGGGTTTCAATTTATTCAAATGAACGATTTGAACACCTATTGATTCTAACAACTGATTGCAGAGTTGATCATTCGGCCCTTTCAATTCATAGATGTGGATCTCGGACCTATGAATGGGGATATTCCCGATACTCACAAAGAAAAAAGGAAGTGACTTAGACAAAAAGAGAAGTGACTTGGACAAAAAGAGAAGTGACTTGGACAAATCTTGTTTGTCGATAACCTCGGACCAATCAATCGAATATTGATTAATACGTAATCGACCGAACACTACTTGAAAACGGCTCTTCTGCTCAGAAACGAAATGTTCCAAATGTTCCTGGAAATTATTGCTCCCGTTGGGCCATTTGTATCTATATGCATTAGGATCCCGATTCATGGATCTCTCGGTTCGAGAAATAAGAGGATCGAACCATTTCTTCTGACTCTTTTTCAAATTCGATAAATGTTGGTTGATCGTATATTTCATTATAGTTCTATGATTCAGAGTATCATTTCCTATTTGATCCCTTTGAATTCCATAAAAGAATCGATTCGATACATTTCTTATGTACCCATAGGTGCTATATTGGATTTGAATCAGATTTCGGATCAATCTATATTGATTGACTGCCTCCATTATGTTGTTGCTAGCAAATACCACTCTTTTTGGTTTTGGATCTTCCAAGTCATTCCCGCAGGAGATCCGGACCGATTTTTTTCTGATCCTTCGATAAAAAGATTCATTCTCTTCATAAAAAATAGGAGGTAGAACCAAGAAAGATTTCTTTTTCGATTCATCCCTGGAGTTGAATACCTCATTCAATAATTTTTTTTTATCCAACCCGTAGGAATCAATAGAAAAGGAAAATCCCTTATGATACACCAGATCCGGCTCGGTTATTGATAGAGTGAATAGATCTGCCATTTCTTGAAATCTCTCTTCTGATTCAAAATCGCGGTGTAACGTGTACCCCCCCCCTGTTTCGGTCATGGAATAGATGAAAGAAAGAAAAAAATGGATTTTGGTTCAAGAATGAAATCTTATTGGAACTGGCCATATCCGGTTCATCCTTCGGAACCATATCACATCCCGGATCTGATGAAATAGGATGAATTGAGACGGTATTTTGTAAATACGTAATTATCTTGAATATATCAACCATTTCTTTATTTTCCGATCGTCTGGAAGGGACAAAAGAAACATCTTGTTCTTTCTTCAACAATTTATGATCTCTAGTGGACCTCTCAGTAGGATTCGAACCCAGATGAAGTTCTGACCATCTGTCAGAGAAAAAGGAACGAATTGATTTTGTAGAATTCCCAAGAATTGCTTCGATTTCTTCCGGAAGCAGATGATTATTCATCTGCTTCTCACGTTCCGTGAATAGCCGGGACATTGAGGAATATCCAGAAAGGCATTTCGGGAATCGGTCTGATTTTCTCTCTGTTCGTTCCGTTTGAAGAAAGGAAGGATCCCAAAGAATCGATCTTTCTTTTAGTTGTTGAATCTCTCTTTGATTGATCAATGTGTGATATTCCGAATCCTCATTACTAATCGAATCGAAAGGGTCTCTGGATTGATCAGAAGATCCTTTCAATTGGCTAGAATTCGTTACTTGAACGAAAATAGATCTTGTGGAATCATATTGAATATTTGACGATACATTCCGTACCTTGCTAAAAAACCGATCCTTGCTTACCAACCACACATTGTCTAACCAAATCCAACTCTCTCTCGATACGTTCCTCAAAAAATCCGACTCGTGCAGATTCTTCCCCCAACTAACGAAGATATCTTGGCGGAATTGCCACATATGAAATTGAGCACAATTTTGCAAAGAAATACCCCACTTGTTTCTCGAGAAGAGATGGGAAACATGTTCAATCTCATTTGATTGAATAGTTGACTCAGCTCCTTGTTGTTTGAAGAAACCCTCCACTTCAATTGGTCTTTTTTCACGAAAAGCAGACATGAGATAACAAATCCAGTGTTTCACTAAGATTTCGAATAGCTGGCCCGAATTCAAGTTGATTATGTTTCGCTTCTTCCTCAGAGAAAGACGATCAAACAATTCCCAATCATGGTCCTTGCGGATCGGATCATCCGTATAGGATACAAAAAGAAACTCCAGATATTTGATATCTTTCTCTTTAAATGAGATCTCAATTCCAGCTACGGTTTCCTTAGATATCTTACAACTAGAATTCCACCTTTTTCCGATCCGGTTCCTCCACCACCGCGAACCCCAGTTAGAGTCAGGCATGATACACTTTTTCGTTATTGGGAGAACCCAAGTACTCTCTTTCGGATCCATGAAACAACTCTCAGAGATCTTTTTCCCTTTTGGAAGATAGAGGAGCGAAACAATCAACCTATTAATATTGGAAGACCAAAAAGATTCTTCCGATGTATCATTTCTGGGTCCAATGGAATTCATAGGTATAGGAAGAAGCCCCATCAAATAGAGATTTTTTCTTTCGACCATATTTCGATTGTTAATACGATATATAAGGACCGCTACTACAAGCAGTACTACACCTTTGATCGTGAAATATCGATTGCTTGTTGAACCCTGTGAATCGCGTGAAAGGAGGATACTCCAAATTCGGGGGTCAAAGAGTTTCATAAAACGTTCTTGGTGGAAAAAAATGTGAGTGAAAGATCCCACTGAATCGAATTTGGTCCATGAATCTAAGAAATAGTGAGAATTCTTGATCTCTCTCAATATCTCTCTCAATTCGAAGATCCAGGATTTGAATTGATGTCGTTTCATTGATTCCTGTTTCATTGATTCCTCCTAAAGATTTCATTTCAATTGGAATTTGGTTATTCACGATGTACGATGATCCCTGTTAAGCATCCATGGCTGAATGGTTAAAGCGCCCAACTCATAATTGGCAAATTCGTAGGTTCAATTCCTGCTGGATGCACGCCAATGGGAACGTTCAATAAGTCTATTGGAATTGGCTCTGTATCAATGGAATCTCATCATCCATACATAACGAATTGGTATGGTATATTCATACCATAACATATGAACAGTAAGAACTAGAATTCTTATCAATACTGGAACTCATAGGGAAGAAAATGGATTTATGGATGGAATCAAATATGCAGTATTTACAGACAAAAGTATTCGGTTATTGGGGAACAATCAATATACTTCTAATGTCGAATCAGGATCAACTAGGACAGAAATAAAGCATTGGGTCGAACTCTTCTTTGGTGTCAAGGTAATAGCTATGAATAGTCATCGACTCCCGGGAAAGGGTAGAAGAATGGGACCTATGGGACATACAATGCATTACAAACGTATGATCATTACGCTTCAACCGGGTTATTCTATTCCACCTCTTAGAAAGAAAAGAACTTAAAAAAAAATACTTAATAACACGGCGATACATTTATACAAAACTTCTACTCCGAGCACACGCAATGGGGCCGTAGACAGTCAAGTGAAATCCAATTCACGAAATAATTTGATCTCTGGACAGCGTCATTGTGGTAAAGGTCGTAATGCCAGAGGCATCATTACCGCAAGGCATAGAGGGGGAGGTCATAAGCGTCTATACCGTAAAATAGATTTTCGACGGAATGAAAAA
The DNA here is from genome assembly GCA_023531435.1 of Papaver californicum. NCBI lineage: Eukaryota > Viridiplantae > Streptophyta > Magnoliopsida > Ranunculales > Papaveraceae > Papaver > Papaver californicum. The sequence goes on along the minus strand of JAJJMC010012374.1, from coordinate 13,405 downwards.
GACATATCTGGTAGAATCGTAACCATAGAATACGACCCCAACCGAAATGCATACATTTGTCTCATACACTATGGGGATGGTGAGAAGAGATATATTTTACATCCCAGAGGGGCTATAATTGGAGATACCATTGTTTCTGGTACAGAAGTTCCTATCTCAATGGGAAATGCCCTACCTTTGAGTGCGGTTTGAACCATTGATTTACGTAATTGGAAGTAACCAATTAGGTTTACGACGAAACCTAGAAATCAATCACTGATCCAATTTGAGTACCTCTACGGGATAGACCTCAACAGAAAACTGAAGAGTAACGGCAGCAAGTGATTGAGTTCAGTAGTTCCTCATATAAAATTATTGACTCTAGAGATATGGTAATATGGAGAAGACAAAATTGTTTGAAGCACCGACAGAACCGGAAGCGCCCCTTGTTTCAAAGAGAGGAGGACGGGTTATTCACATTTCATTTGATGGTCAGAGGCGAATTGAAAGCTAAGCAGTGGTAATTCTACCCCCGGGGAAAAATAGAGATGTCTCCTACGTTACCCGTAATATGTGGAAATATCGACGTAATTTCATAGAGTCATTCGGTCTGAATGCTACATGAAGAACATAAGCCAGATGATGGAACGGGGAGACCTAGGATGTAGAAGATCATAACATGAGTGATTCGGCAGATTTGGATTCCAATATATCCACTCATGTGGTACTTCATCATACGATTCATATAAGATCCATCTGTCTAGATATCATTATATACATCCAGAAAGCCGTATGCTTTGGAAGAAGCTTGTACAGTTTGGGAAGGGGTTTTGATTGATCAAAAAGAAGAATCTACTTCAACCGATATGCCCTTAGGCACGGCCATACATAACATAGAAATCACACTTGGAAAGGGTGGACAATTAGCTAGAGCAGCGGGTGCTGTAGCGAAACTGATTGCAAAAGAGGGTAAATCGGCCACATTAAAATTACCGTCTGGGGAGGTCCGTTTGATATCCAAAAACTGCTCAGCAACAGTCGGACAAGTGGGTAATGTTGGGGTGAACCAGAAAAGTTTGGGTAGAGCCGGATCTAAGCGTTGGCTAGGTAAGCGTCCTGTAGTAAGAGGGGTAGTTATGAACCCTGTAGACCATCCCCATGGGGGTGGTGAAGGAAGGGCCCCAATTGGTAGAAAACAACCCACAACCCCTTGGGGTTATCCTGCGCTTGGAAGAAGAAGTAGAAAAAGGAATAAATATAGTGATAGTTTGATTCTTCGTCGACGTACTAAATAGGAGAGAAAATCGAGAATATGTTTCTTCGTCTTTACAAAAGAAAAAAAGATAGGAGTAATTAGCTGTGACACGTTCACTAAAAAAAAATCCTTTTGTTGCTAATCATTTATTAGCAAAAATTGAAAAGCTCAACATCAGGGGGGAAAAAGAAATAATAGTAACTTGGTCCCGGGCATCTACCATTATACCCACAATGATCGGCCATACAATTGCTATTCATAATGGAAAAGACCATCTGCCTATTTATATAACAGATCGTATGGTGGGTCACAAATTGGGAGAATTTGCACCTACTCTAAATTTCCGGGGACATGCGAGAAGCGATAATAAATCTCGTCGTTAATGTTAATAATAATAAAGTTAATATGGGTGCTCGTCGTTCATTAGTGGGAGGTTAACCTTATGATAAAGAGGGACCCAGATGTGGAAGTATCCGCTTTAGGTCAACATATATGTATGTCTGCTCACAAAGCACGAAGAGTAATCGATCAGATTCGTGGGCGTTCCTACGAGGAAACACTTATGATACTAGAACTCATGCCTTATCGAGCATGTTATCCTATTTTTAAATTGGTTTATTCAGCAGCAGCAAATGCTAGTCACAATATGGGTTTCAAGGAAACAGATTTAATCATTAGTCAAGCCGAAGTCAACGAGGGTACTATTGTGAAAAAGTTAAAGCCTCGAGCTCGAGGACGTAGTTATCCGATCAAAAGACCCACCTGTCATATAACTATTGTATTGAAAGATATATCTAAAGATCAAGACTATTTCATATGGTTAAGAAAAACGGGATATGTATATATAGATAAATATACGGATGTTAGAGAGAGGTATCTATGTATGGTAGAGCACGAAAGACTAAAATGGGCTAATGAAGAAAGCGAGGGTGTATGGGACAAAAAATAAATCCACTTGGTTTTAGACTTGGTACAACCCAAAAGCACCATTCCCTTTGGTTTGCACAACCAAAAAGTTATTCTGAGGGTCTACAGGAAGATCAAAAAATACGGGATTGTATCAAGAATTATGTACAAAAAAATATGAGAATATCTTCGGGTGTAGAGGGAATTGCGCGTATAGAGATTCAAAAAAGAATCGACCTGGTCCAGGTCATAATCTATATGGGATTTCCAAAATGGTTAATAGAGGGTAAACCGAGAGGAATTGAAGAATTACAGATCAATGTACAAAAAGGTTTTAATTCTGTGAACCGAAAACTCAACATTGCTATTACAAGAATTGCAAAACCCTATGGAGACCCTAATATTCTTGCCGAATTTATAGCTGGGCAATTAAAAAATAGAGTTTCATTTCGAAAGGCAATGAAAAAAGCTATTGAATTAACTGAGCAAGCAGATACAAAAGGAATTCAAGTACAAATTGCAGGACGTATCGACGGAAAAGAAATTGCGCGTGTCGAATGGATCAGAGAAGGCAGGGTTCCCCTACAAACCATTCGAGCTAAAATTGATTATTGTTCGTATACAGTTCGGACTATTTATGGGGTATTAGGCATAAAAATTTGGATATTTGCAGACGAGAAATAATCAAAGATCTCTTCTTTTACTTTTCTATCTAGCACTGGACAAAAAAAACCTTTCATTTTTTTCTCTTTAATCTAAAATGATTAATTTCAAATCTTCTAATTCTATAGGGTTAAATAAAAATTAGATTGACCCTTTGGTATAATTGCTATGCTTAGTGTGTGACTCGTCGGTTTTTTTAGTTTAGATTAGATTAAAAAAGGAAAGGACGGCCCCAAAGTCTGAACTAAGAACTATGTAACTAATAACCAGCTCATTGCTTCGTATTATCGGGATCCAAAGAAACAGTCACTATATGATGTATTGATCATATCGTTGTAGCAACTGAAATCTTTTTTATATTACATATACATAAAAGAAAAACCAATCTGATCGTGGATTGTGATGTGAAACAAAAAAAAGGATGTGGATAAATGGAAGGGGGAGAGAAAGAGAGAAGGAGAATATCAATGATATATGATTCCAATATGTATGGTCTATGAATAATCTCATACAAAGGCAGTGTAATAAAGCATCAATATGGATTCGGCCATAATCATAATTAATCATTAAATGAATCCGGTTCATAGGAAAAAGAAATACAAATAAAAGAGAGCTTCGAGTCAATAAAGACTGAGTAGATTGACTCAGGAACAACAAATTGAATTAGGAGCTCCGTTGCAGAGTTCAGGCCTAGCCATTAACCAAGAAGTGATGGGAACGACGGAACCTATGACTGCAGAAGATTCCATTGAAAACGAATCCTAATGATTCATTAGGTGGGATGGCGGAAAGAACCAGGAAACCTATTCATTTATTCTGAGAGGTCAAGGACTGACCCTACGAATTAAACAGATATTGAAAGAGTCAATATTCGCCCGCGAAGGCCTTATTGGATTGCTAAGTTTTTTGGATTCAATAAAGGTCAAAATAAAGATTCGTAAAAAAAATTCTATATTCTAGAGGTATATTTCCGGTTGTATATAAAACCCAAGATATATAAATTTTTACGTGACAGATTAGATCTCAAAAAACCTATGATTCAGTCTATTAGAAATTCAATACATATTCGTAATATTATGGAATCATTTCATTCGCGAGGAGCTGGATGAGAAGAAACTCTCATGTCCGGTTCTGCAGTAGAGATGGAATTGAGAATAACAAACAACCATCAACTATAACCCCAAAAGAACCAAATTCCGTAAACAACATAGAGGAAGAATGAAGGGAATATCTTACCGAGGCAATCATATTAGTTTCGGTAGATATGCTCTTCAGGCACTTGAACCGGCCTGGATCACATCTAGACAAATAGAAGCAGGGCGACGAGCAATGACACGATATGCGCGTCGTGGTGGAAAAATATGGGTACGTATATTTCCAGACAAACCTGTTACATTAAGACCTACAGAAACGCGTATGGGCTCGGGGAAGGGATCTCCCGAATATTGGGTATCTGTCGTTAAACCGGGTCGAATACTTTATGAAATGGGTGGAGTATCAGAAATTGTAGCCAGAGAAGCTATTTCAATCGCTGCGTCCAAAATGCCTATACGAACTCAATTCCTTATTGCAGAATAGGGATGTGCAACCAAAGGAAAGGAGTCTTTGTGATGAAAAAACAAACAACCGCAGGCCTTTTTTTCTGGACAAAAAATATTTCTTTTTTCTTTTGCCCTTTCTTTGCATTGAAAGAAACGATAAAAAATAATGATATGATTCAACCTCAAACCCTTTTAAATGTAGCGGACAACAGTGGGGCTCGAAAATTGATGTGTATTCGAATCATAGGAGCTAGTAATCGTCGATATGCTCATATTGGTGACGTTATTGTTGCTGTAATCAAAGAAGCAGTGCCCAATATGCCTCTAGAAAGATCAGAGGTGATCAGAGCTGTAATTGTACGTACATGTAAAGAACTTAAACGTGACAACGGTATGATAATACGATATGATGACAATGCCGCAGTTGTCATTGATCAAGAAGGAAATCCAAAAGGAACTCGGGTTTTTGGTGCGATCGCTCGGGAATTGAGACAGTTGAATTTTACTAAAATAGTATCATTAGCTCCTGAGGTATTATAAATACTATCTAGAATAAAGACTAATAGACAAGCCCGTGATATGATAGAGTAGGGTCTTGGGAATGAATTAAATTAATTTTGTAGATTATGTATCACGTATATCCCTTAACTTTATAATAAAAAAAATAACGAGCATGTTGATTATATTAAAACTCGGAGGCACCAATAATTATAGTTCATCATGGGTAGGGACACAATTGCTGACATAATAACTTCGATACGAAATGCTGACATGGATAAAAAAGGAACGGTTCGAATAGCATCTACGAATATTACCGAAAACATTGTGAAAATCCTTCTACGAGAAGGCTTTATCGAAAACGTGAGAAAACATCGAGAAAGCAACAAAAATTTCTTGGTTTCAACCCTTCGACATAGAAGGAATAGGAAAGGGCCATATAGAACAATTTTAAAACGTATCAGCCGGCCCGGTCTACGAATCTATTCCAACTCTCAACGAATTCCTAGGATTTTAGGAGGAATGGGGATTGTTATTCTTTCTACTTCTCGAGGTATAATGACAGACCGAGAAGCTCGGCTAGAAGGAATCGGAGGAGAAATTTTGTGTTATATATGGTGATCTTTCTGATATCTGAATTGAATTGGTAACTTCCTATATTGCGAAAAAAAAAAAAAAAGAGGAAGGACTGGTTGCCTAATATCACTCCTCCTCCATTAGTTGATACTTCAAGGGGGTTACCTGAAATGAAAGAACAAAAATGGATTCATGAAGGTTTAATTACTGAATCACTTCCCAATGGCATGTTCCGGGTTCGCTTAGATAATGAAGATCTGATTCTAGGTTATGTTTCAGGAAGGATCCGACGTAGTTTTATACGGATACTACCAGGAGATAAAGTCAAAATAGAAGTAAGTCGTTATGATTCAACAAGGGGACGTATAATTTATAGACTCCGCAATAAAGATTCGAACGATTAGGTGTATTTTTTTCGACATTATTTTCGTGGGGATACAACTCGAGGTTCAAAATTCCAAGAGACTTATTTTCTTCCAAGGAGTAGATTCGGAATTAAGGTAAGGAATGACAAATATGAAAATAAGGGCCTCTGTTCGTAAAATTTGTGAAAAATGTCGACTGATTCGCCGTCGGGGACGAATTATAGTAATTTGTTCCAACCCGAGACATAAACAGAGACAAGGATAATCCTTCGAAAAAGGACCCAACGTACAAATAAAATGAAGGATCTGTTTTAACCTGAAATGGATATATCCGTATATCTCTGACTCATATTGATGAGATGATAAAAGATGGCAAAACCTATACCAAGAGTTGGTTCACGTAGGAATGGACGTATTAGTTCACGTAAGACTGGACGTAGAATACCAAAAGGAGTTATTCATGTTCAAGCAAGTTTCAACAATACCATTGTAACAGTTACAGATGTACGGGGTCGGGTGGTTTCTTGGTCCTCCGCCGGTACTTGTGGATTCAGGGGCACAAGAAGAGGGACACCGTTTGCTGCCCAAACCGCAGCAGGGAATGCTATTCGTACAGTAGTCGATCAGGGTATGCAACGAGCAGAAGTCATGATAAAGGGTCCTGGTCTCGGAAGAGATGCAGCATTACGAGCCATTCGTAGAAGTGGTATACTATTAAGTTTCGTACGGGATGTAACCCCTATGCCACATAATGGATGTAGACCTCCTAAAAAAAGACGTGTGTAGAAATAAGAATGGAACAGATTTCAAGAGAAAAAAATGATTCAATAATCTGATCAAAAAAAATTACTATGCTTCGAGAGGAAGTAGCAGTATCTACTCGGACACTACAGTGGAAGTGTGTTGAATCTAGAGCAGACAGTAAGCGTCTTTATTATGGCCGTTTTATTTTGTCTCCGCTTATGAAGGGTCAAGCCGATACAATAGGCATCGCGATGCGAAGGGCTTTGCTTGGAGAAATAGAAGGAACATGTATCACACGTGCAAAATCTGACAAAATACCACATGAGTATTCTACTATAGTAGGTATTGAAGAATCCGTACATGAAATTTTAATGAATTTGAAAGAAATTGTATTAAGAAGTAATCTGTATGGAACTCGCGACGCATCCATTTGCGTCAGGGGTCCTGGATACGTAACTGCTCAAGACATCATCTCACCGCCTTCTGTGGAAATTGTTGATACTACACAGCATATAGCTAGCCTAACGGAACCAATGGATTTGTGTATTGGACTACAAATCGAGAGGAATCGTGGATATCGGATGAAAACACCAAATAATGCACAAGATGGAAGTTTTACTATAGATGCAGTATTCATGCCTGTTCGAAATGCGAATCATAGTATTCATTCTTATGGGAATGGAAATGAAAAACAAGAAATACTTTTTCTAGAAATATGGACGAATGGAAGTTTAACTCCTAAAGAAGCACTTCACGAGGCCTCCCGTAATTTGATCGATTTATTTATACCCTTTCTACATGCGGAAGAACGTGACACAAATTTAGAGGACAATCAAAACATAGTTACTATACCCTTTTTTACCTTTCAGAATAAATTGGATAAACTAAGCAAAAGCAAAAAAGAAATAGCATTGAAATGTATTTTTATTGACCAATCAGAATTGTCTCCCAGGATCTATAATTGTCTCAAAAGGTCCAATATATATACATTATTAGACCTTTTGAATAAGAGTCAAGAAGATCTTATGAAAATAGATCATTTTCGCATAGAAGATGTAAAACAGATATTAGATATTCTACAAAAGCGTTTCGCAATTGATTTACCAAAGAACAAGTTTTCTTTTTTGAATCCATTGGAATGATTTAATCCTTTTTAGAAAGAAAAAATAAAATAGGTTTTGGGTCTTCAGTAGGATCCATATATTTTGGGTAAATCTAGAATTTTGTTGAATAGGTGTATCTAGGGAATAGTCGCTTCAAAGTGAATCCTCCCTAGATACACACGTCGTTTTTTTATTTCTATTTCACGGTTGAGTCAATTTAAAAAAGACCTAAAGTTAAAGATTTATCAATAGGTAATGTTGCTCCAATACCCAACCAAAGAGCTACTGCGGTCCCAATCAAAAAGACGGTTGTAGCTACTGGACGACGAAACGGGTTTTGGAATTTATTAACATTCTCCAAAAAGGGTACTGTCAATAATCCCGCCGGTACTGAAACCATTAAAAGAACCCCCAACAATTTATTTGGTACTGTGCGAAGGATTTGAAATACGGGAAAGAAGTACCATTCGGGTAATATTTCCAAAGGAGTAGCAAACGGATCTGCAGGTTCGCCAATCATTGACGGTTCTAGAACCGCTAAACCTACGTTACATGCAATAGTACCTAGAATTACTACTGGAAAAATATATAAAAGATCGTTAGGCCATGCGGGTTCTCCATAATAATTATGACCCATCCCTTTTGCCAATTTGGCTCTTAATACAGGATCATTCAAGTCAGGTTTCTTTGTTATTGGGATAGGTGAATTCGTATGGATCCATCCCCCGAAGGAACCGGACATGATAATTTTTCATCATCCGGCTCGAGCAAGAATCAAAGGAGTCAAATAGATCTATATAAAATCTATATGTCATCCATATCCACACATATATGACTCTATGTAAGAAAAGATTTACCGGATGCAATTTTCCGGAGTTGCAACTACCCATTGCAAAGAATTCAGTTCTTGCTGGTAAATGCCCAATACCCAAGTAGGCTTAAAAATTTGATCATGATCAAGTGCGTTTTGGGTCGTCTCATACCTTGCAATTTTCTTTCTCCCAAAAATATCTCGAGTCTTCTTACATACAAAGGATTTACTTGTTACTAATATAGTCTAGCCTCGGTTCTTCTTTAGATCCCTTGTTTCACTCCGATAGTATTATAGATCGGAATCGATGCAAAGGAAATGAATGCATTTCCATACTATTAAGTAAGTTCAATTGATAGAACATAAGCTGGATCATACCACATCACTTATTCTACTGGATCTTACGGAGCCTGGTGATGCACGACATGATTCGTCTCTGATCATAGAAAAAATTCTCCTCAAGCGAACCAGCCTATCTTCTGTATGGGGCTTACGCAGTGGTTGGAACAGAGACACATTTGGTTGTCAATTCCAATGTGGCGGATAAAATAATATATCTGCACGGGCCAATCAATAGTTCAAGTCACACACTCCCATAATCCATTTTCTCTTCGTAGAATCCACTTCAACTATTCATATCAAATAAATAATACAATATTGCAGAGTTGAAGGTAAATATCCAAAAAAATGTCTTATTTTTCAATAATCCATATTTCTAGCAATGAAATACTACTCCTCTTCCCCAAACAGATATATGATTGATTACAAATATCTAGGATCTGTCTTCTCTATAAAGGACCAGAAATGCCTTGCTTACGTATCATTGGGAAATGCATTAACATAAATACGGCAGTAAGCAGAGGTAATACAAAAGTGTGTAAACTATAAAAACGCGTTAAAGTGGATTGGCCCACACTAGCACTTCCACGTAATAACTCGACCAAGGGTGATCCTATTACAGGAATAGCATCAGGTACGCCTGTCACGATTTTTACTGCCCAATAACCAATTTGGTCCCGAGGTAAGGAATAACCAGTTACACCAAAAGATGCGGTCAATACACCCAGAACCACACCCGTAACCCAAGTCAATTCGCGGGGTTTTTTAAATCCACCGGTAAGATACACACGAAATACATGCAGGATCATCATTAAGACCATCATACTTGCTGACCATCGATGAACTGATCGGATTAACCAACCAAAGTTAGCTTCAGTCATTATGTATTGAACCGAGGCAAAAGCCTCGGTAACGGTCGGACGATAGTAAAAAGTCATAGCAAACCCCGTCGCTACTTGTACTAAAAAGCAAGTAAGCGTAATCCCCCCTAGACAATAAAATATGTTGACATGAGGGGGAACATATTTACTAGTTATATCATCTGCAATCGCTTGAATCTCGAGACGCTCTTCGAACCAATCATATACTTTATTGAGATAGGTAAACCAAGGGGACTCCCCCTCATAGAACCGTATATGAGAATTTCATCTCGTACAGCTCAAGCCCAAATACACAAATACTAGCTGCAAGGGAAAGGGATATTGTAATATAAATTTGTAAAACTCCTCTTTATCCCGGATTCCATCGTCTCTCTGAAGATACGAAGGACCAAAAAGCCCGAAGCTCTTCTTTGTGATGATAATGCCAAAAAATCAAGTTGGCTCATTCGTCTTTATGTTGATCGTTGTAGGCCTCTTGAATCTTCTCTTTCCCTATTTTCTTTTTTTTTTGTAATGTAGATTTTTTTGTTGATAGAAATTATCTTGTTGAGACCCTATGGATTTATTGAAACCTCAGATTCATACTAGAACCACGATGATTCAATAAAGCTCCCAAGCTAAGCCCAAAGGTTCTCTGAGTAAGAACCTGTGGATCATCACTTATTCAATGAATAGATGTAATGACTAAAAATCCTTTGGTTGATAATTATGACCCTTAGAAAAATTTTTTGAGTCCGGTCGCGAGGTCTAAATAGTAGGTATGAATCATAGTTCAAATTTTTCTTGATCTATGGATTCCGTGCTCCAGATATTAGAATCAATATCCGACGGGGTAGAACCATCTCTGTCGAGATGACAGACCTATTTCTCTGTACTATCAATAGGATCAATTATAACAAGTCACACACTCATATTCCGGAAATACCGAAACAAAGAAATTCCGCGGTCGAACTACCAAAATGCCCTATAAAAAAAATCCTAAGTAATTCATTTTCTATTGAAAAGCCAGGATTTCATGGTTATTATGGACCTAATTCATTGAAATCCCGTCCAGTAAAACAGAAGAATTATAAATCTCTAAAATAATACATAGGAATACCGCAAATAAAGCCATCGCGACACCCATCAAAGGGGTAGTTCCCCATCCAGGAGCTACTTTACCATATTCCGAATTCAACGGTTTCAATAAAGCTCCTACATTTGTTCGTCTTGGACCAGATCTAGAACTACCCTCAACGGTTTGTGTAGCCATAAATACTCTTGCATTGGTTGAGATCTGTTGACTTTGTATACCATTCCGTTGTAAATAAACGATCTTATCATAGATCCATTGTGGTCTTGAAATTATATAATAATGGAAACAGCAACCCTAGTCGCCATCTTTATATCTGGTTCACTTGTAAGTTTTACCGGGTACGCCTTATATACCGCTTTTGGGCAACCCTCTCAACAACTAAGAGATCCATTCGAGGAACACGGGGACTAGTTGAAGTAATGTAATGAGCCTCCCTATAGGGAGGCTCATTACATTACTTCAATTGAGATAATGAAAAATTATTTCTTAGTCGGAACCTTAGGTGGTTCTCGAAAAAAGATAGCGAAAAAAATAATCCCTAGAGTCGAGACTAAGAGGAATGTATAAACCAATGCTTCCATAGATTCGATCGTGGTTTACAATTATAGCTTCCACACCTGTTCATTTGGGATCAGCTCCCAGATAAGATAAAGAAAGGACAAGAATCAAAGAAAAAAAGGTGATTCAAATCAAGATTTCTCCAGTACCTTATGTTATGTTAAATCACAAAAAGAAAATAGAGTCGAAAGAAACCGGAGCAATGTTGTCTCAGACTACCTGTCTCCTTGTAGTTGGATCTCCAAGTTTTTGGAATGCTCCAAATTCCACTTGAGAATCCAAATCTGGGTCAATACCAGCAAAAACATCTCTGAACAAAGTTCTAGCACCATGCCAGATGTGTCCGAAAAAGAAGAGCAAAGCAAATGAGGCATGCCCAAAAGTGAACCAACCCCTTGGACTGCTACGAAAAACACCATCGGATTTCAAAGTAGCACGATCTAATTCAAAAATCTCGCCCAATTGAGCACGTCTAGCATATTTTTTCACGGTAGCAGGATCGCTATAACTGACTCCATTCAGTTCACCGCCATAGAACTCAACAGTTACACCTACCTGTTCGACACTATACTTGGATTCTGCCCTTCGAAAAGGAACATCGGCTCTCACAATTCCGTCTCCGTCTACCAAAACTACTGGAAATGTTTCAAAAAAAGTAGGCATGCGACGTACAAAAAGCTCATGGCCTTCCTTATCTCTAAAGATAGGATGTCCTAACCACCCAACGGCTATTCCATCCCCGCTGTCCATTGAACCCGCTCGGAATAATCCCCCTTTGGCTGGATTATTACCAATGTAATCATAAAAAGCCAATTTTTCGGGAATTTTAGACCAAGCTTCTGATACACTCTGATTTTCGGCTAGCCCAGCGCTAACCCTGCGATATATTTCTTGCTGGAAATATCCTTGGTCCCATTGATAACGAGTAGGACCAAATAATTCGATCGGGGTTGTTGCTGAACCATACCACATAGTTCCAGCAACAACGAAAGCTGCAAAAAAGACAGCAGCGATACTACTGGAAAGGACAGTTTCAATATTACCCATACGTAATCCTTTGTATAGACGTTGAGGCGGGCGGACACTAAGATGGAAGAGGCCCGCTAATATGCCTAAGGTACCTGCTGCAATATGATGAGAGGCTATTCCTCCCGGAACAAAAGGATCAAAACCTTCTACACCCCACGCAGGATTTACAGATTGTACTTTTCCAGTCAGTCCATAAGGATCGGACACCCATATTCCAGGACCATACAAGCCTGTTACATGAAATGCGCCAAACCCAAAGCAAGCGACCCCTGATAGAAATAAATGAATTCCAAAGATCTTGGGCAAATCCAAAGAAGGTTTTCCTGTACGTTCATCACAGAAAATTTCTAGATCCCAATATACCCAATGCCAGATAGCTGCCAAGAAGCACAAGCCAGAAAACAAAATATGTGCCCCGGCCACACCTTCGTAACTCCAAATACCCGGATTCGTTATAGTCCCTCCTGTGATACTCCAACCACCCCAGGAATTCGTTATTCCTAAACGAGTCATGAAAGGTATAACGAACATACCTTGTCTCCACATTGGATCAAGAACTGGGTCAGAGGGATCAAAAACAGCTAATTCGTATAGAGCCATCGAACCGGCCCAACCAGAAACTAGAGCTGTATGCATTATATGGACAGAAAGTAACCGGCCGGGATCATTCAATACAACGGTATGAACACGATACCAAGGCAAACCCATGGAAATACCCCTTTATCAAAGAAAAATAGATACTATGTTACTTTATCGCATTGGAAAAGACTCTGCTTATGCTATGGACTTCTCCTTTTCAATGGATTATCTCGGAGCAAGGGTGCATTTATATTGCATTCCGTTGGTAATAACAGAAAAATTCTGTTCGTAGGAACAAAGAGAAGCAAATCTATTCTATACCCGATAAGTACCAATACGCAATGGGGGGATGGGTCCCATTTTAGATGAGTGAATTAGAGATGCTTGTTCATCATTTGAACATCGCAGCTCATTCATAATAATTTTTTTTATTCATTCCATCTTCTTCGATGAACTTTACAATCTATGGATAAAACCCGAAAACATAAATATTATGAAAAAAA
>JAJJMC010012357.1:0-15601 GCA_023531435.1 Papaver californicum | reverse complement strand
TTTGAATAGCATGTGCTAATTCCTCAAAAATTAATATATGCTTGCCTGTACTTGTCCATGTCTTGGAGTATCATTTATTTGGGTGACTAGTTTCTCATGGGTGGGATTGTATTTGAACTTAATTGTTGTTTTAAAAGCAAGGCCTTAAGTGGGTACAAGTATACATGCTATACTGTTTTAGTAACTAGGTTTCTAGTTTAGTTTGTAATTGGTGATCGGTAGACACTAGTGTGTCAGTGCATTGTACAGGCACGTAGGTCACTTTATCAATTAAAATCCATGAGTTGACATTTGGACAAACAAGTCCATGGTACTAATTCCATATATATATATATAATGGTTGGGTTAATGTCCACAGACCTGGTACTAGTTGTGTTGGTCTGACAATTAAGGCTACGAATGGAAACTAGGTGTATCCAGTTACATTATAGGTAGTTCTGTTTCCTTTTATTATGGTCTCCTATATGTAGTTAAGCACCAAAGATGGATATTTGTTTTGTTTTGTAGTGCAAATCTATGGACTGTTTGTATGCATGAACTTGGATAAGAATGAATGATGGATGTACATACAACTTATAGTTTGTTTAGTTACCTTGTTGTTTTATGTTTACAGGGACCTTGATCTAAAAGGTTAATTATCCGTGGATCATACTGGAGTTGCTCATCGCACATTGCCTTTGGTACATCTTATGTTAAATTAGCATATGCAATTTATTCTTCAATCGCAAGCAACGTAAGATACAGGTTAGCAATAATTCGGTATAGTATAGAAATGACTGAATATTAGACGTACTCTTATATGTTTTGTAAGTCTATGAGCTATACTATATATTCCTGCTTGTGTAATATGGGATGGGTTAATTAGACATACAATACAGTGTAGTGTCTTGTTGATTTTGAATGGCAGGTACAATTATAGATATAGATGTTGACATCCTGCTATTATCTGGTAGTTGTTATTGTTGGTAATGCGAAATGCTAGGGGTAGTTTTTGCTATACAATTCATATTATCCATTCTGTCTAATGATAGAGATAGTTATTGTTACAGTAAGCGGTTCTTATTATCTAACAAAAGGGATGATTGCTACCTAAGCGCAATAGTTACTCTTATTATGGATAATTCATATTATCTAAACAAAGATTGACGAACTACCGTCATGCTTGATCACTTCGAGCAACGGAGAGGGTACGTAGGCAGTCGTTATCCGGTTCAACACAACTGCATGAGGTTGTTCATATCGTCTAAAAAGGGTTGGTTGCTGCTTGGCAGTTCATACCATCCATTCAGAGATGATTGTAACCTTGACAGTAAGAGGTAGTCGCAGTAATGGCTGTTCATTTTACCTTGAGAGATTTTGCAACTTCTTCGAGGTTGTTCATATCATCTGAGAAATGAAGGGTGATTGTTGGATGCCAATTCATATCACCAAATAAGACTGGGAGATGGTTGTTAACAAATGTGGTAATTCATATCATCTGCCAGTATCGATAAATGTTAGAAATGATAACAAAAACTGTAACGTAGTTTGACGGAGTAGATGAACCAAGAAAATATATAAAGATAATGTTTACCTGCTTATAAAGCAGTTTGAGAAGAATCGATGAACATTTGCTTGGTAAGATCGAATTGGTTCAAAAATTTTAAAAGTATGGTTTCTAGAGTGGCGTATCGGGAAATTGGAGTTGGTCTAATGGACCGAAACCCGACCCGTTGAAAGCAAAAAAAAGTCCGGTCTGTCACACTTCCTCTTGTTAACTCTTTTCAACATCGTTTCCATTGATTTCAGATGATTCACCTATAAAAATAAATAAAGTTGAAAAAAGAGTAATACAAGGTAATATGCAATAATTATAGCTAAAACAAGAATGAATTTGATACTATAAACATGTAGATTAAGCACTTATCAAATTCGCCCACACTTAGCTTTTGCTAGTCCTCGAGAAAACTACTACCTAACCTAACCTAACTCATTTTCTTGGGAATCACGGTTACACTTAGCATGTGCAACAAGCCATTAAACCCCTAGGTGTCTCTAGTGGACGAGTTATAGTCTCGTGAGGGTTTACAAGAGGTATACCCGTAAAAACTACTTCAACTTCTTGTTATTCTAAAGTCATTAGCATCCAAAGAGATATGAGGACATAAAGTTTCTGCATACTAAAACTAAGAAGTTAGCACTACAAAAGAACACAATTCTCATGCTTAATTACTGATTAACCAATGGTATAATGAAAGAATCCAGCCTCGAGAGCGATCAAATAAGAATTTCGTCTCGACTTCTACCTCACCAATATGATTTTATGATATTGACACTCATAAAACGATATAAATGGGTCTCACATGTACGAAAGTAGGAGTGAAGATTGAACAATCACACATGTTGAATGGTGTTGTTAATTTTTTTTTCTTTTTTGAAAATCCTTTTTTTAGTTTCCGATGATCTCTAAGAAAGGAAATCAAATCATTATGCAAGGATGGGAATGCTCACTTACCTTCTATCCAATCGACAATCATCACCACTCTCTAGCGTCCAATAGAAACAACGTTGTCTCCGGCTTCAACTGTAGATGATGAACTCTTGAACTTCGTAGAACTTTGACAATTTGTAACTCTTTTACTTAATTTCTTGTTGTTTGAAACTTCTTTACAGATTTCTTCTTTCCCACGGCCTTATCGAATGAATGCAAAAGAAATATACACTAAATGAATATAAAACATTTTTTATTATGTAAAATCCATTCAACTTATGTAATATTGTCCACCTTGTGTTCTATTTTAAGTATCATGTATGATTTTATTAATAATCTCATGATCATCCATTTATATTTGTGTTGTTTTGTTTTATAGGATCACAGGGATGCAATACGTGTTTGCATACGAAGATCGATGCATGTTTGGGATTTGGAAAATAAATGTAAAGGTGTTAAAGCACTAGTAAAAGCACATGGGTCGTTACCCGTAGTATAAAATTACGTAGAATATAATGTTGTCACTGTGAATTACTTTGAGGATAGGTATTGTGGGGAAAATGATACCTTCTATTTCCCAATATTGGGCGAGATGACCTCGATCCCTGATATTGCTCAACAAATTATAGGCCTTAATATGCAAGGGAAAGTTGTTTCAGAAAGAGAAAACTGCAAGGACTTAGAATATGACAAATTACATGCTCTGACTAAGAAGTTGTTTGGTTTGGACAAAGAGACGTTAATCCAAAAGTTATACAAGTATGGTGAGTATAATAAGAAATTTTTTTATTAAATAAAAATAACTGAAGCGAATTGAGGGTTTGGGGAAAATGACTGGTTGCAAGGTTATCAAATGACAGGTGTTCATCCTTGAGGAATTGAGTAAGGTCGAATAGAAACTCCAGAACATTGAAATTTGACGCGAAAGAGTTATTCGGGGAAAAGAAGAAGTGGGTCACCAAGAAGGAGAGGCAGGAATGATCAATTTTTTTTTTATGTTTGTTTATGGTTGTTTGGTTTATGGTCGTTAGTTTTTGAGCAATGTAGAAGATGTTAATTTTGATACACCATGAAATTATATTTTTTTTTCCTTTGTGTTTTCTTTTGAATAACGTATCTATTTTAGGGTAAAAAAAATGTATTGCAAAATGGTACTTTCAAGTAGGTTCGAGAGATCAAGCTCGAACAGGACGGGTCTAAAACAAGAAATGGTCATTCAGGTGATGCTTTGGTTACAAATATGGAAAGGATTTGGGTAGGTCTTAGGAGAGGGAAGCAAAGAAGGTTGAGAAATATCAGTAATATGTGAAGAAGAATGGATTCTACGTAGAGGAATCGCTAATTCTGTAAGTTTTGGTTTCTTTAGACTTATTGGATTATTATCTTGTTCTGTCTTGTTTCGAATAAATTAGAATCATCTATTTATAGTTTGAAGATGACATATTGATATTCTCGTAAGTCGTGGAAGTTAAGAAGAGGTGGAGAAGTGATGATTGTGGAGATTGTAATGGGGCGGTTTCCGAAAAGTAGGGAAAACCTGTCTGACTATTACTCCTCATCCTCTCAACTGCTCTGTAACCGCCCACTTCTTGTTACCTTCTTGTTCGTGGAGGTTGTGTAACCACCCACGATGCTGTAGATGATGCATGTCGTTTGCGCATAAATTAATTA
The DNA here is from genome assembly GCA_023531435.1 of Papaver californicum. Classification (NCBI taxonomy): domain Eukaryota; kingdom Viridiplantae; phylum Streptophyta; class Magnoliopsida; order Ranunculales; family Papaveraceae; genus Papaver; species Papaver californicum. The sequence continues at coordinate 11,460 of JAJJMC010012357.1, read as the reverse complement.
AGATATTTCCCACTAATACTAACAAGTAATAAAGCGGTAGTAAGGTTCGTTCCCACGAGGAGATATGGATCGTTATTTGTCTTTGACTTCTTATGTAACCAAAGGGGTTTGTATTGAATTAAACTAAAGTAAAAAAAAGTAATAAAAGTAAATAAAGATTATCAGAGGAGAAAAAAAATACTAGTTAGAGGTTTCATCTTCCATCACCAAATAAGTTCGTCAGTCGATTCGAGTTAACGTTCAATCCTTCTTGTATCAATAACCGTAGAGCATCCTATCGCATGTCTACTCCAGAAAAACTCCATGTATCATCAAAGGCGTTAGAGCCACTCTTTGAATAACTTGACGCAAGATCCACTCAAGTTTAAACCAATGAAAGCAATGGTCTTCGTGAGTTGAGGTTATTTAAGCAATCCAACACAAAAGCCACACGGATTTAACCTAGGTTAAGCTTCTGCATGCAATTACATGAAGGTTTTGAATACAATTAGTGATAACACCATGCTACTTTTAACCGGGTCTATCGACTATTCTGTATCTCCAAACCCTAGTTTAACTTTAGATATGAACACATGCTCATTCAATTTGCGACTTAAACGAACAAGTCTTCAATCATACGTGGCGACATGAACAATAAAACATAATCGATAAAAGATATCATTAACATTAAACCAACCAGCCAAATTGATTTACATGTCTAGGACTAAGGATTACATTCCTAACCAATAAAAGAAAATTATCTAATCATGGTTTAAGAAAGAAGAAGAAATAGCTTGGTTTCCCCCTAAAGGGGTCAACCCTAGAAAATATAATTAATCTCTCTTCTCCCTTCTCTATGTAAAATCTAGGTCTCCAAAAATATATGTCAAAGTATCTCAAAAAGTAGTAGAAGTGTCTCTTATATAGGTATCAAATTCTAGAAGTGTCCGTGCATCGAATTCCGGTAGAAATAGGTTTCCCAAAATAACAAATTATGCCAAAACAACTCACGTCGAAAGCTTGAGCGTGAAAAGGCTTGAGAGAGTCAGCTGGATGGGCTCATATAGACCGTATAAGCCCATCCCAAGAACATGTTTGTCTTGCCTATTTTCAAACTCAACCAAATTCTCCTCGGTCTTTTTATCGTTCAGCTTCTCGATGGCCAAGCCATCGAGAAAAAATATTCTTTCTGAATTTCTTTAGTTCCTAGGTTCTAGATGGCTATGAGTCTATGACCTATCGAGAAAATAATTTTTATCTGAATTTTCAACTCGGTTTCCTACCTTCTCGTAAACTTTGCCTTTTAAACTTTCGTGAGCTGTGTTTCCTTTTTAAACTCGAACTGGACCTTCAAACCTTCACCAAACAGCCACAGAAGCATCAACATTAAGAACTCCAACTTAGAGGGTGTTTGTTTTTTGCACTTTAAAGTGATTTTTCACTTCAAATGTCTTTAAAATGGTGGGACCCATAAAAAATGGGGTGTTTGTTTTTTGACTATATAGTGATTATCACTTGAAGTGGTGGTGATTTGAAGTGCAAAATATGAAGTAGAAAAAAGCTACTTCAATTTTACCACTTCAAATATTTATAACTTACTACCCATTTTATCCTTTAACAACTAGTACTATTCCAAACTCTATCCCCAATCTTTCACAAACCTAAAAATCTAAACTTTCACCATTTAATAAATCTCTTATCCATTTATTTTATATAATGGCTAATCTACCCCTTGCTTAATTAGTGTTAATTTTGATTAATTAGTTAATTATAATTAATTATTTATTTATTTATAAAAATAGTTTTTTTTCCAAAAAAAAAAACAATTTTTTTTAAAACTTTTTTTTTCAATTTTTTTTTGTACTTTTTCTAATAGCTTTTTAATATTTTATAAAAAAATAATTAAAATTTTTGTTAAATTAATTAATTTTTTTGTTAAATAAATAAATAAAATGATTGTGTATATAGCCCAAATTATAATAAGTCGCTCCAGAATGGATTTTGAGATTAAAATTGAAGAAACATATCTAAGGGTAAAATAAACAGTTGTAACATTAAAAACACTTTAAAGTGAAAAAACAAACACACATCACTTTTAAAAAGCACTTTAAAGCGCCTAGAAAACAAACACACAGCACTTCAAAATAACATTTGAAAGTGCAAGTACTTAGGTTCAACCCAACATCCTATAAAAGAAACACCATCTCACTGCCATTACTACTCCAACTCAAGTTCTTGTCTGAAATTCTTAGAGCTCACTGAAACCACGAACCACTGATGAGATTTGTCTTCAACTGCAGACTCGATTTCGTCTTTGTTCTCCATAACAACGAACTACCACCATCAATACATCACAGAACCACAAACAGCATCGACATCATGAACTCATCCAAAGACTTGAATCCATTAACATCTGTCATTCTTCATCCACCATGATTATCATCGCTGCAGTCATTAATTCCATCTCAGACTATCAACAACGTCACTACCATCGTCAATCAACAATAGTAGCGAGCAACCCTAACTTGGTTTTAGGTTTTATCTTTTCAAATCTCAACCTCGACCACGACCCATGTCTTCAATTAACTCCATTATCTCCACTGATTGCCCAGTCAATCTCAAAAGCAACTAATACCAGATACCATGATCAATCTCTTCAACTGCCTTCATCACTCGAGCAACAACACCATCAAATCAAGCCATATTTTTTTTTCTGTTTTGTTATCGCTGGATACAGTTCATCAATCCCTTCGAACCATCAAATCATCACATAAATTCTCACCCAAGAGAATACTTAGAAACTCATGCCCTAGTTTCGCTGTTGGAAGTGAAACAGATGAAAATCGTGCCCTTATCAAAACAGCTGGGTGTTGTTATGGTAGTTCAAATATTAGGCAGCCCTTACTAAGAACCAAGGTGCCTATATAAACATTTGATCTTCATCTGCCCCTTAGCGTACAACATAGTGCTAATATCAGTCGTCCTTGAAATAACCATTTTCCCCTTAGTTCCCGTTTGCTTATAACTTCTTCATACGAAGTCGGAATGACTCCGTTCTTTCGCCATTGGATTCATTTTCTCGTCCTCATCAACATGATGGGTAGAAATTCGGAATTTGACTAAGCACCACTGGGTCTTTGGCAACTCATCCCTTCAAAACACTCCATTTTCACTTCTTTGAGATACATAACCTACAAAAGACATAATATAAAAGTAATAATAAAACAAGATGAAATCTAGCATATAAGTATAGGAAAATGATACTTATAATATATAATTATGCACTTATCAGTAGACCGCTAGACCAATACTCCACTAAGAATCCCCCGATGTTGTATTTGATATCTCGTGGTTTTGATTAAGTCAAGTCAAGTCAAATGACTTGCTAAGTCAGTGAGGTAAGTTGTATGACTCACTTGATCGATAACCAGGCTGATTAGTGTTATTCTGGGAATTTTAGTGATCATGCACTTGTTTGAAAGTAACATGGCATATTTATTAGTTTATAAATGATTTATCATAAGTATGAGAGGCCTTTGAGGCCAAATATTGTAGACGGTTCCTCAAGCAAGGAAACCTGATGAAATTCATAGGAGACTCAATGTAGGACCTATATTGAGAGGAAAGGCATATTTCTGAGGAAAGTAGCTAGCAAAGCCAACACTAACTACCTAGCGCAAATAAAAAGGTTCTATCTTTCTTAACATAAAAGGCTAGTATGCTAACATCTCAGAAATAAGACCAACATACATAACTTTTAAATATTAATTGTATTAGGGCTCGAAAGCTAGCACCAAGAATGTTTGAAGTTAGCACTTCAATTGTATAGTTAGCAATGATATTTTATCACAAATATATTTGTAGCTAAGTCTCTAAGTATGGCTAAGGATGTATTATCCTTAAAAGCATAATACATTGGAGCTAGGGCAAGGGTGCTAGTACCAGGGACGTTAGCCATCAAGGGAAATAAGGGCGCTAGCCATAGCCATGGGCGTTAGCGTAAGGGATTGGCCAAAAGGGTTGGCGCAAAGGCCATTAACCATGAGGGTTGTCCATAAAGGGAGATTAGTGCAAGAAGCTATCCACAGGCGTTAACCAAGGGGTTGGCCACAAGGGAAGCAAGGGTGTTGGCAAAGGAGTTAGCCGCAAGGGCGTTGGCCAAGGAGTTTTCCACCAAGGGTGTTGGCCAAGAAGTTTTCCACCAAGGGCGTTGGCTAAGGAGTTATCCACCAAGGGCATTGGCCGAGGAGTTTTACACCAGGGTCGCTTAGTGCAAAGGAGTTTGCCATCAAAGGCGTTGGCTAAGAGGTTATCCAAGCGCGTTGGCCTCCAAGGCCATTAGCGCAAGGGCGCTAGCTTTTGTTGCTAAAAATTAGGGTTAGCACTCTGGTGCTAAGGTTGAGGTGCTAAGTTGACCATACGTGGACTAAGGCCTTATTAGGCTAAAATGTACTAGCTAAGACCATTTTTGGTTAGTTAGCACCTCTTGAGTGCTAGGGTTTAGCACCAGGAAAGTTAGCGTTTTTAGCGCTATTGTGGCTAATTGGTGCCAATCCGGTGCTAAGTCAAATTACTAGTGTTGACTTGGCACGGATAAGAGAGAGGGCTTTGTTAGCCTAGCTGAGAGATTCAACGTGTCTTTTATGGAATTGCTTCTTGATTGTGGTGCATCCGAGGGAGTGGCGTATTATTTGTGGCTTATAGATAAGCAAAGTGCTAAAGTAGCATATTTAAGCTCAGAAGAAGAATTTGAGGAGTAGTCGTTGTGAATGAAGCGTTTAATCTAGAATGTATTTTAGGGTTCAAGCATTAGATATTCCCATATTTGATAGATGTTTCCTTCACATCGATGCACATTCAAGACAAGTTCAAGGAATTCCGCCGTGGAATTTTATGTGACTTGAGACTAGTTCGATATGGCATAAATATTGTGAGTATTGAGGAGGCTACGAAGCCAGTTTAGAATGTTTGTAGTTGTTTAGAGAAGACTCAAGTTTGGTCTACACTAGTGAGTAATCCGTCTAGGAGATTGAGACTTAGAGATTATATACTACATTGTTAGCATGGAATGCCTGTAGCTTTTTTATAGAGACTGCATCCTCAATTCGCTTGAGACTTAAGGAGGAATACAATATTTTTTATTTTGAGGTGAAGTCAAAAGTATGCGCACAAGTATGTACAAATATTTATATGTTCCTGCAACTAGGAAGAAGGGTGATTTTATAATTTTAACCCTTGTCAAAAACTCACAATTTCCCCTGCTTAGTGAGGAACAATAATGTTGCAAAGTAAGCAATAGATGATGACAGCGTGCTTATAATAATTATACATGCATAATTTAAATTTTAAGAGTAGAAGGATATATACTTATCTTTTGGTTTCCAAGTACTGGGATAAGTGCCCCTTAGCGTGAATCTTGGTTGTGATTAGCATATGTCCACGTTCTTGCCTAGAATTTCCAATTCATGAGCCAAGGAAAGTGTAGATGGGTTGAACTTTTGATTCATTCATGTTGGTTGAACAGCTACCAGCAGGCTCATGGAGAGTATGCCTATGAGGATCCCCATTGGTCAGAGAAGAAACTTGGTTGGTTCTGTCTTACCCGAGATTGAGATATGTGCCCCTTAGCATGAACCTTGACTAGGAATAATATGCGCCCTCGTTCTTGTCAGGAATGCCATTTTGTCATGAACAAAAGTGGGGATATGGTCGGCATTTTTCTCTCTTTATTTCTGAAACAGGTCCGCCTCATCTCAAAATAGAGGATCAAGTCAGCTTTATCGATTCTTCATGTATGTGTCCAACAAGAAATATTGTTAGCTTTGTCTCCTCCAGGCAATATCTTTGTTATAGAGTTAAGCCTTAAATTTAAACTCCCTTATAAGAAAGTAGTTGGCTTCAGTGCGTGCTTAGATTTTAAGCATGCATCAATAAGTACTAGTGATACGTCAGCAGAGCGGCAGTAGATGAGAAACAAGACACTCGGAGACGATGCTTTGAGTTGTAGCTAGTAGCGGCAAAGTTGAAAATATTGGAAAAAGACAGAAAAATCTAATGGTAGATCAGAACTAAAATTAAGGTTGGTGATGGACTCCTGTGCTCTTGTAGTAGAAAGTTTGATGAGGTCTTCTTGGAAGATGCAGTACAACCTGAAAGGATGGTATGTCTGAGAAGATGAAAGTCTATAAACCGAGTCTTCTGAATCCTGTTTGGAATCCCTAGTTTGCACACCATTTGCTTCTGAAGTTGTTGAAGTTTCATACAATGTCGAATTTTAACGTTTGACCCTATCTTTAGAAGATAAAAGACCAATCTATCATATGCAAGAAGAATCACCCGATTCAAAGTTGGATATTCAGCCAACCATGCGTAAACATCTTTCATTAGGAATCCCGTATGAATTTTCAGACCTTGTATACTTTAGTGGGAGATCCATATCTCCTAGCTCAGGTCTCCGATTGTTGTGCCCTTATGGTAAGTCATTGTAGATACATAGAATAACACTTCCCGTGAAGGATGTTTTGACCCGTTATTCACCGATTGTTGTAGATTTCTGAATTTATAAGTCAAACAGGTACAGAAGACAGGACATGCTACCTTTCTGGATGTGATCAGGTAAGAAGAGGAGGCTCCCCGGTTGTATGAGTACTGACATGGAAAATTCTTGTAGCTTGTATCGTTGCTGATCAGACCTCCAAGTTGAGGGTTGTTACTTTATTAAACTTTAAAAAGTGAAGGAGTCGTCAATCCCCAGATGTGACTCACTTGGATCCGCTACCAGGCAGAAGATAATTTTTGGTGATATCACAGGTCCATGCTTTCAGGAGTTTTGAGAGGACATGGAAATCATGAAAGTTGGAGCCATCCTTTGTTGTTGTTGAAGCACTGGGGCTGGGGTAAATATTTGAATTGAAGTTGAAGCCGCCATTGTAATTATGGGATATTAAGATGCAAAGTCACTCTTCTTTAATCTCCTTGACTCAAATCATGACTACCATGACTTGATTAATTGATTTATTTATTTCGGATCGTGTGTGTGATAGGCCCTTGAGTGGACACTACTTATGTCGCTTTTGACAGTCCCCAGTATGTGATAAGGGAACTGTGAATAATTCTTCCATGTTGATGCTTCTGAGACTTTGGGAGACGCCATGGATATAGAGGATGAGGATTAGTTGAAGGATGAAGACCTGGACGAGGCGCCCCACATTGAAAACCTTTGTGAAGAATCTGAATCTACTGATGTCGATGGAGAAGTACGCAATGAAGTAACACCATACTCCTCCATTGGTTTGGACCCATATCAAGTAAGTTTATACTCTTTATTATCATGGTAAAACATGTAAACTCTTCAAAATTTCAGAAATATAGTGCTTCGTAAAAACGCTGTAGAATCTTTATACGACCTCCATTTTGATGATTGAACCATCTATCATTATTATAAAAACAACTTCCTATATCCTAGTAGGAAGAAATCCAGGTTTTTAGTTCGTTAGGGGCGTCAAAGCAACCGCACAGTAGAACTCAGGAAGTATCCAGGAAAATTATGACAGTTTTCAGACTTGACTTCGCTAGCCGTTTTTGCCATAACTCTTATCTCACTTATCCGATTAACGCTCCCTTTTAACAAGTTGTAGTAGACTCCAATAGAAACTTTTTACATAAGAACCATTCCCAGATTCATTACCAATTGTTTCCAGCTTCAGAGTTTCCGAGAGGTAGTGAAAATTGTTCTAAGGCGTTTTTGTAAAACGTCTTGTAATAGGTTGGGATCATGAAATACTTCAAATATTGAATTATAATGGATGTGTATGATGTTTGTAGATATGCATAGTAGATTTTGTGATTAATACTCAAAATTTTCATGTTTGAGATGTTCTGACCTAATATGCCTTTAACCTCTCTACTTTTAGGGGTGGAAGTATTAAATCAGAAAGCTGGTCTTGTTGGAGAAGGAACAAGAGTTACCGTTAATTTTGATGTGGATAGTGTACTTCTCCATGCTGAAAACCATATGCAAGCTCCCCTTTGCATAATTGTTGAGGATTATGCTCCTACTGATGTTGATGTGTAGAATGGTAGCATAGCAGGGAATGTGCTAGTTGGATACCTTACTGCGGGTATCATTGTTGATTTATCTTTGGTAGGATCCTTTCAGGGTGCTCACCTGTTGGGTTTTTTTGTCATATCCATTTATGCTATAAAAAGATGATTTCTCGGAATGAAGTTTCTAGAGTCCTCTTCGAAAAATGGGAGGAAATTATGAACGGGGCTGATAACTCCGATCTTGGCACCACATAAATTCACCGTCATCTGGGAGACATACACAAGTACCTTGATGAAGTAAGAGGATTTGTAAGTTTTGAATGCAGCGATTGAGGCTAGAGGCAGAGTTGAAGGCTTTCTAAGGAGTTAAGGCTTGCAACAAAGGTTCTTGAAAGAGGTAGAGAAGAAATATACTGAAGGAGATGAGTCGATCTTGAGAGATGGGTTGCTTTGAGCAGTCTCCAGTCACATTTGTGTTATTTTGAAGTAGACTCGGGGTGCATCTCATCATGATATCATCAGGGTTATGACTCTTCGGTTGAAATGCTCCCTAGAGAGAGTGAAGTTCTGACTGAAAGAGGATTCTCATAAAAGAATAATCTAAGAATGCTGGAGCCGACTTTAATTTTTGTTATTGTCTGTGTAGAATTTTGTATGGGACCTGGTGCATATCTTGACTTTGTGATGGTTCTGAAGCTAAGGATGGATTTGAGTTGGTACTGCTCCCCGAGGGGCCAGTATAATGTGTTAGAGGCTTTATCATTACATCTGTTTATACTGATATGAAATAGTCTCCCTCCTTCAGAATGAAATATCTGGAGTCGTCCTCAAATAATAGGAGGAAATATTGGATGAACCGAGAATTCTGATCTTGATATTACAGGGATTTATCGTCATTTGTGAGCTACAAGGGAGCGCAAAATAGGTAGTGCTTTGCTAAATGGACTGGTACCAGAGTCAAAAGGTCTGGTACCTGAGTGAAGGTACCAGGATGAAAAGGTCTGGTACCATGATAAAATGGTTTCCACGTGAAAAGGAAAACTTAAGAAAATCATAGATGGCTTTGGCTTTTGTTGTTGTCGTCATAGAGTTTTGTCTGGGACATGGAACATAGCTTGTCTTTTAGATGGTCATGAGGCTGAGGCTGGATCTAGGTCTGAGGATGATGGTGAGCGTTCGATTCATGACGCTTGATAAGATGAAACCTCCCTCTTAACCCCTTCGTTCTTACAAGACCTCTCAGATGATTTGATGTTGCATTGTTTACTGACCAGACGACTGCTCCAACAAATACCTCTACGACTTTTGGACCTTGAATTGGCATATGTGGTCCCAATGATATTCGTCGTTCATCCAGAACAATCTTTTTAGTTCATAAAATTCTTTATCCCCAATTATATAGGGAGAATAGCGAGAGATATATCCCCTGGTGAAATGTTCTTTTGGACAACGAGAGGGTAAAATGTTGGTGTTGATGGAATGAGAGCGGTCCCTCTTTTATTGAAATTGTAAAAGTCTTCCTAGGTACTTTCCTCCTTGAAATTCCTTATTGAATACATACCTCATCATCATCATCATCTTGAATATTGATTCTAGTACTGTTGACGTTGGTAGACTTGGAATCGTAGCTTGATGCAACTGGTGACATATCTATTCTGGGAAGAATTGTTCCATTGTAATTTTGAGGAAAGTGAGTACCTTTCTTGAGTGGTAGTGATGTCTTTCTGTGTTTTGGAAGGAACTTTTGTCTTCGTATCAGATCAACAATGTTGATCGGCGTTCGGGTGATCCCAGTATTTTTCAATCGCCGTACAATGAAAAGGTCGAAGGTGAGTAACCTCCCGGCAGAGGGATGCTTTGAACTTCAGGCGAGTAGGGAGGTTGGTGTTGACATACCGAGAATGAGTCCTCCTTGCCACAATTTCGCATGAGTAATAAAATCAGGTTGTTGATACCTTTGTGGTGGGAGATCAAGAATGATATAAACTTCATTGTTCCTTTGACGATATTATCTTTCTTATCATAAAAGGCTAATGTGCTAATGTCTCATAAATAAAACCAACATGCATAACTTTTGGTAAATTTTATTGTATTAGGGCTCGAAAGCTAGCACCAAGAAGGTTTGCAGTTAGCACTTCAATTGTATAGTTAGCACTAGATTTATCACAAATACATTTTTACCTAAGTCACTAAGTATGGCTAAGGATGTATTAGCCTTAGAAGCACATTGGGTTTTGCTAGAAATGTATTGGATCTAGGGCAAGGGTGCTAGTGCCAGGGGCATTAGCCATCAAGGGAAACAAGGGCGCTAGCCATATCCATGAGCGTTAGCGTAAGGGATTAGCCACAAGGGTTAGCACAAAGGCCATTATCCATGAGCGCAAGAAGATAGCCACAGGATTTAACCAAGGGGTTGGCCACAAGGGAAGCAAGGACATTTGCCAAGGAGTTAGCCGCAAGGGCGTTGTCCAAGGAGTTAGCCACCAAGGGCGTTGGCCAGGATTTTTCCACCAATGGATTTGGACAAGGAGTTAGCCACCAAGGGCGTTGGCCGATGAGTTTTCCACCAGCGGCGCTTAACGCAAAGGAGTTTGGTCATCAAAGGCGTTGGCATCCAAGGCCAATAGCGCAAAAGCGTTATCTTTTGTTGCTAAAAATTAGGGTTAACACTTTATTGCTAATGTTGAGGTGCTAAGTTGACCATACGAGGACTAAGGCCTTGTTAGGCTAAAATGTAATATCCAAGCCCATTTTTGGTTAGTTAGCACCTCTCGGGTGCTAGGGTTTAGCTCCAGGAAAGTTTATGTTTTAAGCGCTATTGTGGCTAATTGGTGTCAATACGGTGCTAAGTCAAATTACTAGTGTTGACTTGGCACTGATAAGAGAGAAGGCTAGGGTTAAGCTAGCTGAGAGGTTCAATGTGTCTTTTATCACATTGATTCTTGAGAATGAGTGAATGGGTTCTTAAGAATTTATATCATGTACTAACATTTTATTAGTTATTCCACTATGCCGATGGTCATGTACATAAAAATTGTTTTTGATTTAAAAACCACATATTTTGACATTGAAATAAACTAGTATTTCCATGTCGGATGTTTTTGTCGGAATTGTTTTTACAACCTCAAACCATACAGACTCAGTCCAAACTTTCTGTCCAAATTTACAAACAATTGGCATAATATCTATAACATCAAAAAATTCCGACGCTTACCAAAATTTTATGTACCATTTTACTAAAAATCCGACATAAAAGTTATAACCTCACACAATGTTGAATCTGGGGGAGTAGATGAATGAATTTTGTTTAGACTGACACAATCGGTATTTTCGAAAAATTATGATATTATGCTGATTCTGTATGTCCATAAAACTTTTTTTCAGACTCAGGAAGTCGGCATAACATGTAGATGCATACCATGCCGACTTCCTTTA
>JAJJMC010012356.1:4444390-4457973 GCA_023531435.1 Papaver californicum | reverse complement strand
AAAAGGAATTTTTCCATTTTTCGAGGTCTCAACGGGGTGTGGAAACATATAAGAACTCTTGAATGGAAATTGAAAAGAGATGTAGCTCCAGTTCCTTCAGAAACGATAAGATCTTTGGTGCATAATTCTTAAAATGTGGTTGTTGTTTATTTTTTAAAAAATAATTATTTGTTTTCCTTTCTTCAAATTTTTATTTGTGTATTATATTTTCACTAGAGTATAACCTGTGCCATAATGGCACGACAAATTCTAAGTTTTACAATATATTTTTGTGGTGGCGGTGGAAGTGTTTGATAAGTGCTTAATTGACATGTTTCTAGCGTCGATTCCATACTTGTTTTAGTTATAATTCTTACAAATTACTTTGTATTACTCTAGTTTTCTATTTTATTTGTTTCTTTAGGTGAATCATCCTAAATCAATGGAAACGGTGTTCAAAATAGCTAACAAGAGGAAGAGAGGATATTGAAGTGTTAGAACAAGGAATCCAAGAAGATTTACAGTTGGGTCTAGGCTATCAAACCTAACCGTAAATTGTCTTGAAGATATATGAATATTTTTCCATTACCATCTTGTATAGGATGAAGAAACGAAGCCAACCCAAAAAGAATAAGGTCAATCGGACATCGTATGAGGGAGTTATGACCAAAATGGTGAAATATAAAAAGTGTCCAGGAATATTTACGGCTGGGTTTATTGGACACGAACCTGACCGTAAATATGGTGATTTTGACAAGATTTTCTTGTCAGAATTTTGGTTGGGTTGGACCCAACCGTAACTGGGATAGTTTGGCACGTGTTTGGGCTTCTAAAATAAGGAAAACACGGTCTCAGAAGGATTCTAAACCCTAGAAAGAGAGAATACTTAAGGGACAAGCATTGAAGGCTATAAAAGAAGACATTTAAGGCTAAAAAAAGATATACTCTACATCTCATACTACAATTCTACATCAAAAACCTAGGGTTTTCCCCTTTAGGGGGAAACACCATTCTTCTTCATCTTCTTCTTCTTTTTAATATGAGTAGTTAATTCCTTTGTTGATTAAGGATGAATTCAATGTTCTAGACGTGAAGTTTTATTAGTTATACGAGTTTATTCAGAGTTTTAATCATTATCGCTTGTCTTTACTATATTGAAGGTTTATGAGTGATTCTTAGATTGTTTGGAGTGCATGCTAAATTAATCTACTGATTATACCATTGCTAGTAGAGAGTTAGGATATCCGTGTAATTCTTGAATAACTCGCTACACAAGTAGTAAACGTGAGACCTTGCTGAAGGATTCTGTGAAGCAATCGCGTGTGAAGACAACAATAGTAAGCAGGACCTTGCTCTAAGAGTTTTGATGCTAGGATCAACCTAAATTCACAAACCCTAAAGCATTCGATTGGGTTACACCTTGAATGCGCTACTACTTGGTGGCTTAGTTGGATAGAATACGGTGTTCGAGCGCTTCGGCATTCAGTGATACAAGGAGTTTTGGGGATAACACTGCGCTAGCTACTATTCTACGGTTGGTGATGGATGATACTAACAAAAGATAGATAAGTATACTAACTCGTTCAAAGTTTGGTAACGGAGAAGGACTCCCTAATCATCTCTTTATTCTTATTGTCATTTTATTATATTCTTAGTAATTAAACAACCAATCCCCCTAAGTATTTGTTTTTAATATAGTTTGCTAACCTAAATAACATCTCAATTACACAGCTCTTTGTGGGAACGATCCTTACTACCGCTATATTACAAATTAATTAGTGGAAAATATTTTGAGTAATTTGTTACACTTACGATATACATCAGTGCTGCTGGTGGCACTGATGGCTATATCCACAATAAAATTTGGCTGACTTAGAACCCCATACATCATGACTTTGAAATCTTTCTACCCTCTTGTAATTCGAACACCCGCAATGCAAAATCAAGTTCTAATTCAACCAAAAAAAATCTATCAAGAAAATGAAAAACTAAAAATGAATCAAAGAAAAAAATACCCTTACTGAAACACATTCCTTTTCAAACTTGTATCAAACACATTTCTTTTCAAAATTTTATCAAAAGTTTCATGTCTCACTTGATGTCGAAAACACCTCCTAGCCACTGTTAAATAACCCTACAACACATCCATCAAACCATGGAAAACCTGGTGGAAAAAAGCTAGTATTGGTTCAGCTTTTTTGTCAAACAACTGATGTGTGACTTGCATACTCATAATGGCTAGATATTGGTTGCATTTTTGAGACTACACAACTCAATTCCTTCCCTGTATAGCACAAATTTGGCACGAACCTGGCCTTTCAAATCAGACCAGGACTATAAACATTAATTAATCACATTCATTCATCAATAATTCAATGACATCAACAGGGTCTTCCATTACCTGTTTTCTCATCTTGAAACATAACCAAATCTCAACTATCTCTCGCTGAAATTTGAATCCAATGCAAACTCAATTTCCCAAATCTTCTCAAACTCTTAATAAAATTCTTATTAATATCGTTTATTTATCTCTTCCATTACATTATTATTCAGCTAAAACAAATCAAAACAACCAAAAACAGAAATTGTAAGTAATAATTAAAAAAAACGGTAAGTAAAATAGATAGATGAGTTGATAGTGAAGTTGGTGATGTAACAATTGTTGATGATTATAATCATAAGGAACATAAGAAGTAGAAAAGTATTTTCCTTTTTGATACATAGCTTAACGTATGTTACGTATTTTGTGGTGATTATTATGATGATGTTGATTATGTACATCATCTTTGTATACCCATTTTTTTCTCAATAGTTGTTGCAGCAGAGTTATTTGATTAGGATTCACCCAATTTCGAATTTAGAGTTACATGTTAGATGATGATGATTGAATATTCAATCAATCAAATCAAAACTGAACTCTAAAGTTGAAGTTGAATAAAGATTATTTGAAACTTAGAGTGCAATTTAGAGTGGGAAATTGATGAAGATGAAGAGAGATTTTGATTTCGATGGAGAAGAAAGGAATCGATAGAGAGGAGAAAAGTTTGGTGTTGTTCGATTTGGTTTAACGGAAAGAATAATAGAGATAAATATTTGCCTTAGGTTGTTTAAAAATAACGAAAATATGGCGAAGACGTAGGCTATATGCAAAACAACATAGGAAGGTATTTAAGTCAATTCATGTCGGACTAGAGAAATCCGTACGACGGTCGAAAAAAGACCTTTGTGCTTTATATTATAGATTAGCTTTAATATTAACATGTATTAAATGACTAAAAATTATCAGAAGTTGAGTCGAGGTAATAAATCAACAAAAATGAAGTTAATGCTTGCATTCACAGGTATAAAATTTGGATACAAGATTCGTAAGTTATTCCAAGATTTCACCAAAAATCTCCCCAAGATATTGTTGTCAAGGTGTCAAGGTCCCGGTCGAGCCGAGATCCGAGATTAACTACTTTGGTGCTAACATCTGAAAGCTAAAAAGAAATCTAAAGTCGAGATCAATCATCACTTGAATCACGTGACAATAGCTAAAGTCACGAGGTAATAGCTCTAATTATACAAACAAGATTACAGTTATATGGAATGTAAAGCTAGAAGCTGGGATGTAAACCGTCCAAGATAAAAAGCTGACTAGATGTTGGACCTGGATTTCGGAGCTGATAGTAGCATAGTTATCTGTAGATGACAAGATGAGCACCTGAAGAAGCTGGAATATACAAGAGTATAAATCAAACATCTCCAGGAATAGGCGGGAAATGTAAAGTTGTTTGTTGGGTCCCAGTAGATACGTGAAATGTAATTGATCTCCACTGATCACACAATAAACATGTGGATCATCTCTTGTATATATAGCCAGTGAGGCTTATTTTGTAAACTTAATACATTCTCATCAATAAACTTAATCTTTAACTCCTCTCTCCTAATTTTTTTCTTCTGTTATACTCTTCTTATTCATCTCCAATAGCAAGTTTTGGAACCCTAATTATAGATTATAAATCTAGGTACAATATCAGTGAATTATTGATGCAGATGAACCTATTTGGAGGCTAAAGACCCGAGTTTCATAATTTCGTTCAAGAGAGCTCCATTTTGATGGGAAACAACCAACAATAAAGACATGCCACTTCGTCGCATGGTCTACAGAATTTAGCCAAATTCCATCGTTTAGGGCTTCAAACCGCCATTTTTGATATTTTAGAAAAGTTTTTATTTTATTAATAATTTCTTCGTTAGGATTCCGTTTGGGTCGTCATTTGTTTCATATAGTTTTATTTCAATAGTATCTTCATTATTTTAATTAGGTCAGCCAAAATTTTCCAAAAATAACAAATTAGCATTTGAGGGTTTTAGGTTTTTTCATCCTTTTTTATTACACACGTTAAGATTTTTCCCAAAATCTATCTAAGAGACTCCAAGTTATTGTTCTAGACGGTTAATTTTGATTAATAAAATTTAATTTAGTGAACTTGTTCAAGTTAAATTCTCAATTTCACCATTGTGATAAACACAAAAAAAAATCTATTTTGAAAAAATATAGATATCATTTTAGGATTGTGGATGCTCTAAAGTATCCCTCCCTGTATGTATCTTTTCTACAATCAACCTTATAACCTGGAAAATTCTCATAATCCACATTCTTCTTCTTCATTAATACTACTTCTTTGTGTTAAAAAAAGAGATACTAATAAAAATAAACAAAAAGCTAAAATGAAAAATACAAAACAAGGAGAAGCTAGCATTAATAGATGTTTTTACGTGGGCAGCAAACTGGGTTACGTTTCTTTCCGTGTGTTTTACTTGACCTTTAATTTTTCAGGCCACGGGTTATAAGCCCAAAGGTGTCACTATCCAACTACACAAAACCCAACAAAACAAATTTAACACAAAAAACCCATTATAAACCAACTATCCATATTACCCTTGCTTATTATTCAACCCAACTTCAGAAACTATTCACGTCCATCATGCCCATCACGCTCATTTCACCTTAACCTTACAGAATTTTTTTCCCCTTCACCTTACGGAATTTTTTCCTCGTCTTCATCTTCATCATCAGTAGCTTCATCATCCTCGTCTTCATCTTCATCATCAGTAGCTTCATCATCCTCGTCTTCATCTCCATCATCATAGCTTCATCATCCTCGTCTTCATCTTCATCATCCTCGTCTTCATCATCCTCATCTGCATCATCTACAACTAGAATCAGAATCAAACCAATTTCAAAATATTGACGAAACGGTTGTTCATTATCATCAGTAACATTTTCAACCTAAAATAAAAACAAAATCATAGATCAAAATCAAAAATGGTTTCATCATCTGTTAGGTTTAGGTTTTATCTGTTTCGAAATCAATCTTTCATACTTAGGTTCAAAGATAGAAAGTTTCAATTCCATTTGTTTTCACCCTTATTTATTTATGATTCAATTGTGTTCAGTTTTGGTTTCATCGTTTTTTTTCGTTCAATAAAATTTCAGATGAAAAAAAACGATGAAACCTTTTGGGGTTTCATAGTTTTTCTTTTTTCATTCAAATAAAAAAAAACAGATGAAAAAAACACTATGAAACCAAAAAAGGTTTCATAGTTTTTCTTTTTTCATTCAAATAAAAAAAAAACAGATGAAAAAAATACTTTGAAACAGAATAAGGTTTCATCCATTTCAATTACATTTTTCTGAAGAAAAAATGTCTCAGCTAAAAAACAATGAAACCGAATAAGATTTCATCCATTTCAATTACATTTTTCTGAAGAAAAAATGTCTCAGCATATAAAAAAACAATGAAACCGAATAAGGTTTCATCTGTTTAAAATACATTTTTCTGTAGAAAAAATGTCTCATCATATAAAAAAACAATGAAACCGAATAAGGTTTCATACACATCAATTACATTTTTCTGTAAAAAAAAATAGATTTCACTGATTTTCAACTAAAAATAGGTTTCATCATTTTTTTTTTTGGTTCAAATAAATTTACAGATGAAAAAAACAATGAAACCAAAAAAGGTTTCATCTGTTTAAAATACATTTTTATGTAGAAAAAATGTCTCATCATATAAAAAACAATGAAACCGAATAAGGTTTCATACACATCAATTACATTTTTCTGTAAAAAAATAGGTTTCACGGATTTTCAACTAAAAAGTAGGTTCCATCATTTTTTTTGGTTCAAATAAAATTACAGATGAAAAAAAACAATGAAACCAAAAAAGGTTTCATCTGTTTAAATTATATTTTTTGCAAAAAAAATGTCTCAGCATATAAAAAAATAATGAAACCGAATAAGGTTTCATACATATCAATTACATTTTTCTGTATAAAAAAGGTTTCACTGATTTTCAACTAAAAAATAGGTTCCATCATTTTTTTTAGTTCAAAAAAATTACAGATGAAAACAAACTATGAAACCCTAAAAGGTTTCATAGTTTTCCTGACATTTCACCAACAAAAAACCCAAAATTTGAATATGATGATATATCATTATATTTTGTTGAAGATTTTCGGCGATGACGATCTGGAGGTATTGGTGATGTTTTTAGAGGATAAAAGGAGGAAGAAGAGGTGTTGTTGGTGGTGGATTCGGACATATAGTGGAGGAGGAGAAACAATAACGACGAGGAAGCGATGGGAAAGGAAGAGGTGTTGTTGGTGAAGGATACGAAGGTGTTGTTGTGGCGGAGGAGGTACTGTTGTTCCTGGTGATGGTGGCGGAGGAGGTATTGTTGCTGCTGGTGATGGTGGTGGAGAGGAGAAGAAGAAGAAGAGAGGTGTTGGTGAAGGATACGAAGGTGTTGTTGTGGCGTAGAAGGTACTGTCGCTGCTGGTGATGGTGTCGCTGCTGGTGATGGTGTCGCTGCTGGTGATGGTGGCGGAGGAAGTATTGTTGTTGGTGATGGTGGTGAGGAGATGAAGAAGAAGAAGAAGAAGAAGAAGAAGAAGAAGAAGAAGAAAAATGCTCTAAAATTACAATACCTAGGTTATATATGGAAGGGCATCTCGGGTATATTGAAAATAATTAAAATCTAAATTTAATTAGTATTAAGTGAAATGGGGTTTTTATCTCATTTTTAATGAAAATGGTTTTTCTTTATAAAAGATAATACGGGAAGATTTTATACATGATAAATTTGTTCACCTTGGTTTTTTATACCAACTTTTGTTAAATTTTTTATTATTTTTTTCTGTTGAAGCATGACCTTTAATGTTTGTCTGTACACAGTACACATGTATAAAGTTGTTCGAGCAAAGAGCCGGAAGAAGAGGCGGCTTCTAGGAATTTTAATTGATTAGACGAAAAAATAAAATTGATAACTACAAATTCTGAACTGGTACAACAAAACCCGAGGCCTTCAAATGTGTGCGACAAATTTGATGGTTCGTCTGATTGTTCAATGTGTCAGTCCTTTGTTGTCCAGTCTGTCTGGGTGGGATCGTATCTCATTTGTGCAAGGATGCTGAATTTATTAATGAGAAGAGGTTTAACAGGTTTAATATGGTATCATGGTGTTATTCTATTGCTGTGAATCACCATTAACGTTGACCTGTTCAAGCTTGATTCAAGCTTCTTCAACAATTTGTAAAAAAAAAGTACATTATTGCAACAACACATCGAACAAGGTTAGCACTATCGTAGGTAGAGCCTGACTGTGGTGGTCTATCCCTTGTCCTTCGATGATCGGACTATTCTTGGCAACTTTGCTTCTTCTCGGAGCCTTATTATCTTAAATAAAAGCTATTATACAATGATACATCTTGAGTATGGATCTGAACTAAGCTCTGCATTTGTCTCGTCTTCACGGAAAAGCACCAGATCAGGCCTTTAACTTATATTATGTCCTATAACTATGGATTTGTATTCTCAAACAATATGATTATGCTCTTATTTTCACTTCTACTTGATGAAATGAGTGACCGTAATGCCCCAAGAAAAACTACCGAGTCAGATTTGCTTTTGGATTCTGGTAGGTCTGTGATCAAGCTCAGGCAGGCAACAATTGGCTGTCATTGGAAGGTAAGACTTTGGGATCCTTCAGTACTTCAAATCACTGAAAAAGCTGAAAAATGAATTGAAGAAACCAGCAACACCACCACATAAGCACACTTTAGTAATGAGAAAGTGAGCCAACAATACTAATGCGACGAAAAACTGAGTTTTCAAGCAGTTGTGACTTGGGTCAGTGAAGACAACTCCGAAAGAACCGAATTCCCTGTACATTATAAAACATTGCCATTAACATGACAGTTTAAGCCACATCAAAAAGTTGGAAAGCTATAATGAACAGTACTAGAAATTCAAATTGTGTGCTTTACCTGCAAGGCAAAGGTAATGTCTGCCTCGTCAACTTTTAGTGTTACTCTCTTTAATTTATCATCTCGAGATTGGCCAAGCTTAATAAGACCCTGCACCCATTAAACAACAAGTTTCTGTAAGTCCTTCTATTGATGTTTCTTATTTTACTTCTGCAAAGAGAAACTAAGGCTGTAGAGAGCATCATGCGCTTGAAGTTATGCTTTCAAAATAACAGTTTAAGTAGAGAGAAACATTTATTGATAAATACTTAAACACATGGAAAGAAATAGGTTCAGCGTGTTGTTCCAAGAACCTGATCACAAAGCACTTTACACATGTCCGTAAAATCCGAGGAGCCAGTTGGGGGAATCAGCGCTGATTTGCATATCTCTGTGTAATATCTATTCATCTGCTCCATATTAAAAATTGAACATCAGCTTTGAGTAATTGAAATCAGTTACGAGATTTAACTTGAAAAGTTCTTCACAAAGATTATACCTCTCCAACAGTTGTGTCCTTCTTTCCTCCACGGAAAAGTTTCACCGCAGAGCAAAGTATTATCTGTATAGATCATTGTAAGTTCAGAATGACACATAATCCTGACCACATCTGGATTTTGGAAACTAAGAATTGGAATTTGGGATTAAAAGAAGGGTTGGTTGGAGGGAGAAATCAGACCTAGACTAAGTGATTCATAGTAGGAGCAAAACACTTAAACTAGTGAAGCAATTATTTAGTGTAAAATTAGTGAAGCAAGGAGATTTACAGAAGATGAAAAACGATCAATAAGTAGCTCTGAGAAAATGTATGGCATTATTGAGAAACCAAAATCACACATACCAAACCCAGTATGCATGTGCAAAATCCACAAGCAACCTACTACCAGTACAAAAACTAACCTGTTGATGTTGAGGAAGAGACTGTATAGTGTCCACAGTTCCCGACTTGAATGTCCTAGACAAAGCCACGGCCATGTGATCAACCTTAACCTGCAAGATATTTTAAACTTTGGTAAGATGGGAAGGATGGCAAGAATGATTTGAATGTGTTACAGATTAACTTTCATACAGTCTCAAAGATGATATCTTACTATACTAGTCTCCTGCTCCTTTAACAACTTCTCTGTGGGAGCAATTGATTGATGAAGTGATGCATTTTCTTCGAGAAATTTGGTGCTTGTATCTTTTAGTTCTGCTTCTAGCATCTCAATTGCACTCCTGAAGAAAAAGCTTTTTAGATGGTAAAGATCAGGAAGCAAAACATCTAACTTGGCAACTAAAAATAGTTCAGACACATTGGTGCATTCCCTATCATCAAATGTCAGCCTACACATGGGAGCTATAGCCTTATATGTTCCCTAAAACTGAATTCTAGGTTTTCACTTTTTCTGGATCTGGTTAATGTAAGCTTGATCCCAGTCCTCGAACAACCCGGTTGTTGGAAATTCAAATATTGTCAGGAGCTGCAAATAAAAAGGTTGTTTCAAATATACATGTTTATGATTTCCAAAAAAAAATTATAAAATGTTTATAGGAAGGAAGATCTATTTACTAAGTAAATTACGGTGTGGAGGAACAAATAAGCAGGCCAAGCCAGGTTTCTATGTTTGAAGGGGCAAAAAAAATCTCCTACTTTGTGAGGGCAAACAGAAGATAGAGGGAATTTTTTTGAATTTGAGCCTTTGTAAGCTTTGGAGCTAGTTCGGCTACACCTATTGACAATAACAATAAAATGGAAGAAGTGGGAAAATACGTATTTTACGCCAACTTGATGCATCAACAGCTATAAAACACTTCAACACTGACCTGCAAACACAGAGGGCTTTCCTCATATCCCCAGATGCTGCTGCCACTTTCTGTAAAATTCCAACATAACAGGAATAAGTATAATTATGTTGGATGCAAGATTAAAATGGTTCACATGTTACAAACATAATACTGATTCTTAGCTCTTGAAATTAGTGAGGTCGTATCCTTTTCTGAAAATGGACTTAAAACATAATCTAGGACTCCATGTTCCTATATTAAACAGTGTACAAGAGGAAGCAAAAACCTTCAAGGATAAAACACAATTGGACTTACCCTGGCACAAAGCTCCAATGCTTGAGGTTGAAAGACATCATATGGAAGATCCTGTTCCAACACTAGATTTTTAAGTATTAATAATAAACATGGTACAAACAAAGTCAGACCACTGAGAAATAATAAGGTAAATTCTAGAGTTGCACTAGATCAGGTGAAGGACAATATATATAGGGCTAGGGAATTACCATAAGCCGTTGTTGAAGAATTCTGAGGATCTGATCTTTTGAGTAAGCTCGAAAAGTTACAAGGATAGGCTTACCTAGAACCATGTTGAAGACCATTAGACAACAGGGGGATATTTCTATTCTAATTTTAAGGAATGAAGTGTCATTGATGTTGTCCTAATAAAAACTCATATTGCAAACATAGTTCAGAGAGGAATATAGTGTTGCATGCTTAATCATCCCAGCAGATTTACATAGATAAATCTTATTTCATATGATTCTTATTTCACATGGTTGAAATGGTCCAGCTGATGCCATTTAAGCAGAATAAAGTAACTTTTTTTTCTCTTCATCTGTTATTGCATGGTTCAATATCTACACCAGTAAGATCTTCGCCAAAAAACTACACATCAATTAAGATTTAAATTGAAGTAAAAGATGAGACTAACTAAAAAGTCATGGTATCCAGCTTACAATTCAGTGATTGAAGTTTTGGTAGAAACCGATCAGCTAGGTCTATCGTGTTTGCTATACCTGTAGAAGAAAAAGCAATATCAGCACTCCCATATTGAACATAGAGCAAAGTATTAGCCGATCCGATGCTCTACCAGGTGCAAGAAATATAGTTGTTGAATTAAATTGAATACCTATTAGAATACATTTAGAGAATGGCAAAGTTGTAAGCATGAAGAGATCATGAAGCACGACACGGTCTTTAGCAATCAAATAGTCCAATTCATCCGCAATTATCAGCCTGTTAAAATAATAAGTAAAGCAAAAATGGATAGAAATTAGAATATATTATTCATGCTGAGAATAAGCAGTGCATGTTTTGCAAGTAAATATTCTAATGGAAACCTCATAAGAATCAGCATATACATATATATGTAGAGACTAAAGAGTTGAAGGGATTGTGGAAAATAGGAACAACAATAAAGTAGAAAAGCTACTTACATCATCCTTTTATCAGACGATTGCTTCTTCATGGAAAATAACTTATGAAGTTGTTGAAGTGGTGATAAAGCACTACCAGTGTTCTTATGAGGTTGGTATGTCTGAAGTATCTGTCATGGACAACTGAAGTACATTTAATGCATTTCACTTCTTTATAGTCACGTAGGATGTAGTTTAATATCAGTACCTTGCTGAAAATTTCGCGAGTATTCCTAAGAGTGGTACAATTCAGTGTTAGTACATCCGGTAACTGGAAAGCACCCTGTTAATAAGATCGTTTTGTTTATTAGACACTGGGTAAGACAAAAGAAACATGTATGGATGTTCAGCGAGGTTAGAATCCTAGTTAGCAAAATTTTGAGACTTATACACCATTCCTTTTGAGTCAATATTTGGCTGAAATCATATGATAGATGTCGTCCACTGAATTAAAGTTCTATTAAGAAAGTTCTCCTCCGAAAAAACTACTAAGAAAGATGGTTATTATATCTACATTACCTCTTCCACCCATCCAACTAGGAGCTGTTTCACTTCCTCCACGGACAGGGTCTTTCCGGTACCCGGGCACCCACATACATATAGACTCCCTGCTTTCTCCTCCTCTACACATGCCTTGCAAAAATCCAAACACACGCATCTGTTCCTCCTCTCGACACACTATAGCAGATGGTGCAGTTGATAAATGCAAAACTTCCTTCACGGCGTGCATCTGCTCGGGATCTTTACATTATAAAAGAAGTACAGCACAGTTACTACTAGATGCATATCACAAATGAATTTCAAAGTTTTTTAAATCTCATTGATTGCTGAAATTGGTCCAAAATCAAGATTCAATACCAAATTCATTGACAGAATCTTATTCACATCGATCAAATACTGATGCTACAATTTTAGGACCTTGATTTGATGACAAAGTGACAAAACGAAACCACATATATTGCTCTAAATCAAGGTAGAGTTTTGATATTGGTTCTGCCTTAACGTAGAGTGAACTGGACGAGTTGTTTACAAACAATACAATCAACTTTCTCAAAGAAGTCCAAGGAAGAATAAAGACAGGACCAAAATCAGGTTTAATAAAGTACTATAATCCCCATAATTGAGACCCAATTTTTAGATAATTCGGAAGAAGAAAAAATGTCTGCGAAAAAAAAGCAAAAGAGGGAGAAGATAAAACATACCATTCAGATCCCATTTAGGTTTCTCCATTAATTTTTCAGATAGGGTTTTTCTGGATGATATCACAGTCTTCGACTCAAAAGTTTTGCAAATTTCCTGTATGTACGAACAAAAACCAATATTATAATGCAAATGAGAATTGATCAATAAACACTAACAGATGACAAAGTCTAGGGTTGAACTCACTTTTGTAATGCTATTTGGACTATCATTGATGCATCTACGAGGAGATTTCCATTTCTTCGGTGAGGATAACTCCATTTCATTTGCTACTAAATTTGTTTTCACCGCTTCAGATCTTAATTGCCTTTTATTAGTAGTAATTTCATCTTTTGATTTCTTCTTAGGATTAGATCTCTTATCTTTAATTTCATTTTCCATTAACAACGTAGATGAACCATTACCAATTAGACTCGGCATCTTAAGGGGATCTGCAATTTTCAAAAAATTAGGCAACAGATCCTTCAACTGCAATTCACAATCAATTTAATCGATAAACATAATAAGTAATCAAATAATGAGCTGAAAAGAAAGGCAACGCCTCACATAAAAGAGATAGATGGTGTGAAAAATAGATCTACGGTCGGAGAGACTGATAAAATCGTACCTGAAGAATGGAATGGGTTTGATGCGGTGCTATAGAGGGAGGAGAAAAGGATGTGTTTGCTTTAATCGGTGGAAGATGATAAAGGGTTTTGGGTTAAAGTGATATATGATATCTTGGATGATTTGAGCGCGAAATACAAACCAAAGATCTGTAGTTCCCGCGCATCCCATTTGGAACTAGCTGTTCCCGCCAAATTTCGAAGGGGAGACTAAAAATAAAAAGAGAAAAGGACGCGGATTTTCTCAACACGGATTTAGTAGTTTTATCGAAGCGCTTGGCATGGGACTATGCTGCCACTGTCCCTTTCTCATAAGAAAAAAAAA
>JAJJMC010012356.1:4416833-4444380 GCA_023531435.1 Papaver californicum | reverse complement strand
TTTTTTTTTCCCTAGGTTTTGAATGATCTGAATAAAGACTGTTTCAAATAAATGTAATGGGTTTTGAATTTGAAAATTCAAATATATGTTTTTGGGTTATATTGAACTTGTGAATGAAATAATGAAGGTGTTTTAGGTATAATATGCCTTGAGCCATTTTCCATTTATGACTGTTCCCACATCTTCTCCGTTCATATTAACCAGCTTGTAATACCTACTCATTATAGCTTTAGAGATCACATAAGGCCCTTCCTATTTTGGAGCAAATTTCGGAACGAACATATCTTGTCTAATATGTTTGGAAGTTCTAAGTACAAGATCCCCTGCCTGAAATACTCTTGGTCATACTGCTTTGTCATATGCCATGGAGATTTTTTATCGATAAGTCTCTGTATATTTTTCCGTTTGGCTCATTTAGACTCGAGTCTATCCAAATCCGTTATTCGTGAGTCGGGTATTTCAGATTCATCTGAATGAACCCCGCTTGCTGCTGCAATTCTGACTTATAGGATTTTAATTTCTACAGGTAAGATTGCAGCCGCCCCGTATATAAGAGAATATGGTGAGGTCCCTGTATAACCCTTCGAAGAAGTTTTGTATTCCCATAAAGCCATAGGTAGTTGTTCATGCCATGTTCTTGGATGATCATAAACAGTGCGGCTCAAAATTCTGATAAGAGTTTTGTTAGTGCTTTCAACTTGTCCGTTTCCTTGAGGGTAGTACGGTGTGGAGATCAACTGTTTGATACTATAACTTTTGAGTAATTTCCGCACACACTTATTTGCAAATGGAGTACCATTATCTGTTACAATGTGCTTCGGTACCTCGAATCTGCATATAATGTGTTCTTTGATGAAGACCGCTATTGTCGCTCCAGTCGTGCTCCTGAGAGGTACAACCTCGACCCATTTGGTGAAGTACTCTGTGGCATTGAGTATGTGCTCGTGTTGCTTTGACGAGGATGGATTAATTTTTCCAATGAGATCCAGTCCCAACTATAGAATGCCCAAGGGATGCTTACCGAGTTGAGAGGAAGGCAGGGCGCGTGGATGAGGTTGTCGTGGATTTGACATTGGTAACATTTATGAACAAATTAAGTTGCATCGTCTTCCATGGTCGGCCAGTAATATTTCTCATAAATTTGGAGAAACAGTTTTCTCCTGCCTTGGTGTTCACCTTCATGCATTTCTTTCAGGATAATTTGAATGTCTTCTTCTGCTGGACATCCTAACGAATTTCCACCAAAGCTCTTTCGGTAGAGTATTCCTTCTTGTAAGACGAATCTTTTGACCTTCGGATTAAGCGTGCCGCTTCTCGTTTTTCTTGAGGTATAATATTATCTTGAAGGTATTTGATATACGGCTCCTGCCAGTCCTCAGCATTGTGTATGGTAAGTACTTCTGATTGTTGTGGCGGGATTTAACAATTGGAGCAAGACCCTTGTAACGATCTGGATTGGGCTTCTGTGGTGGGTCAGTAATACCAAAGGCGTTGAAGACGTCTGTACAATGTTATCACTAGTGTTTGACCACAAATTTCCCGGTGTACTTGATTAAGTCGCCCTTGTGCCTCATCGTCTCCCAGACATCTTGAAAGGGATCCATCTGAATTTTTATGATATAACATTCCATGCAATAAGAAGAAATGTTTTAATTCTTTAAGACTGGCCTTCCCCTGACCGTGTGAGTTGCTGAGCTCTTGAATGATAGGTGTCCTCCAGTTGTGTACTTTTTCTTTATCAGTCTTGCTCTTCCAGTTTGAGGGCATGGTTCGTCTCTGCACAATGAGAGTTGCTACTGAGTCTTCGAATTGGAGTTTCGAGGCTAGAGTCGCCATACAATCAACATGTTTGTTATTGGTGCGTCACGTATACATAATTGTTTCCCCAATAAAGTGAGTTAAGAGCTTCTGTGCTTCGGCCCTGTATGGTGCCAGTGTTTCTTCCTTGAGAGTATATACACCATTTATCTGATTCACCAGTAGCTTCGAATTTCCCCTTATTACAAGATCTGTCGCTTCAGCTTGATGTGCGAGCGATAGTCCCAGCAGGAAGGCTTCATACTTGGCAGAGTTGTTAGTGCACTTGTAATCCAGCTTAAACGAATACGAGAATACTTCGCCTGTTGGTGAAACTAGTACAATATCGACTCCTCCTGTATTGATGCTTGGGGTAGCAGAGCCGTCGAAGTATAACAACCATGGTTCTTCTTCAGTGAGTGATGATAGACACATTTTTGTGTCTAAATTGTGCTCGATTATCTATTTTGATAGTTTTCGATTTTTTACTATTTATGGGTTTTTATGTCTTTGTAGGTACTTTTGAGAAATAAATATTTGTGGAAAAATCGGCTCAAAAAGTTGTTAGAAGCCCCCAAAAATTACTAAAGGCACCCAACAAAATTGATAAAGGAACCCACCAGTTGGATTGGGGGCACCCTTCATTCAAATTCAAATTTAGGAAAATGGCGGGAAGAAAAGCTTTACGTAAAGAAAACTCCTGGATTAGTTGTCAACCGAGATTTATGGGATTAGAATTTGTTTTTGATATCCCTAATTGAAGAAACACCTAAGATATGATCAACACACGTTAACTAGAGTGTTCCATGCCGGAAAATATGGATGGAAGATTCAAAATATGGCCGGAAAAGGAGTTGCTCTCGGATTCGGATTATCAACAATTTGGAGTTTGATTTGGACTCTTCTTTGAGTCCTTATCGGTTAAGAAGGGTTCCTAGGGTTAGCTAATCCTATAAATAGCAAAGAATATCGAAGAAAAATCAAGCCAGAGCAACCGGAAAAATTAGAGGAAGAAGAAAAAAATCTGCTGGTGAAGAACACATTAAGAACATAAGGCTCCAGAGAACAGTCACAGTTTCTGTTGCATATTCCTTTAAAATTCTGAAGCTGTCAGGAACTTTACTTTATTGTTTCTCTTTACTTTTCTCTTCAGCAACACATTAAACATTCTCTGTAACGCTTATAAGCGTATCAAATCGTCTGTGTTACTTTTATTTCATCATTGTAAACACTTTTTGAGCTATGAAAAACTATTTTGAGAGTGTTTCCAACACGATGAGCTAATCACCATCACTGGGACGACGGAGGAAGCTATTTTTCCAATAATAAAGTGGTAATTCTTATTTTATTTATTTTTTGCAATTCTTTTACTATTATTTTCTTTGAATTAAAATTGGAAAAAATGGTTTTTATCAATTAGTTGTGTTTTCTTTTGATGAGTCATGCTAGGCTTAGAGCTTTTGATGTCTCATGCTTTCGATTTACAACTATTATTTTGAAAATCTAACTTTGGAAATATTTTGGATAAACTGAATATACGAGTTGCAAGATTTTTATCACTTGAAAAATTGGCTAATGGTGGAATATTTAGTCTCCGTCCTTGCCATAATTTGAAATCAATTTTAATTTAATCTATTTATTTTTAGTTATTAAAAATTAGGTTTAAAAATCGAATCTTTACAAGTCTGAGTATCGAACCTTTTTACACTATTTAAAATTACATCAAGTGAGATGTCCAGGAATTCTCCAGGTACGTCTTCATGAGTTGTTGCATCGTCTTCTCTTGGAAAAGCTGCAAATAGATCTGCGACTACTTGTCCCTTTATTGCTTTTGGTGATACACATGATATGTCAAACTCTAACATGTGTAGCAACCATTTTGCTGCCCGTCCTATGAGAGCGGGCTTTGAAAATAAATATTTTATGGGTCATCGTTGGCCATCAATATTACTCTATTTTCTAGTAAATAATGCCAAAGCTTCTGAACGACATGCACCAAGGATAAACACGCTCTTTCAACTTTGGCGTATCTCAACTCTGCGTGTCTTAACGTGCAACTGAGATAGTAGATGTGCTATTCAGTCCCCATGTCGTCTTCTTGAGCCAGCAGGGCTCCTATGACTACTTCACTAAAGGCCGTATAGAGAAGTAATGTTTCTCCATAGTTGGAGATTTTTTATAGTAACTGGTGATACTAATAATTGTTGAATTTGACGAAACACGTTTTGCTGTGTAGATGACCAGACAAAACTTGCCTCTTTCTTCAACAGGGGTGTAAACGAAGCAATAAATTGAGCTAATCCAGGGATAAAGCGTCGGATGTATGATACCTTTCCCATGAAGCTTCCAAGTTCCCTTACGGTGCGTGGTGGTGGCATGATGGTGATAGATTACGTCTTGTTCGGGTCCAACTTGATCCCTTCTGTTGTTACCACAAATCCTAGAAACTTTCCGGAGGATACACCAAAGGCGCACTTCAGAGGGTTCATCTTCAAATAATACTCACGACATCTCTCGAAGACTTGACGTAGGACGTCTGTGTGGGATGTTCTGGTTTTGAATTTTACTACCACATCGTCGACATAATCCTCTACTTGCTTATGCATCATGTCATGCAAGATCGTTATCATGGCTTTTTGGTAAGTAGTATCGACATTCTTCAATCCAAAGGGCATCACCATATAATAGAAATTCCCAAGAGGAGTTCGAAACGCGATCTTCTCAGCATCGTACTCGTACATTTTTATTTGATTGTAGCCAATATAGTTGTCTATGAATGAAAACATGCCATGTCCACTGTTAGCATCCACGAGCATGTCGATGTTTGGAATAGGAAAGTCATCTTTGGGACAGGATTTGTTCAGGTTCCTGAAGTCTACACAACATCTTATTTTCCCATTCTTTTTCTTGACGGGGACAATGTTATCTAACCATGTGGGGTGTTGGATAGGTTTGATGAAGCTTGCTGCTAGCAACTTCTAAATTTCGATCTTGATTTTTTCCTCAACTTCGTGTATGAACTGTCTGAGCTGTTGCTTGACCGGTTTGGCATGTAGAGCAACATGTAGATGATGAGTGACCAGTTTGTAATCCAATCATGGCATTTCTTCATAAGTCCAGGCAAAGATGTCTTGATATTCCCTTAGTAGATTGGCAAGACCCACTTTTTCTTATGGTGACAAGGATGATCTGATTGAAACTGGTTGTGGAATTTCTTCTGTTCCTAGATTGATTGTCTCCAGTGAGTCAGCTGTAGCATCTTTGTCGTCTTGTAGTTGGTTTCTGCCAGGTAGGTTGATAGCAAAATTCTGTATCCAGAGTTTTAAGAGTTCAATTTATTTTTTGATCGAAAATGGAAAGTCTGCGATGGCTGGTGCTTCTCTTGGCTGTTATTGTTGTCGTTGAGCCGGTGGTGGAGCTGCAGGTACTTGGTTGGCTCTTTGGTGGTTCAAACCGGTGGGGCAGGAGTTGGGATTGGTGTTGGTGCCACACGTTTAAGTCATTATTCTGGTATTGGGGATTTCCTTTTGCTTCATTCATTCACAGTACTTACAGATGTTTGAGTACTGTACGACTTAAGAGCCAGATGTCGATTGTTACAAGTCTCACGTGCTTCTTCGTTCTTGACATACCTTGTCCTTTCTAACAGGGAAGGTAGAGTCATGGATGATCTTTTGGAAGCTTCATGCAACTTAGAGAATATTTGAAGGAACATATTCTCCAGTAGAACATGAAATCCTGGTATCATTTCATTGATGTATAGTTCCGCCGATTGCAGTTCAGTCAGGTTCAGGTCATGGAAGTCTAACGCTTGGACTCTGAACCGCTTCACATAATCATTGGGATGTTTATTCCTCCACTAAAACATCCTTCCCAAGTCTGACAACGTGACTTTTTCAGATACAAAGAAGTATTTCATGTAGAAGGCATTGACCATCTCGCACCAATTGGCAATAATAATGAGAGCAATGTTATTGTACCATGTGTATGATCTTCCAGTGAGAGATTCGGAAAATTCTTTGAGGCGGAGTATATGATTAGATTCATGTTCCCATAGTGATTCCAAGAAGAGTGAGATGTGTTCACGAGCATTCCCAGTTCCATCATAAAGTGGGAATGAAGGAGAGGAATGAAGAGGGATTATTTCAAATGGTTAGGGAGGTTGGTGTTGATGAAAAACTGAAAAATTCTCCTTTCTTCTACTTTGGCGAAGCCTTTCTTTTTCACGTGTGACGAAGTTCGGTTGTTGACGATCGGCGATAATACAAACTTCATCGTCGTCCTGAGCGTGACCCCTCGAAGTGTTGGCATCAGCAGTTCGTTCAGAAGGATTTATGGTCTGTGCTGGCGATAATTTCTCTATAAGGGTCTTGAGAAAAGTTGGACGCCCTTCTGAGTTGTATCCATATCCGCTTGAGTCCTGGAAAGAATCTCTCGCGTCTGCATTAACTCGATCATGGTAGGCGGAGTCTGAGCATCCCTGGTCTCCTCAATATGTTGATTAGAAGAAGGAGGAGTTGTAACATTTTTGTTGATAACTAAAGGAGTATTACCAGGAGTACCAGTGTTGGTACTAGCAGAATTTTCATTGGAATTGGTTACTGAACCCGACCTAATATCAACCATGTTAGTAAGAACAAATCGTTTAAACCTTATAAATTTGTACTTTACAAGTACTTTTAAGATTCGAGAGATCAATCTGTACGAAATTGGCCTAAATCAAGGAATGACCGTTCCATTTTCATTTCGGTCACACAAGAAGGAGAAGGGTTGATCTGCAGGGAGGGAAGTAGAAAAGTTATTGAGATCAATAAAATTGAACGTGAATAGTAAGATGTGTTGAATTGCTGTGAAGATAAATCAGAAGTCTGAGTTTTCTGAGAATCTCTAAGATGATGGCTATGTGATCGTCCTTCTTGTTCTTATGATATAAATTTTTTTTCCCTTTGTCGACAGGTTAGAGAACCTATTTATAGCAGTGGAAGTTAACAAATTGATCTCGTAAGTGATGACGATTGCAGAGAAGTAGAAATCGTAGTAAAAACCAATTCCATCATGCTAGTGGGACTTGGCAGTTGTACAACCACTATTCCATTTATTCCTTCAACTACCGACACGACTTTTATACTTTCTCATCGTGGGTGTATTGTTACACCGCACGTGTTATAGGACACCAGACCAAAACCCTAGTGAATATCCCCCATGTGACATAATTGATGTCTCGAGTATGGTTGAGTCTATTTTATAGACGTGTATTATCCTGTCAATTATTGACTTAGCTAGACTATTAGTCTTAGCATATTGATGAGTCTAGTATGTTGCTAAGTGGTGGACGAAGCATAAGGTGTATGCTGAGACAAGCAGTGATGCTTAATATATATAGACGTAGAGAGTCTGATTGATATTAGCATTGGTAGTTGTGGCTTATCATTGTGTCAGCTGAGGAAGCAATGATACTCGGATTATTTTGTTAGATTAATAAGCATAGGTCTTAATGAGACTGCTAGATCGATCAGAGACCAATATATATATATATATATATATATATATATATATATATATATTATAATATTTGATATATCAATATGAGTATTAAGTCATATGAGTATTAGTCATGCGCGAATGCTAGTTTCGTGTGAGTACTCACTAGTCCAAGCGGATTTTAAAACGGATCAAATCCATCAAAAAAATAGTGTAATGCCACAAACTCAGTCCGTGCTAAAATATGTTATATTTTATGTGTACTATTTATTAAAGGACGGACTATTTTTGTTAAGAAATAACAACGAATTTGGTTTGTCCTAAAATTATGACTACCTATGTCTAACGAAATTCAGGTTCTAAAATTCAGCTGCATCTAGCCCAATCTAATTCAGCTAAATCAGTTTCATTTTTAGTCAAAATCAGATGAGCGATATGAATTTTTTTTATTTTTCTTCTATTTTTTTTTTCTTTTTAGAATAATACTTGAGACAAGCCAACATATAGAATTTTGTTAACAAACGCAACCCATTCTATTAAATATTAAATTGATTTTAATTAACAACTTTACAACTCAAACATCTTAAGTTCAATAACAAAAGCTACTTCATGTGAAAAACAACAAAGAAGAAAAACAATCAAAACAATATGATTTAATTTCCAGGTGCACGAGTTATATATTGTTATGGCCATTCAATTAATTGTCCCTCCGGAAAAATATCTCCAAGTCTTCCACCTCCAACAACACAACTCCATATTGGTATCGATGGTTTCATCAATAAGGATTTCAAAATGTTCATTTCGTGGTGCACTAAATTTAACAAGTCCTAACGCAACTGCTTTCTTCTTTAAATTCCTCAAGACACATCCAGCCACTAGATTCTGTCCACGATTAAAACAAAAAACTTAGGCTCAGATCATCCAATATAAACGAATTATGGACTGCACGCACCAGCAGTGTGGGACCAAAATTATACATAACGAAATATGTACAAACAAAATATGGAAATCCAGGACACTAATCTAGATAGTAGTATAAAATCCAGAAAATAGTATGGAATTTCTAGTTGTATGATTGTATCAACGAGCAATTATGATGTTTATGTAATGAATAGATCAAGTTTATATACATATATATACATCTCTCATACAGATCATACAGATGTCATATCAATTGTTAAGATCTCTAGATCATCATATAGGCAAATAAAAGAACTAACATAATGTCACCAGGAAATGATAATTATAACAAGCATGTTATACATGAGCCACCCTTAGAAAGCTTTGATAAAGATAAAGAACACAATACAAAAGTTAACATGGTTAGAAAATTACAAAGAAATACTCCATGATGTAATATCACAAGTAAGGCAGTCAAAGACGTGAAACATAAGTAAGGAGGATAGACTCCAACAAGCGCTAGCAACTACCAGTTACCTATTGTGGAGCACTAATGCAGGGTCGAGCAGTGTTGTTATCCTGCCTTCATACCTTAGGAACATTAGTTCTTCCCTCTAGAACATCTAACCAAGTTTGTAGACCTTGACTTTTCAATTTATCAGTACGTAATCGTTCCCTACAAGCTGCAGAAGCAAGCATTTTTGTCTTCATTACCTCAACACCCATCCCTCGTATATGTCTTTTGATAACGTTCAAATACCTATTAGAACAATAATAATAACAATTTCAGCAAAATTACTTGTGACGGAAAACAATAACATTAAAAAATTCGCTTCCGCCGACCGTTGTAACAACACCAGAATCCAAATGCTTTTGTTGATGAGCCAGGATCGCTTTCAGAATTCTCCCTAAAATTTTGCTACGCAATATCAAAATATCATTGATAAGTTTAAAGTATATGACCAATTAATTATACGTGAAGCTTCAGAAAGAAAAAACAACAGAACTTACTACTTTTGATGCAATATGTTAAGCATGTAATGGATCTTATGGGATATCCTTGTAGACGTGTGTAGGAAAATACAATACAGGTCTGTCCACCTTTCAGTTGCGCACTTATTTTTCTGCTGCGACACCATAATAAACAAGTAATTTTATATTAAAATCTAGTTGACTACTAATAACGAGCGGTGACAAAAACATTCATGTTCTTATATCAGATACAAAAAGATCCGACATAAACCAATGGCATCACAATCTAATCCCATAAAAACCAAATATAGCCATTTGGCATCAAATACAAAAACTATAATTGCTATTTGGTACTATTCATTAAGATGAAGATCAATTGATCTACCAAAACTTGTAGATCAATATACACTCGTAAATAATTTTCAAAACAAATAAATAAAATACATACACTCATCAATTATTTTCAAACAGAAAATTATAC
Organism: Papaver californicum; assembly: GCA_023531435.1. Taxonomy (NCBI): domain Eukaryota; kingdom Viridiplantae; phylum Streptophyta; class Magnoliopsida; order Ranunculales; family Papaveraceae; genus Papaver; species Papaver californicum. Next base: position 4,434,749 of record JAJJMC010012356.1, on the reverse strand, counting down.
ACTCGTCAATCCTCTTAACGACAAACACCACTACATAATTACAAAACAAGACCACTTTCTAGATTTATATGTAGAGACAGACACGGGACGCCATGTCTGATTGCGAAAAAAAAAAAAGCATATAATTGCAAGCAACAATGTGAAGTGTTGCGTGTGAATTATGGGCGTAGTTACTTTCCCTATAACATTCACATAAAGTTAACATGTACAACAACCAGTATAGATGTAACAATTAAAATTAAAATAAGCACACACCCCATGAAAATTTCTAATAGCATTTCAAGCGTACATCCAAAAAAAATAGCACCAATATTAGGGTTTTCATACTTGGCCCACTGATTTTACTGATCTAGATTGATATCTTGTAGAGATGTTAAAAATCTAATTAAAATGATGTTCCAGGCTAATTTCTGATAATTAACGAGTTAAAGAACCACCATATCATGCAACTAAACTAGTGATGAAATTAATACTGCTAGATTTTATTTTTCCTTGTTTCGAATTCAAATTCGAGAGGAACCCAACTTCCCAAACCTCCTAATCCTACCAGAACACAAATCAACATTTTAAATCAACAAGGATTCAAAAAAATTCAATCAAACAAGGGTTACAACAGCAAAGTCTTGATGTTGGAGATTTTATCTTCTTGTAAATGCTAAGCCCAAAATACTGAAAACCTTATATTCGAATCAATTATAGAGAAGAAGAAGAAACTCATAGAAGAAAACCCTAAAATCTGATTACTGTTTAATAAAAAAAACTAAAATGATTATATCAAAATCACAAAAATCCTTACTAATTTCACGGCATCTCTCCACGGTTTCTTCACTTCAATGTGTTAAATGGTATGAGAAAAAGAAAATCAGAAAATTTGAGTAGAAAAAATAAAGTTTAAGAGAAAATTTTACCTTTGATAAACCCACATCCAAGATGAAGGAGAATATGGAAGCCGATATTTTCTCGTTTTGTTTTCAATCTTGAGTAGTTTCTAGATTTGAGGAGTTGGTTGTAGGATCAATTTTATCAAAGGTCGAAAATGATTAATAAAATTTACAGGAAGTGGTTTTAATTAGCCTAAACACATTCATACGAATTCTAAAATATTTTCCAACCCCGAATGTAAACCACTGAATCTTTAATTATCGACGACATATAAATCCAAAGAAAGTTATAACTTAGTTGGAGCTTTTTTCTTTTATCTTTTAATCGGAGGATAACCTTTTTCTTCTAATTATTTTTTAGCGGAGATAGGGGTGGAACTTCAAGGGAACGGGGGAAATAGAAACCAAGAAAAACGACAAATTACTGGTGTTACTTACTGCCTGTCAATTATTCGACTAGTAACTGTAAAATATTTAACGACTTGCATAATCTGTCCTTTTTCACGAATACCAAGTCTCCAAAAATCCGTGTCTTGGATAAAATATTTAGTTTCGTTCTACTGCTAAATGCTGCTAAATGGTTCGAGTAACAAATTAGAGAAACTAAGACTATTTTAATTACTGGTAGCAGGACCGATTAAATTATGCTCTTTAATAAAGTTCTAATATGGCATATGAGAGACTAATGGAGAGAGAGGGACCGACCAAAATTGGTGTAGGGGGACCGACCAATTGGTGAGAGAGGACCGACCAAAATTGGTGGAGTTTGGTAGAGCACGAGTTTGATGGTTGCGACACCATGCTTCATGTATCATATAGTCTCTAGCAATATTTTGATATATATATGTATATTTGGTAATAATACTGGTGTGTGGACCAATTAAGGTTAAGACCAAATTTTTGGTATTAGATGATTGCGAGACCATTCTATATTGCTGCGTGTAGCTATTTGGTCTTTGAAGCTTTTTGGATTTTTTTGACTTTAGTAGAAAGCGCAAAGGAGTTTTAATAGGAAGAGAAAACCATAGGATAAAACAATAAAGCTTAAAAAATATAAAAGTGGGGACCAGTCAAGGGATGGCCGGCCGGTTGACATCAGTCCCACGATTTTTTTTAGTATTTCTTATTATTTCTTATTACTTCCACACATTTGCTCTTAAGACCTATATGCTCTTTAAAGCTATATGCTTTTTAAAGCTTGTTGCTCTGAAGGTCATTATTGTTATGTACACCCGTGGGTGTTATACCATATGCCCGAAAAATTTAGACATAACGCTCTTTAGTAAAAACACTGTAGATTCTTCATACGATGTCCGTTTTTGATGATCCACCCAAATTTCGAAATCAGAAAATCGTCAGCTATCTCCCTTCGCCAAAGGATGTCAAACTGAGCAAACAACAACCTTCCAAGAATTCTTAGATAAAATTATGACAGTTTTGAATTGTGTTTCGTCTGGGGTTTAGGTCATATCTCTTAGACCGTTACTCGAAATGGGACGTCCTTTCAGTATGTCGTAGTAGACACATAGGGGAATATATGTTGTTCAGAATATTTTTCCCCATTGTACACTCATTGGTACGTTTTTGTAAGATGATTGTGATGTAACGTCAGAACTCAAAGTTTCGACCAAGTATACTTGTGTGCAATTCGTTGTGAGCTTTCATACAAGCTTGTATGGACACTATGATAAATCAATATTATTCAATTAGCATTTGGATATTGATATAAAGCAATTCTAGGAATTAAGCCGGGTAGAGAAGACTCAAATCACTCTATACTAGTGTTCAATACATCTAGGAGCTTGAGATTTAATATATATGATTTACAGAATATTTGGTAGTATTGCAACAAGTACCAGTGATATTCTGAGGACAATATTGCTTTATACTAATGTGCAATACATCTAGGAGATGTCTAATCATTATAAGTGGACAATATTGCTCTATACTAGTGTTCAATACATCTAGGAGTTGTCCAATCATTATATAGGGGTAAATACTGAGTCGTACATCATTAATATTACGTTTATTCATATACAATGTTGAAACCTATGGATGAGTGTGAGATGCCCGTAACAAAAGTTTTATATTTTAATTTTCTTGCGGAATGTAAAATATGGATTCTATACTTCTGATGCCGGGATCAGTAGCATAAAAAATTATATTATTTCTACGCTTTTACTGTCAGAATAGACGATTTTAATATTTTACCCTTTGTTAAAATTCACCATCTATAGGTAGTTATGTAATTTTGATCAACTTCTTAACAATAACCAGGTTCAAACGAGATGGACCAAACGAGGTAGGCCCAGACGGAAATACTAACGTCAGGGATATTATAACAAAGTTGAAAAAAATAAATTGCTTTAGTGATATTTCAGATGGAGGTACTTTTCAAAAATTCCTTAGGACTATTGGGTTTACGTCAAAATAACCATAGTTCATTACTCCGAGCCAGTCGATCGTTCCTTCTGTACCAATTACCTGACATATTTTCCAGTTACCTAACAAGTGATTATTTAAGTATCAATGAACTAACTAAGCTTTAAAAAATATTAAAAAAAAAATTCACAAACAAACAAACATAAGTATGTCATGAAAACGTGTATTGTAAATTTGTTAAATCCAATTTGCAGAACTTATGACCTTGTGTACATCTAAAAAAAGTATCCTAGAAGTAACCGGAACAAGAGAGATTAAGATGCAATAAACGTTATGGAAAAGAGAAAGAGTGGTCTGGGATGGTAGGGATAGATTAAAAAGAGTCAAAAACTAATAAAACTATTAGAGCTCGATCTATGATAAACATCTTCCACCTAATGATTTGTATAATGAAGCAATATATAATATCAAGAAGCATAAAAATTAACCAAATATACGTATGATTTTAAGAAGCAAGTAAACGAAGTTAAAGTTATTTTTACAACAGTTTTTGATAGATTAATAATAGGATTTATGAGAACGAAAGACAAATAAGTCATAAAAGTAAAAAAAAAAAATTGTATTGCGTGTCTAATTTGTAACTTTGTGCACCCCACGTTCCTTCCATAATTTTAGGTTGTGTATAAACTATGGTTAGATATTTTATTTAAAATTAGGGAAATTTTAGTTTTGTCATATTTTATGTGATCTCAAATCAGTTTGATTTACCGATAAATAAAAAAATTTAGTTTGGTCCTTATTTATTTAAAAATATTAGAACAATTAAAACATCCTTTTCTATCTCATTTTGTAAAATAAAGAAAAAAACTAAAAATTAAATATCTCTTAAATCATTAGTCAAAAATTAATAAATTTTATATATTTAAAAAGCTTTCAACGAAATCTATACAAAGAATACAAATTTTACTATTTTTTTCAAATTTTTAATTTTTACGGTATCTGTAATGTTAATTCATACTCAAGAATGAACACCATTATAAGGTTTATTTTATAGAATGAATACGTAATGGTAGTTCATTCTAGCAGTTAATTTTGTAGCATGAACTTGTAATGACAGTTCATTTTGTGGAGGTGCTCGTAATGGTGTTCATTCTTGGATATGAACACTATAATGGTCTTCATTTTTGGATATGAACTCTCTAATGGTGTTCATTCTTTATTATTAACTCTCTAATGGTGTTTATTCTAGCATGTAATGGTAGTTCATTCTGTAAAATGAACTCGCAAATTTAGTCCATTACAATGGTAGTTCATTATAACAATTCATTTTATAAAATGAACTCGTAATGGTAGTTTATTCTAGCAGTTCATTTTCTAGAACGAACTTGTAATGGTAGTTCAATAATACAGTACATTTTGTAGAACGAACTCGTAACGAAAGTTCATTTTAGCAGTTTATTTTGTAGAAAAAACTCAAAATGGTAGTTTATTCTAGCTATTTATTTTGTATAATGATCTCGTAATGGTAGTTCATTTTATAGTTGATTTTTGACTAAACGATAAAATAAAAATTAAAGCTTCGAAAATATTAAAATTGGTACTCGTTGTATAGATCTCGTTAAGAGCTTTCCAAATATGTGTATTTGTTGAATTAGAACTTGTAATTTGAGAAATATGTTATTTCTAAGTCCTTTTTAAAAAACTTAAGAAGAAAGAGAAAATAAGAAAGAAAAAAAGGGTATTTCTAACACTGTTTTAAAAAATGATGACGTCGTCCCGCATGAGTAACGTTCGCCATTGTAGATGGCGGGTTTTTGACGAGGGTCCGAATTATAAAATCGCCCTTCTGCCTAATTGCAGGAACATAGAAGTATCCTTGCATATTTGCGCACATATTTCTGACTTCACATCAGAATACGAAATATTATATTTCTACCTATATTCCGTAGGAGAACTAAGAATACAATCTCTATATTTAACTACATACGTTCTATATTGACCATGTAGTCTATCTAATAAATCTCAAGCTCCTAGATGGATTTCCCACTAGTATAAAGCAACTTGAGACTTCTCTAGTGCTATTCCTAGAGCTTGTTCTGTATCCAATGTCTTCTCTAGTGTTATTCCTAGAGCAATGTCGATACTCAAATTCTTATTTAAACAACATTAATTTACTGTTATACACAAATCTGGGAATAACTAATGCTTAATCCCCAAAGACGTATTTCAACTTAATGCCTGTTTGTAAAGAACATATCACAATTCGCCATCCAGGCCCTAAAAAATATATGCCACTTTAGCATTTTACTCAAAGGACGTGTCATAAATTACGCGCCATTCCTCAAGGACGCGCCAACATCATATAACAATGTCCCAGAGACGCTTCGTAAAATGGTCAGGCTAGCTTGAGTAAGACGCGCCCCCAGAGACGTGCCACAAGTTAATTGAGCTTGTCATGTCCTTAATGACTCATCGCTAGGAGCTCGTCCCGTCCTTGGGGACTCCTCGCTAGGAGCTCATTCGATCCTTAGGGACTCCTTGCTCTTTGGGGACTCCTCGCTAGGATCTTGTCCCGTCCTTGATGATTCCTCGCTCCTTGGGGGCTCCTCGTCCCTTGGGAACTCCTTTCTAGGAGATCGTCCTATCCTTGGTGACTCCTCGCTCTTTGGGGACTCCTCGCTAGTAGCTCGTTCCGTCTTTGGGGACTCATCGCTCCTTGGGGACTCCTCGCACCTTGGGGACTCCTCTCTAGGAGCTCGCCCCGTCCTTGGAAACTCCTCGCTCCTTGAGACTCCTTGCTAGGAGCTCGTCCCGTTTTTGGGGCATCCTCGCGCGTCCCGTCCTTGGGAACTCCTCGCTCCTTAGGGACTTCTCTCTAGGAGATCATCACATCCTTGGGGACTCCTAGCTATGAGCTCATCCCGTCCTTGGTGACTCCCCTCTAGTATCTCGTCCCGTCACCAAGTGGGGACTACTCGCTAGGATCTCCCAGACTCGACACTGATCAATATAATTATCAATCTAAGTGAGTTGCGCAACTTTTCTCACTAACTTAATAAGTTATTGACTTGACCTAATCAAAATAGTGGTGGTCCACGACTCCACTATTTCTACGAGATGTCAAATACAACACATGGGGGGATTTTCATTGAGGTTTTGGTCTGGCGGTCTACGACAATCGTGCGTTGTGGCAACACATCCACGAACAATAAGGTAACAAATAGTGGGGAGGTTACAGGGAAGTTGAGAAAACGAGGAGTAGTGGTCATACAAGTCCTCCCTATTTTTTGGACATGACTCCACTACAATCTCCACAATCGTTACTCCTCCGCTTCTTTTGCAACTTCCACCGCTTACGAGAAATCATTGTATCTCCTCCCCTAAGACAAGAAAGAACTGAGATATACATAATTATTGATTCATCCCAGAGATAATTCATCTTTATCACACACTACAATTACTCATCACACTGAGATTTCTCGACCTTCTTTGGTTCCCTCCCTTAAGACCTACCCAATATTCTCCATATTTGTGATCGAAGTAGGACGTGAACAACTATTTATTGGTTTAGGATCGTCCTGTTCGAGTTTGATCTCTCGAACCTACTTGAAAGTACTCTTTTGTAGTACATTTGTTTTTACCCTAAAACAATTGGCAACCATAGCGGGAGATCAACCTCTCAATTACAAAAGCCAATTTTCAATCATTCAAACGGTGGATCTTAGGTCAAACAATTATTACTCCTAATCCCAACTCCATTAATGCTAGTGGTGGCGGCTCTGAAACTACTCCTATTGCAGCCAACCTTTATCACACCGATGTTGCTACTGACGCTAGGGCTGCACATAGGATGGGTCGGGTCGGGTTTGGCCTCACCCGCACCCGACCCGTCGTAAAGGCGGATGGACAATTTTTCACCCGCACCCAACCCGCCGTAGGACGGGTCGGGTGCGGTTAACCCGCGGGTCACCTGCCCAGACTGCACAATTTCTAACTAACACACACAGTCTGTTTACTTCTGTTTTGTACACTTAAAATGAGAGAGTTATAAAAAGATACCCATAAAACCCATAAAATATATGTGTCACAGAAGTCTAGTGTACATATTCTTCAAAATGAAAGAGTTATATGATTATATCAAAATGAAAGAGTTATAATAGTATGTGCTTGAGATTCTCGGTTGCTGGCTTGCTGCAACAAGTTCAACAGCTATTCCTGGACCTCCTCGTTCATTTGCAGAATGTCCTGCTCATTCAGTTGTTGCAACAAGTTCAACCAGTTCAGCAATTATTCTAGGACTTCTGCATTTGCAACCACCAAGAGAAGCAAAGAGAAAAGAAAAACTTGCTCAATCTACCTAGCAACCTGGTGCATATCATATCTCTGGTACGATGAGTACAAATGAAAGCACTTCCCACACCAAGCCTTTAGTTTGTCATTTTTGTAAATGTAAAAATGAATATTTCTTTAATAAAAATTATGTAATCTGACTCCATAAGTTTCACATACATGCACATTACACATTTGATATTCTATTACAGAATTGATAACTTAGATATCGGACTTCAAAGAACTTCACCAAGAAATGAACATCCAACACCAATTTATTTAGACATGGATAGATATAGATGCCAGAATAGGTTTAAGTCTTGAGTCTACAATAGCACTGAATGGTTGGGGAGAACAAGTCTCGATCCTTGAGTATAACTACCAATAATTAGTTCACATATACACAATCTCACCTAAAACATGGACCAAACATTTATACAATAATCATTCAAATAGCACCACGAGATGAATAATGAGGTAAACAAAGGCAGAGATCCAATAAATAAATCCAAAGCTGATCTCAAGATGTTACATCTCAACAATCCGCAGATACATTTCATGCTTATAGTTGGAAAAATATGACTCTAAGTTACTAGATTCAATAACACATAATGTTATCTCAAATACCTGGTGAAGGTATAACCAACTTCATACTCTTGTTTACTGATTTTCCAAGTCTAATGTTTCTCATACCCAATACCTGAGGGAGGAAATTCTACAAACTGATTGGCAAGTGGCATAGATTAAACTGACAATAAACAAGCCAAATGCCAACTACTGCAATGAATTTAGGAACACTGAGGCATTATAAAGAGTGTAGATCTCTTCTTATTATTGACATGAAGAAGAGAAGTATACAAAATCAGAATTTAATCCATCCATCCTTATGTGTTTCCACCACTACTCATACCATCAAGATTCTTTTATCATCTATAAGAAGATCAGATTTCTACTTAAAACTGTGAGAATTATTATCACCAAAGGTTAGGGTTTCCACAGTATCTTTTAAAAAATAACTAAATCTCTCATGTTACGATTATCAAGTAAACATTCGTTTTAAGTTTTAACCCATAATTCCATCGACGCCGCTTATTACGAATTCAAAAAATTAGGGTTTATAAGTTCTTATCCATGAAATTTGTTCATCAAAACAAACATGGAACATAGAAGTTAAGCAGATTAAACACTTACTTTCAAGAAAAACAACCCAATTAGTGAGAGAGTAAGAGGATATATTCCATACCTGATCGAAGAACTATGGGATTTCCTCTCGCGGCTGCGTTACAGAGATGAAGAAGAATAAGTGAAAGTGAAGTTAACCCGTGAAAAAATAACGTTTTAAATTTTGGGCGGGTGGGCAGGTTGGGTCGGGTGAGAGGAGCTATCACCCGTACTCGACCCGCCAGAAGTCGGGTTTTTAAAAAATAACCCGCACCCGACCCGTTCATTAGCGAGTCGGGTGCGGGTCGGGTATATTTGGGCGGGTGCAGGTTGGGTTGGCGGGTTGGGTCGGGTTTGTGCAGCCTAACTGACGCCACCACATCATCTTCTGCTGGTGACACGACTGCTGAAAACACCAAGAACACACGAACATTGCTCAACATTATTGATCTGATGTAGAGACATGAGGTTCTTGCCAGAGCACAAGAAGACATGGCTACCTCTCAGAAAGAGGTACTCACTTGTCTCAAGACCCTAACATATCAACTTTCTTCGGAACCAATCTGTCATTAGTTGCAGCAATCATTGATTCCAATACCAGCAACGTCAATATCTCCAGAATCAACATTCAAGATGATAGCGAGATCCTCGTTCAAAGAGGACAATAAATGAGCCAACAATCCAACCTTGTCACCCATGAAAATCTAGAGAGATTTTTACAATTTCTAGGAAATGAGGGACCAGTCTCGCTTCATCAGCACCAACCTCTATGCCTTACCGCTATCCAAAAGAACCCTTCGATGGGGATATCTCTCCTTATTTTCCCTCTATGATGGGGATAAAAATTTTCATATCTAAGAAGATTGCACTAGAGAGATGATAAACATCCGGATGACTACATTTGTCTATCCAGGGCACATAAATCGTAGAGATATCTGTTGGAGCATCCGTCTGGTCAGTAAGCAATACAACAACCAATTATCCATGAGGTGTTGTCAGAACGAAGGGATCAAGAGGAAGGCTTCATCTCATCAAGCGTCACAAATTGAACGCCCACCATCAGCCTAAACCCCAGCTCTAATCTTAGTCTCAAAACCATCCTACGGAAAAGCTATGCTCCACGTCCCAAATAAAACTTTACAGCAATAATAACAAAAGTCAGCGTCACCCCCTGTGAAGCGTCTGCGTCATTACATCCTTCACTGGTTCAGATTCGTCCCTTCTCTTCCCTTTCAAGAACCTTTGTTGCAAGTTTCAACTCCTGAAAAGCCTTTCAACCTCACCTATAGCCTTGATCACTGCATCCAAGCCTGTAAATTTAAAGCAAGATGATCATGCAAAATCCTAGATGACGACAAAGCCATGCAATTTCAAGATCAGAATTCTTAGCTTCATCTACAGTTTCCTCTCATTTTTGAGGACGACTTCAGAGATGTCATTCTGAGGGAGAGGGATCATTACAAATCAGCATAAACAGATGAAATGGTGAAACCTCCGACACATGAGTACTTAGAACAAATTCTATTAAAGTGGAAATCAATATTAATGCTCGCATTAAGGTACTCAACTGACACATTCTCTGCTACACCAATATTCTGCATATCAACACCAGTGGAAGCACCATCCTCAACACGTATGCGAGAGGGAGTCCTATTATGATTTTCAGTATGGGAGAATACATTATCCACGTCAAAATCAATGGTAACTCCCGTTCCTTTGTTAACAAGCTCACCTCTCTGGTTTTAGTCATCCTCCCCCCTAAAAATAGAGAGGTTACATGCATATTAGGTCAAAACATGTCAAACAAAACTTTTGAGCATGAACCATAAAACCCACTATACATACTCATAAATATCATGTACATTCATTATAAAGTAATATTTGAAGTATTATATGGTCCGAGCCCATTACAAGATGTTTCACAAAAATAGAGTCAGGAACCGTTTATACTACCTCCTGGAAACTCTGAATCTGGCAACAATTGGTAAGGAATATGAGCATGAGTCATATTTCAAAAGTTTCAATATGGATGTCTAATACAACATAATAAAAGGGCATACCAATAGGATACAAGAGCTAAGAGTTATGACCGAAATATTGAGCGACATCACGTCTGAAAACTGTCAGAATTTTTTTTGATACTTCCTAAATTTTACTGTTGGGTCGTTTTGACGCCCCAGACAAGCTCAAAACTTGGATTTTTCTTTTCAAAGACGTGAAAAATTGTTTTATAATAAAGATATAGGGGTCATTCATTAAAAAAGGATGTCGTATGAAGATTCTACAATGTTTTTTCCCAAGCACTATACTTTTGAAATTTTCTAATGACGAAAATCTGTAAAGTTTTTATAAATTCGAATACGACTATGCTTACATAAAAAGTTTGAAGGATTCACCTGTTCCATCATGGTCATAAAGAGAAGAAACTTACTTGATACGAATCCAAGCTAACGGAGGATCCGGAGGTTACTTCATCTTTATTGCTTACTTCTCCATCAACAACACTAAGGTCAGAATCTTCGCAAAGTTGTCAGTGCGGGACGCTTCTTCAAGCTCTTCATCCTCATACTTTTCTTCATTATCTCTTGCCTGATAGCGGATCCAAGTGAGCTAAACTTGGGGACTGACGACTCCTTCACTTTTGAAAAATTTAACACAGTCACATCCTCCAACCAGAAGGTCTGATCAGCAACGGTACTAGCAACAAAACCGTATATATATAAAACTCATATCCTTACGGAAAGGTAACACCTGCACCCTCATATGTCCTATTTTTGCCTCTTCTATAATAGAACCTCATCACTTGATGAAGAATAAATGTTGGCGATAACTCATTACACCTCTCAAGAGAGCATGAAACCTCAATACCCTTTAAGTAGGCACCTGAAGTATATGCAACATAATTCACCCGTGGATGTCATGAACCCATTCAACATGTATCACTTTGTCCGGTAAATAAACAGTTCTCGCCTGTTCTGTAATTGGGGACTTGATTCGTTAGAAAAATCAATTCAAATCTATTTCGACCAAAGTGACCCCAAAACCAAGTCAGTAAAATATCAGAGTTATCTACAAAATCTTTTTACATCAGTACTCACATGACTAAGAAGCCTCCTCCTTTTACCCGATCACATCAAAAACGATGACTTCACTCTTGTTGCTGATAATTACTTCAACCACGTGATTCTACTATTGGACACGCACCGAACTTGGAATTCTCAAAGTGATGCCATCTAGTCCTCTTATTCTTCAAGTAAACCCTCATGGACAACACGAACAACCAACGATAGCGGTCACCTCAGATTCATGCTTCTCCTCTCAACTTATAGAATATTGGTTTACAAGTTGCTGGTCAGAGATCCAGTAATATGCTCACCATGGAGAAAATCGCACACCTTGTCCTCCAGTACTTGTCTTATACTCCGGTACCTGTCGTAATCTTCTGGTACCTTTCCTTCTCTCTAGTACCTGTCATACTCTTCTGGTACATGTCCTTCTCTCTGGTACCTGTCATACTCTTCTGGTACCTTTCCTGCTCTATGGTACTTGTCCTATCTTCTGGTACTTGCCTTGCACTTCGGCGCACGCCACCTTCCAGCACCAGCTCGATCCACTCCTCTATCCTTTGTTGATGCTCCCATCATTACCTCATCATTTTACAAATTTCAGAAACCGACAATAATCGATAAGGAACGGGTCAAAACATCCTTCACAAGAAGTGTTCATCTATGTTTCTACTTTGACATACCATAAGAGCACATCAATTAGAGACATGAGCTAGGAGATATGGCTCTTACACTAAAGTCTACAGAATCTGAAAATTCACACGGGATTACTAATCACATATGTTTACGCACGGTTGGCTGACCTAACAAACTTCGAATCCAATGATTCTTTTTGCATATGATAGCTTGGTTTCTTGGCTTCAAATTTAAGGTCAAATGTCAAAATCCGGCATTGTATGAGACTTCAACAACTTCTGGAGCGAATGGTGTAGGGTTTCCAAACAGAATTTAGAAGACTCATGTTTGTAGATACCTCATCCTCCTTTGGACTCTCATCATTTTAGACATACTATCATTTCAATCCACATAACATCTCCCAAGAAGATCCCACCACTGTTGACATCATCAACGCTGCTCCACTGTTGTGACCATGCTTTCTCAATTTCTGATGTTGCCGATACCATCCTTGTTGTTCAATACTTCCGTTAATGCGATACCAAAACAATAATTATTCTTAAAGAATTGATATGTTCAATTATGCGACAAGAGCACTGGTGTCCACCGCTAGCCCCACCTACAGTTCGGATCTACCATCAGCTTCTTCTACCGGTTTCCAATATATCCAACCTTGCTGCTATTAGCTACAACTCAAAACATCGTCTCCAGGTGTCCTATCTCTCATCTACTGCCACTTTACTGACTCTCCCACTAGCATTTGATCGTTGCATACTCAAAACATAAGCACCGACGTCTACTACTTGCTCACAAGAAAGTTCGAATCTAAGGCCCAACTATACATCAAAAACATTGCCCGGAGAAGACAAAGCTAACCAAGTTTTGTCCCTGACCAATGGTGCTGCTCATAAACATACTCTCAAGACCTTGGATGCTGGTAGCTACTCAACCAACGTGACTGGATCAGAAGTTTAACCAACCGAAGCTTCCCTTGGCTCACGAATTAGAAATTTTGGACAAGAACATGAACATCCATTAATCCCAACCAGGGTTAATGCTAAGGGGCACATATCTCAATCTCAGAGAAGCATGAGCTAAGTACATCTCCTTATACTCTTAAAATTTTGATTATACATATATAATTACTATAAACATATTGTCACCATCTAGTGCTTACTGCGCAACATTATTGTTCCTCACTGAGCAGAGGACTTAATGTAGATGGTGGGTTTTTGACAAGGGTCAAAATTATAAAATCGCCCTTCTGCCTAGTTGCAGGAACATAGAATTATCCGCGCATATTTGCCCACATATTTCTGAATTTATATCAAAATACGAAATACTATATTTCTACCTATATTCCGCAGGAAAATTAAGAATACAATCTCTATAAATAACTACAGACGTTCTATATTGACCTTGTAGTCTATCTAATAAATCTCAAGCTCCTAGATGGACTTCCCATCAGTATAGAGCAACTTGAGACTTCTCTAGTGCTATTCCTAGAGCTTGTTCTGTATCCAATGACTTTTCTAGTGCTATTCCTATAGCTTGTTCTGTATCCAATGTCTTCTCTACTGTTATTCCTAGAGCAATGTCGACACTCAAATTCTCATTAATTTACTGTTATACGTAAATCAGTGAATAACTGATGTTTAATCCCCAAAGACGCATTTCAACTTAATGCCCTGTTTACAAAGAACACATCAAAATTCACCATCCTAGCCCTAAAAAAATATATGCCACTTTAGTATTTTACTCAAGGGACATGTCACAAATTATGCGCCATTCTTCCAGGACGCGCCACCATCAAAGAGCAATGTCCCAGAGACGCTTCGCAAAATGGCCTGACTAGCTCGTCCCGTCCTTGGGAACTCTTCGCTAGGAGCTCGTCCTTACCTTGGGGCTCCTCGCTAGGATCTCGTCCCATCCTTGGGGACTCCTCGCTAGGATCTCGTCCCGTCCTTGGAGATTCCTCACTCCTTGGGGACTCCTCGTTCCTTGGGGACTCCTCGTTAGGAGCTCGTCTCGTCCTTGGGACTCCTCGCTAGGAGCTCGTACCGTCCTTGGGGACTCCTCGCTAGGAGCTCGTACCGTCCTGGGGGACCCATCCCTAGGAGCCCGTCCCATCCTTGGGGAGTCCTCGCTATGACTCTTCCTGTCTTTAGGGACTCCTCGCTCCTTGGGGACTCCTCGTTAGGATCTCGTCCTGTCCTTGGGGACTCCTCGCTCCTCGGGAAATCCTCTCTAGGAGATCGTCACGTCCTTGGGGACTCCTTGCTCAATCGGGACTCTTAGCTAGGACTCGTCCTGTCTTTAGGGACTCCTCGTTAGGATCTCATCCCGTCCTTGGAGACTCCTCGCTCCTTGGGGACTCCTCTCTAGGAGCTCGTCATGTCCTTGGGGACTCCTCACTAGTAGCTCGTCCCATCCTTGGTGACTCCCCGTTAGTAGCTCGTCCCATCACCAAGTGGGGACTCCTCGCTAGGAGCTCCCAGACTCGACACTGATCATTATAATTATCAATCTAAGTAAGTTGTGCAACTTTCCTTACTAACTTAACAAGTTATTGACTTGACCTAATCAAAATAGTGGTGGTCCACGACTCCACTATTTCTACGAGATATCAAATACAACACATGGGGGGATTCTCATTGAGGTATTGGTCTGGCGGTCTACGATAATCGTGCGTTGTGGCACACATCCACGAATAAGAAAGTAGCAAGTAGTGGGACGGTTACAGGAAAGTTAAGAGAGCGAGGAGTATTGGTCATACAAGTCCTCCATATTTTCCGGACATTACTCCACCACAATCTCCACAATCGTTACTCCTCCGCTTCTTTTGTAACTTCCACCACTTACGAGAAATCAGTGTGTCTCCTCCAAATATAAATAGATGGTTTCATCTATGCGAAACAAGAACAAGAGAGAACTAAGATATACAGAATTAGTGATTCATCCCAG
Source organism: Papaver californicum (assembly GCA_023531435.1). Classification (NCBI taxonomy): domain Eukaryota; kingdom Viridiplantae; phylum Streptophyta; class Magnoliopsida; order Ranunculales; family Papaveraceae; genus Papaver; species Papaver californicum. Next base: position 4,419,352 of record JAJJMC010012356.1, on the reverse strand, counting down.
AGATAATTCATTCTTTATGACACACTACAATTACTTATCACACTGAGATTTCTCAACCTTCTTTGCTTCCCTCCCCTAAGACCTACACAATCTTTCCCACCTTTATGATCGAAGCAGGACGTGAACGACCATTTTTTGGTTTAGGCTCGTCCTGTTCGAGCTTGATCTCTTGAACCTACGTGAAAGTACTCTTTTGCAGTACATTTGTTTTTACCCTAAAACAACCATATGACCAAATATTAATTTTTGGACCAGACTGATAATATATTTTTTTAAAAGGACCTTAGAGTAATTCGACCTGGTCAACAAGACCTGACATACTATATTTTATATTAGGACTAATCGATAGTTGGGGATTTTGATAAAGTACCCTCGTTTTGAAATATACTAGATGAAAGTACCCCCGTTTTCTAAAACTTTCTAAAATACCATTTTTTTGACAAATTTTTTCAAGTAACGATTTCCATCCAGTTAAGTGCTACGTGGCAGTTATCTCACCTATTAAAAGTCTTATTTACCCCTGAATCACATCTCCTTGATGGAGGGGGTAAATGATTCGACGATCCTGAAAGCTATGTAACGATCCTGAATCAGCTCGACGAACCTGAAAACGGTGTAACGATCCTGAATTGGGCTCGACGAACTAGAAAAGTCTTGTAGAAGGTCGATTCTCTATCAACCAAAAACTCCAAGACACTTAGAAATGATGAACCCTTTTGGGAAATGATATAACGAACTTGAAAACGATGAAATAATCCTGAACCGAGATCGACGAACCTGAAAAATGATGTAGAAGGTCAACATGGCTATAAATAAAGGATAAATAGGTAAATTTTAGAAAAATAAACTAGTATTGACTAACCCAGATGAAAAAACTAACTGTAAAAGCACTTTATAAAAAATTTGAATATTAAAGATAATATTTTAATATAGTTCAATAAAACGGGACACTTTATCAAAATATATATTCACGTGGGGAATCAGATAAACACTAACTTAATTGAGACATAACCCATAACATAAACCTCTTTACTTATCTCTTATCTTTTACTACTTTGAATATATAAGATGAAAGAGAAATTATTTAAAACATAAACTTACTCCGGCAAAGAGATGATCATCATGTATAACAATCAAAAGATTCTACCAATAAATGGATAAAAACAATACATGATTTCTCTCATACCTTTGATAAAAACAACACATGGATCCTCATTCTATTTAACAATTTTCATTCCAAAAAAATGTAAAATCATTTTTGGATCTGAAAAAGTGTTAAATACGTAATTGTCCCATTGGTATCGTTTAATCCTTTGCTTGTCTTTTATCATATCTAATTTTTACAAGTGATTCATATGTTACTTGTCTTTATTACATCTAATTTTTATAAGTGATTCATATATTATTTAGAGTGCACGCTAAATTAATCTATCGATTATCCTAATACTAGTAGAGAGTTGGAAGATGCGTATAATAGTCGAACATCTCCTATACAAGTAGAGAACGTGTTACCTTACAAAAGGATTTTATAAAAAAATTGTGTGTAAAGACAAAACTAGTAAGCACACCGAGCTTATGCGTTTGATATTAGGATCAACCTAAATTTATAAACCCTAACACATTCGACTGGGTTACACGTTGAGAATTTATTCATATAAGCATCATAAGTACATGTAATATTTAAGTATAAATTCTTAAACTTTAAGTTCAAGATCATCATAACAAGTAACATAAAGAGAAACAATGGGGTGCCCCTCTCTTGTGATTAAGCTAAAAGAATAGACTTAAGATACCCGTCATCTTAACATGCTAACGAGTCTAATGGACTAAATCTCATAATAACATTTGCACAAACACTTCATCGGCACCCAACTAATTATGGAACACCAGCTAAAATCCCCAACCCTGAACACCATGCAACAATTCAAATTGTACAATAGCTTTTATCTTGTAACTTGTATGACACACAAAGATTAGTTAACTTAAGAGAAAAATCTCAACCTAAGCCACTTATCACGTTACACTTTTGTAATATACTGTAATGCTTGTACGTTCTATCACTTTTATCACCTAAGTTATTAGTAGAACTTCCATGTGAAATCACCTTAATAATACTAACACTTTGTACCATATGAACAACCGTACATTCATACATATATTAGCTCTCTAATTACTAGAACTAAACAGCCAAATCTTAATTTATGTCAATAAGAAATAAATCAAACATACACATAAGAGATAACATACCACACTCAAGAATTACCTTTTAAATATATACACAAACTCTAATATTCAATATGTAGTTATATATACAAGGTCCTTATCATTTCATTGTCCAGAAAACTATTTAGCTCCCGCCACATAAGGATCAACATAAATAAATACAACATTAAAGTGACTACTAGTTAATTTAGCCGTTAACCAACACAACTGTTAGGAAATAAAGTAGGAGCGATACATGTAAGACGATTAAGAAAGAAGCAGAGAAATTAAAGAAGGATGAGAAGCATGCAATCAAA
>JAJJMC010012356.1:4331159-4416433 GCA_023531435.1 Papaver californicum | reverse complement strand
TCCCGATCATAATATAATAAGAAGAACGATAGCAAAGGTCGGGACAAGAGGGACTCGTTACTATGACTATAAATAGAAGAGAGCATACAATGGAGAGGTGGTGGGAACATTGAAGCAGGAAAGGAAGAAGAGAAAAGAGAATAGAGATTAGAAGAAGAAAGTTTATTAGGTATGATAGATGATGATTCATTAAAAGATAACTTGAATCCGATAACATTCATGAAGAAATGTATTTGTAATTGTACCTTAGATTATATTTTTGATCTACCATCTATTGAATGATAAAAACGTTTATCAAATTGTTATTTCTTTAGGATGATTCTATGTATCAGTCTACTGTACAATTTTCAAATGATTGGTTGTTGATGTCAATGGGAAGATTGACATAAACAATTTGGCGCTAGAAACAGGGACTGGGTTAAAGGATTTATCCTACCTGTTCTTTAAAAAGTGAATTTGATGCTGCATTAAAAATGAAAATGGTATTCTAAAAAAAAAAAAAAAAAAGATTTGTATAGTTTTAATCGAGTATGTTTAAACATTTGATCATAAAACATATTTTTAGAAGATGATAAAATTAGCTTCTGTCACTTTATTTTTCTTTAAGTAATTTATTATATGATTAGTTGCCTAACTTTTCAAAGTTTATTAGAAATCAAGAGGAGAAAGTTACCTACCACCAAATCCAGAAACAAAATGTCACAAGCAGACTCTGCAAATCAAGGCAGTAATGATGGACAAACTTTAAGACAAAGGGAAGTTGAGAGTGACTCAGACCAACAACAGAGTAATGTGGGAAATCATTCACCAATCCAAGATCTAACACCAAACGCTTTATCACAAAATCAGTTCTCGCGTCACGAGAACTCAGGAAATAATGTTAATTATCTTCAAAATCTGATACGGGAAATGGATGAAATAAGGAGAGAACAGAGGATCAACCAAGGAAGAATTGAATTATTAATCAGAGAAAATCAAGCTTTAAAAGGTGCAATTCGACGTGAACAGAGGCCGGCTGTAACAATATCACAAAGTCCAGAAGTAATTTTAGAAAGACAAGTACCGAGAAATGAAAGAGAAAATCATGATCAACGGATGGTGTTAGCTGGATCGTCATCGCGCGCCAGAAGACAAAGAGAAAACCAAGAAATCCAACGCACACAATGGCAGAAATGTATTGAAGCCATGGAACAAATGAAAGAGGAAATAAAAAGGACTGAAAAATAAAGAAGGAGGAAGAATAGAAGAAGTGCTAAAAGAGGCTAGGCGTACACCATTATCTCAACGTTTAACAAATGTTCCATTACCCAGAGAGTACAATATCCCTGTATTTGAATGTTACGATGGAACAAAGGATCCAACCTCACATTTGAAATATTATAATCGAGTAATGTCACGGTGGGATGGCCATGAAGCAATTATGTGCCGTTGCTTTCCTTCAAGTTTAACAGGTTCAGCATTATTGTGGTACGATAGGTTGCCTGAGAGTTCTATTGAGTGCTATTCACAATTAGTGAGGAAATTTCTGGAAGCATATATGTACAATAAACCAGTTGATTCAGGAATAGATATATTATATTCTCTTACATCATGGCCAGAAGAGACCATAAGATCTTATACTGCTCGATGGCATACAATATGTCAAGCAATTGGAGATGTTGATTCGAGCACTACAATAAATCATTACAAATGGGGAATCGCTGATCGGAGATGTCAGCTTTTTATTGAAATCCATCGCAACAATCCCAAGACTGAGGGGCAACTCAGAGAAATAATAGAAACATGTGCAAGGTTGCAAGATGTCCAGGAACAAGATCCAAGAAGCACTTCACGAAATCAGGAAAGCATGAAAAGGACAAACTCAATTGATGTGTCAATAGAACAGAAAAAAGAATTTCCTCATAAATCAGAATCTAAAGATCGAAGCGCCCACGGCAAGGGGATAATAAAGCATTTGTACAACGATTTCAAGAAAGGGTGTTCACAAAGCTTAATATCTCATACACCGAACTTTTGGATATCATAAAAGTTAAACCAGATTTTCAATGGCCATCTTCAAAATGCAATCAACCTGAATTTACTCAGCGATCAAAAAATTATTGTGGCTACCATTGCTATAAAGGTCATGCAACAGAAAACTGTAGGAATTTTATTATCCTGGTACAAAAAATGATAGATGCAGGAGAATTAAAAGAATATGTTCAGAGGACCGAACCAGTAGCTAGACCTGATAAAGGCAAAGCAGTACATATCCCGTACAATGAGCGCACCATTAATGTAATATCGTACTCAGAAAAAAGAGATACTGACGTAAATACTGCGATCAATAAAAAGTTATGTCGAAGGTTTCAAAACCATGAAATTTTCAGAGTATCGGGAAGAATAGCAGAAGCTTGGGAAGACTGGATGGCATCCCCTTTAACCTTCTCAGCACGAGAAGTAAATCAAGAAATCGAGATGCACAATGATCCATTAGTCCTTACATTACCCATGGCAGGATGGAATGTTAGAAAAATCCTTATGGACGGGGGCAGCTCGTTGAATGTTTTATTTCATAGTGAATTTTGCAAAATGGTGTTTACAAAAGATCAATTACTCCCATCCCGATATATGATTTATGGATTCAATGGAATGGCCTCAAGACCAGAAGGAGATATAGATTTGCAAGTATCAGTTGGACCAATCAACATTCTAACAAGATTCAGTGTAGTAGATGCTCCATCTCCGTATAATGCAATCATTGGGAGACGCTGGGTACACCAGCTAAAAGGTGTAATTTCCACTTATCACCAATATCTGCGATTTCCAACACCGCAAGGCGAAATGGAGATCAAAGGGGATCAAGATGATGCAAAGTTATGTATAATGGCGGAGGTAAGAATGCACGAAGAACAGGAACAACAACAACAACAAAGAAAGAAAAACCAAAAGACCGAAGAGAAAGAAAATGAAATTAATCAATACTTGAGAAGAAACCTTGAACAAAAGTCAGCAAACGAGTTAGGAGAAAGCAGTAACGGTCAAGGAAACTCAACAAATCAACAACTTGAAGGACTCCCATAGCAATTAAAGGGAATTCCAACTCCAATTGGGAATCCAAAACCAATTTTCACTTCTATAGAAGAAACTAAGATTGTATATATTGGAACCTCGGAATGGCCCAAGCAAGTGCAGATTGGAATCTTGATGAAGGAAGATATGGAGCAAAGTTTAATCGAATTACTTCGTGATTTTGTAGATATATTTGCATGGAAAATGGAGGATATGCCCGGGATAGATCCAAATATTGTACAGCATGAATTGTGAATACGACCTGATGCTACACCATTTCGTCAACGGATACGCAAGGTTGCATCGGAATATCACGATCCTGTTGAAAAGGAATTAACAAAGCTTTTAAATGCAGGATTCATTCGAGAAGTGCGATATCCAACATGGATTTCAAACATGGTGATCGTTCCGAAAAAGAACGGTGGAGTCAGAATTTGTATAGATTTTACCAATTTAAACAAAGCTTGCCCAAAAGATAGCTATCCACTTCCTAATATTGATCAATTAGTAGATGTTGTCGAAGGTCATGAAGCATTATCATTCATGGATGGTCAATCGGGAATAATCAAATCGCATTTGCTGAAGCAGATCAGGAACACACAGCATTCTTTACTCCGCGGGGACTTTATTGCTATACCCGGATGCCGTTTGGATTAAAGAATGCAGGAGCAACATATAAGCGTTTAGTTGATGCAATTTTCAAACCATGGATCGGACAGATATTAGAGGTTTATGTCGATGATATGTTGGTGAAAAGCAAACTATCAATTAACCATTTAAAAGACCTTGCTTAAATTTTTGGTGCGTTACGAAAGTACAAAATGAAGATTAACCCAGAGAAATGCATTTTTGGTGTTTCATCGGGACGTTTTTTGGGTTATTTGGTTACAAAAAATGGAATAGAAGTTGATCCAGCTAAGATCCAAGCAATAACAGATATGCCGTCACCCAGCAGTATTAAAAGTGTACAGAAGTTGAACGGATGTCTAGCTGCTTTAAACAGATTTATTGCCAGATCATCAGAACGATGCAAACCATTCTTTGAAATACTCAAGAAGAAAAATAAATTTGAATGGAACAATCAGTGTGAACAAGCATTTCAAAGCATAAAAAAGCATTTAGCCACTTTGCCGGCATTACAAAAGCCAGAACCCGAAGAGATATTAACTTTGTATATATCGGCAAAAAAAGATGCAATCAGTGCAGTAATGGTGCGGACCAATGAAAAGATAGAAAAACCAATATATTATATCAGCAAAACCCTTAATTCGGCAGAAAGAAATTATACAAGAATCGAACAACTCATTTTATCATTAGTCTTTGCCACACAAAAATTACGTATTTATTTCCTCACTCATTATATTCGGGTCCCAAGCAAGGCACCGTTACAATCGGTATTGAAGAATACGGGAAAAGTGGGAAGAATCGTAAAATGGAATGCCCAGCTAGAACAATTCAATATAATTTATGAGTCACAAACCGCCCAAAAATCTCAAGTTTTAGCTGATTTCCTTGCAGACTTCCCAATTGAAGAAGAATATGAAATTCAAGGACTACCTGGATGCGAGGAAGAAGACCCACAAGATATTCTGGACTCGACAAGCTCTCAAAGGTGGGAAGTCTTTGTTGATGGAGCCCGAAACAAAGAAGGAGCAGGGATTGGCATTGTACTTACTACACCAATGGGAGATCGGATGATTCATTCTTTCCGTCTTGAATTTGAAGAACATACAAACAACATAGTAGAATATGAAGCTGTGGTCCATGCTTTGAAACTTATCATTGAATTGGGAATTAGCAATGTTCGACTTACGAGTGATTCGCAGTTGGTAATTCGGCAGCTTGAATTAAGATATCAAACACTTGATGCAGATTTAGTGCAATATAAAAATCTTGTTCAAAGTCTGGCAAGCCAAATCCCAAATCTTACTTTCCGGCATTTATCTCGAGATAAAAATCGACATGCTGATGCTTTAGCATTCATTTCTTCCATGTTAACTGACTCAAGTATGACAGCACTAAAAGTTGGAAGAATTTATGAACCTTCAATTCAGATAAGAATGCTTCATAATATGGAAGAAAACATAACAGAGACAGTTCATGATCCTACACTACAAAATATTCCATTTTCACCTCAGCGAATAGGTGATCAAACAAGTGAACCAGATTGGAGAATTCCGATTCATCGATATTTACAAGATAATATATTACCTACCAATTCTCAAGAAGCAAGAAAAATTCAACTCAAATCAGATAATTACCAACTTCGAAATGGAACTTTGTATCGAAAATCATTTCTCGGACCGTTATCTCGATGTTTATCCCAACAGGAAGGAATTCGGATACTTAAAGAGATACATTATGGTGATGCAGGAAACCACAGTGGAAGACGATCACTTGCATTAAAAGCCAAAACTCAAGGTTATTATTGGATATCCATGCAAAAGGACTCAGACAACATGGTACGGAGATGTGAGGAATGTCAAAGATTTGCAAAAAAGATTAAAGCACCAGCTATCGAACTCAATTCTATACTCAGCCCATGGCCATTTGTAAAATGGGGAGTAGATATTGTTGGCCCGTTAGTTGAAGGAACTAAAAAGAGACGATATTTAATAGTGGCTACTGATTATTTCACCAAGTGGGTAGAAGCGAAAGCATTGGCTCGAATCAGAGATTCTGATGTATTTACATTTTTATTTGAAAATATTATATGTAGATTTGGAATACCAGCAGCCATAGTTTCTGATAATGGACAACAATTTCAAGGAAGAAACATTGATATGTTGTTTGAGACGTATAATATTCAACAATACAGATCCACACCGTTTTATCCCCAAAGTAATGGACAAGCTGAGTCTACGAATAAAACAATAACAATGAATTTGAAGAAAACACTTCATGGGTATCACAAACGTTGGTGTGAACAATTGCATAACACTTTATGGGCTTATCGCACCATGAGAAAAGAATCCACCGGAGAATCACCTTTCCTTCTTGCGTACGGTACAGAAGCTGTCATACCAACTGAAATCATTCTACCTACCACAAGAACAGAAGCATGGGAGAAAAATTTGAATACTGATTTAATGTTAGAGAAATTGGATGATTTAGAAGAAAAGCGGGAAGTTGCACTCCAGAAGATGGAGAACTATCAAAGAAGGATAGCACGGGATTACCACAAAAAAGTCAAGTCCCGAAATTTCATGCAAGGACAATATGTATTACGACAAATCCCTGAATACCATCGGGACAAAGATGCTGGGAAGTTCGCACTAACTTGGGACGGTCCATATATAATACATACTTCAGCTGGGCAAGGATCGTATTATCTCCAAAATATGCAAGGACAAATCTTACAATATCCCTGGAATGCACGATACCTAAAGCTTTATTATCCATAAAATTAACACAATTATAGAAGCCCGCACAGGTATTCATATCTTTATTTTAAACATTTATTTTACGATACGATTTCTTCTGAGTTCGTACTTACAATAAAATGTAAATCCAGGAACATCATATTCTGGAAAACGCTTCGATTGGCGACAAAGTTCAATCTCAATACCCTCAGAGGTACATGTCTTATTAGAATTTGAATAGATTCTAATCTTTTCACAAAGAAGGAATATCTAACTTATGGTTATCATTTTCAGAATACGATCGGGACCAACCTTGTATCTTACCCCTGGCCCGGGTTTGTTTCGTATGTGTGGGATCTCGGATTACATGTTTTGAGGTATATACACTTCAATCCATTGTATTTCTGAAATAATATGATTAACCTAAAAACTTTATAAATGTTATATTTTGTGCAGGGATAATATTCAAGGCACAAACCAGTTAGAAACAAAAAATCACAAAATAATGTTCTCAGCAAAAGTCAAGCTTCGAAACAAGACAGGATCGGGACACAAAGCTACTATATCTAGAAATGAAGCTATAAATACTAAAAGCCAACAACGAGTATAGCTATGCTTTGCGATTGGATGGATGAATCGGCTGAGAAGGAACTTCCGGAACAAGAGCACGACCATTTACCACAGAAGGATCGGCCTGAGCCCGCTCCAAAGCAGAATTGAATGACATTGCAATTTTAGCTTTAGCATCTTGTCTTACCCAGACAACATAAGCATGGCAATAGTCAACCTCCAATTGGAGATCTTTAATTTTCTCCTGATCTTTATCTACTTTCTCCTTCTCAGCATTCAATTCCTTTAATAGTTCATCAGCTCTTGATTGTACTTTAGTTATTTCATCACCTTGAATGTTGAGTTGAGATTGTAAGTCCCGAAGCTTAATCGTACTTAAAGCTACATTTTTCTCTGAAATCTTCAGTTCTTCAGTGATGTTTGTTATTGTATTATTGGCAATGTTAAGTTCAGCTCTCGCTATTGTTGCTCGGCCATTGGCATCATTCATTTTCTTTTCTAGCACTAAAAATCAGAGTGAATGTTAGTTAAACCATATAATACCATCAATAAAATCATTATATAATTCAACATATACCTCTAACTACAGATTTAAATTCTGCTTCTTTAAGAGTTAAAGTTTTCAGAACTTCTTGATACTTGGATTCCGCTCTATTACGTCTCCAGGTATTCAAATCAATACTATCGGACAACTGTGTTAATTTCTTCTTAACCAGTTCCATATCCATATTCATTTCCCTTGCATGATTGTTCAACTGAATCATCCTACGCTGGAACCTAAACAGAGGTTCCAAGTCTTCCTCTGATCCCATCAATGAAGGGTAGATTTAAAAAAAAATAATAAATAAAAAAAATAAAATAAAAAAATAATAGGTACGAACCAAGTACTGGAACGCACCAAATACTAGAACGCTCAAGTACAGGAATGCACCAAGTACTAGAACGCACAAGTACAGGAACGCACCAAGTACTAGAACGCTCAAGTACAGGAACGCACCAAGTATTAGAACGCACTAGTACTGACGAACCGAAAGATCGTACCAATGAAGATAGATCCTGGAGCGATAAAGTACGATTCTAAAATAAAATATGAATTGAGAAGTAAGGACAAACCTTGATTCTGATCTTGAAGTTTTTGATTTTGATCCTCAAAAATTTCCAGCTGTCGAAGTTGTTGTTGTTGTTGTTCTTGCTGTTGTTGAAGTTGTTGTTGAAGATTACTGTTTTGTTGCCTCAGATTCTCAATTTCTTGTTGCAAACTCTCGTTCTCAGTCTTTGCTTTTGACGTCTCGTTCTTGAGCATCTGTTCCATCATGATGGCTCTAGCTTTATAGAATTTATACGCTGCAAACGTACAATCATTACCAGTTTTGAGCTGAGCAAGAACTTGTTGAGGAAACGAGTACGTTGAGCTTTCTACCATGGTTAGAATTTCACTCAAGGAAGAAGGAAGACTGAGCGGGTGTGGTTGATCGAAAAAATCACCTTCAAACCAAGCATCTCGGGTTTTATCTATCGAAGCCGCACCAACCGAAGCCCGAAGCCTAGCCATAGAAGCATTATCGGCTTTTGATAAGTTGAACCGAATAGAAGTATTTAAAAACCCTTTTGAGACAAACCATTCGAAGGCTTCATCTTCTTTACCCGTAAGAATAGTTCCTTCATCTTCCTCATTAAAAGGCCATTGCACGGGAGGATCGGTCATACCATCGTCACTATCATGAGAGGGAGTGGCAGGACAAGGTGATGTCCCGATGGGGGCACTTATTGCTTGATTGACCTCAGAAGTAGATATAGTCTCATTTTGGTGCGCAGCATCAGGAACGATTGAGGAGGGAACATTAGGATTCATACTTTCAGTATTACCTCCCTCAGAAATTTCATTTCCTTGTCCTTCTACAACAATATTTTCATTTTCAACATTCTCTTCAACAGCAACAGCAGCTTCGATTAACTGTACTACATTATCTTCTTCAACGGCAACATCGTCTGCTTCCTCTTGAGGTAATCCGGAGAAAACTGTTAATGAAGTATCGCAATGAGCAACGTGCATTATATCGAAGCTACTAGGAAGAGGAGAAAAAGTGGCGAAGATATTTGAGGGGGCAGTGGTATCTGAAACAACTTCAGAAATAGACGAAGGAACGGAGGGCAAATCTGAAGGAAGAATAGGTAATTCCATACTTACGGGAACAGCATTGATAATAACATGCTATCCCGATACATCGGTTCGGACCGAACCCTCAGCAGCAGTTACAGGAGCAGAATTACTGCACCCCACAACTATATTATCTCTAATTTCCCCCTCTTCTGCTTCAGAAGGGTATGATGGTCTTCTCATTTTTCTCTTTTTCTTTGTTTCTTCAGGAAAAACTAGCTTACGTTTTCCTTTACCTTCTACAACTTCTTCTTCTTCCACTCTCTGTCTTCCTTCGACAATTTGAATACCAAGATTTCGACGAGGAGGAAGAGGAGGAGGAGCGACATCAGTGACAAGATCAGAATCAGGTTCAATCTGAAACATAGACATTTGTTTCGTGAGGGATAATTTAACAACAATTTATAATGGTGTTGAAATAAAGAATAACGCAAACCTTATAGTCGAACTTGTAGTCCATAAAATTTAACCGCCAAGGACAGTAACTTGGGAATCGATTTCGAAGCGCTTGAATTTCATTGGCAGGAATGTTACCATAAACCCAAGGACCTTCAATTATAATCGGAGTACGATACCACTTATAGTCATGATCCTGACGAATTCTTTCCTTTGTGGGAAAATCAAGCTTGGTTTTAGGAATATATTTGATTTTGGGATCATCAATTTCATGTAACAAGGAAAATCCCGGATGACTTTTGCGAGCGGGTGATAGACACATTTTAGTGTCTAAATTGCACCTTAATTTCCAGTGAGTTAGTATTCGATTTTGTGTCTATTACGTGTTTTATGCTTTTGTAGGTACATTTGAAGAATAAAGATTTGTGGAACAATTGGCTCAAAAAGTGATAAAGGCACACAAGGACAAGTGTTATTTGACACCCTAGAAGTGGATAAGGGGTACCCTCGAGTCAAATCGGTCAAATCGGGTCAAACCCGAGTCAAATCGGTCAACCCGAGTTGACCGAGTCAACTCAGCACGGGAGTATCGGGACGGAACTGCTGCACACTTTGATTCACGTTTAAACTTTGATATTTTTGGCTCAAATTGATACACAAGATAGATGGGACCAATACAAGACTAAACACGTGAAGAATTAGAGGTTTACGCCGGAAAAATAGCCCCAAATCCGAGTTTCGCCGGAAAAAGGGTATTATACTTTGATTCGGATTTGGATGAATTTGGGAGTGTTTTAAGGAGTTCTATTAGGTTTAGAAGACTCACAAGGATACCTAGAGCCTATATATACCAAGAGAAGCCAAGAAGAACGAGGGGAGATAGCTTAGAATTGAAGTTTCGGAGTCGCCGGAATTGTGGCCGGAATTACCCACGATCCGGCCAACTGCTGCTGCACCGGTCACCGTCGGTGACCGTGTTCTTCATCCCATCGCTGCCGAAGAAGAAGACACAGCAACACTTTCAACTGTTGCTGTTCCGTTGCCTTAGCTTTCACATTTCTTCCCCCTTTTCTTTGCTTAGCCTTTTGCAACGGCTGAACCTTGTTCTGTAACACTTATAAACGCGCTGTTCAGCTGTTGCACTATTATTCAACCTTGTAATCAATATTTTGAGCAATGAAAAGATCTTTTGAACAAGTTTTCTTCACCATGAGCTAAGTATATTTACTGGGATGATGGAGGAGGTTTTTCTTTCAATTTTATGTGGTAAGTCTATTTTTAATTAATTAATTATAATTCTTTACTTATTAAAATTGCATAGTTTCGTAATAGAAAAACGGTTTCTTTCAGTAGTGGTGTTTTTGTTTGATGGGTCATGCTGGGTTGACAACCTCTGATGTCCCATGCTTATGATTTACCTCTACTTGTTTGCATAAAACCTATTTTTGAGCTTAATTTATTTAAAAGAATTACCCGATTAATCACATAAATTGTTAGAAATAACGGATTCCTGATTCCTGGTTTTCCCCATATTTTCTAAAAATCATCTCTAGTTTATTTTCCTGATTTTTATTAATTAGATTAAGTCCAATATTTTCTAAAATCATTACCTTCACAAGTTCGAGAAACGATCACCTTATTTACCACTTTCAAAACTACATCAGCGGGACTGACACTCCACTTCACATAATTTTTCTTTGAGATGCAATCTCCATATGTGGCATGGAAATTCTCTACAGTATAACCCTGATGTTCTGAAGAATCTGGTACATAGCAGGTAAGATTAGTCCGCCCTTCACTTCGAAGATAGCACTCATCAAGAATCCGTCACCAATTACCATTGTATTGAGTAATGGATCGGGGCAGTCCATGGGAAGAATTACTTCGAGTTGCAAGGACCTCAAACTGAAAGGGATTCTCCTCTTCATATAAAGGAATACGAAGTCCGGCCTCTAAAGCACCAGCAGCAATTAACAAACGATTGTGTGAATAATTGAACTTCTGCATTGCACTTAAAGTTAGAACATCGGAACTATGATCAAAAAATGAGACTTTAAAGTCTTGAATATCATGTCTTATTTTAAAGTCTTCAATATCCATTGTTCGATAGCTATAAGATGCTTGAGAACGTTTATTTCTAGAAGTAGGATTAACATTTGCAGTAGTTTCAGGAACTGGATTACGAGCAGGCCGAGCCACGGCGTATCGAGAGGAAGAAATTCTAGCAGGTCTTTCAGATTCCTGATGATCATCAGTAGCATGGGGATTCCTAGACGCCATGATATTTTACCTGGAAAGAAAAGTTTTAAGGATCAGCTCAATCATATCATCAATTCAATTATATTTGTGAAAAGTTAATCATGATTAGACTTTAAAGTAAGATACTCAAAAGAAAAATTTTAACATACCTGAAGAAAGGAGATAAACAATTACTTGATCTGGTGTTAAAAGCCCATAAAGACGATTGGGATGACGAAAGTACTTGAAAAAACTCAAGGAAAACAGAGAACAACAACTTTAAGAGGTAAAAAACATAAGTGGAAAAGACTGCTTCGTATTTAAAGCAAAGAATAGAAACCGTCACAATTTGGAAAGGCAGAGATTTGATTCCCTCGAAAAACGGAGTAACTGACATAAACGTGATAATAAGAGTTACTGCTTCCGAAAAGTTCGCGTAACGTGTGAAAAGGAGTAATGGAAAAGTGGGGAATAATAATTGTTCTTTTACTTTTTCGAAGACCTCGAATCGACCGTTAAGATTTTTGGAAAAAGAAAAAGAAGGGGGCAGATGTTAGGAAATAAAGTAGGAGCGACACATTTAAGACGATTAAGAAAGAATCAGAGAAATTAAAGAAGGATGAGAAGCATGCAATCAAAACCATAACAAAATAGTGAAGCGGGACGGAAGTGACAGACTGAGCGAATTTCTGCATAGCTGACACGTAAGATCGGGAAAGTAAACAGCATTAACTGCATATAGTACGGGAAAGTAAGGTAATAATTACTTTACTGACTCATATGATCGGGACGGCATCGGTATTCAAGGAGGAAAGAGAACGTGTAAACCATGCAACGAACGCACCACGGATTTCAAGGAATGAAGAGTAGGTGTAGATCATGCAAAGTGCGCACCAAAGAGAAAACATGACCTGTCAATCTTACAAACATCCCGATCATAATATAATAAGAAGAACGATAGCAAAGGTCGGGACAAGAGGGACTCGTTACTATGACTATAAATAGAAGAGAGCATACAATGGAGAGGTGGTGGGAACATTGAAGCAGGAAAGGAAGAAGAGAAAAGAGAATAGAGATTAGAAGAAGAAAGTTTATTAGGTATGATAGATGATGATTCATTAAAAGATAACTTGAATCCGATAACATTCCTGAAGAAATGTATTTGTAATTGTACCTTAGATTATATTTTTGATCTATCATCTATTGAATGATAAAAACGTTTATCAAATTGTTATTTCTTTAGGATGATTCTATGTATCAGTCTACTATACAATTTTCAAATGATTGGTTGTTGATGTCAATGGGAAGATTGACATAAACAACAACCATATAGTTCATATAAATATAATTAAGCATCAAAGAAACAATAATGGATGAGAAACTCATTACACAAACGGTATAATTCGAACCAATACATTTCGTATTTCTAAAAATAACCAAACTATCACTTAAAATGAATTTCCTTGTGGGCAACCCTATTTCAAGTTCAGACAAATACGATGAATATCGACAAGTAGCTACGAGAAGCTAGTTCCGAAATATAAAAGTAAATTAAGCTAGTAATGTCCGAATTTAAAACATTAAGCTAGTTAACATCAAATAGAAGTTCTACTAATAACAAGTGTAATGCTCACGAGATTTCATCATGCAAATGCTTCCCTTGGTGGTTAACATCATGACTTCCTTAATTCCAATTCAAAACAAGAATTATCAATACAACACCCTTTTTTTACGAATTACACTTTATAAAGATCAAATACATCCATATTTAAATATAAAAAATGCTATGGGATTAAATACCCCATAAAGATCGCATGACAATTCAATCAATTAAATACTTTAGCATTTTTTGGGTTGTTTTCTCAAATAATTGTTGGGTAGTGTTTTCTGCTTGAGA
This sequence comes from Papaver californicum, assembly GCA_023531435.1. Taxonomy (NCBI): domain Eukaryota; kingdom Viridiplantae; phylum Streptophyta; class Magnoliopsida; order Ranunculales; family Papaveraceae; genus Papaver; species Papaver californicum. The sequence goes on along the minus strand of JAJJMC010012356.1, from coordinate 4,402,761 downwards.
ACGTAAGTTTGTGGTATAGATTTGGCTCTTATTTATAACTTTCATGACCTGCAAATTCAGACCAAACCACAACCCCATCTACCCTAATACTACCAGGACTCAAATATGTTTCAATCTACAACCATTCATCCACAAAAATGGATGGCAGCACCATCAAGCTTGGGACTGATTTTCAGATAAATTTTTGCTTCATACCTTCACAAATCCCTTTTTTGAATCAATCCATTAATTGACTTATGTAGTAGTGATGTCATATGCATAGGGAGAATATAGTTACACAACTTACACCCTTTATCTTTCTTTCACAAATATAGCATGAATCAAGTACAACCATTTTTTTTGATAAAAAGGGGAAATGGGAAAGTTTTATTATTGTTCTCCCCATTACCGAACAAAAAACTCCAATCTATATATTTTACATATTAGAAAGAAAATTAACACGACACGTGTATGGTATGTGTTACCATTAGATGATGCTTAAACCTTAAAGATTAAGCTAATCTTGGCTAATCTTTATTCCATTTGTATTATAAATAAGTGGTGTTCATAAAATCAGTTAAACCATAGGGATTCGAACGAAAATTTTAACCCATAGTATTTAAACTAAACGCACGATCTAAGAAGTGGTCGGTCCAATTCCAATTGTCGAAAACCTACGCTACCATTTATTATTAAGGCAATCCCAAAATATTACTGACACTAAAACATTAGATTTTTTGGGCACTCTAAGTGTAATAATCTAATTTCCGATTCTAGAAGGTTTCATTTGATTCGAGAAAAATGTCTGGAATATCACATCCCAACCTTACTAAAAGAATTTTGTCTCCAAATTAAAAAATAATATATAAGTCAAGACAGTTACCATCAGTCACCGCATGAGTATAATACGGGTGAGTTTTGAATGCACAGTTCTAGATGAATTAAAACTGCTTTCATACCAACGGTGACGGACTTAAAAAAAATCGTTTTTAACGGATCGGGTTTCAACCCACTTGACAAGCTCCTGTTTTCTGATACACCATTCGAAGAACTAACATTACCAAATTTCGCGTAAGATTTATCTTACGAAGCAACTATTCATCGTTTTCGCCTACATATATTTTGAACAAATTCAATTTTATCAATCAAATGCTCATTGTTATTTTTCCAAATACTATATAAACAGGAAACATTACTTTTATTTTAAGGATCATCGAATTCGTCATACTGTCTTACAGTTTTAAATATCAATTATGATATTAATTTTAGCCAAGCAGATGATATGATATTTATGAATCCGTCAAATAATGATTAGTGAGTACAACAAAAACAACATTGAGAATTCTGTTGATTGACTAAAGCAGAAACTAAAAAGTTTTATATAACAGAACAAGAATAAAGATGAAGAAATTGAAATCTTGGAGAGAAGTTTACGAACCTCGTAAATCACATTATCAAGAAAAAACAAAAAACTATAACATATGAAAAATAAATAAAGCGAAATTACAACGGCTCATCGTAGGGATGAAATCTATGGTATCTTCAAGTACATTGTTGATCTTGATAAGCAAAGGATAATTATGAAGAAGAACACAATGATGGACACTAATATGCTGAAGACAATTATGTTGTTATTTTTAATAATGAAAACAAAGATCCTGGAGGTGCTCTGGAAATAAATTATGTGTTGGAAGTGGCGCAACAATCTACTTCAATTAGTTAAGAGGTAAAAGTTGTGAACCTTAGTGAAGGAGAAACCCCAATTCAAAATGGTGAATTGCAGAAAAACAACTTGCAAGAAAGAGAAAACAACATGTAGATAAAGTTTTTAACAAATATGAAGTTGAGATGACAAAAGATAAATGAGTGCCAAAAAAATAGGCTAGATTCAAAATTTATACCTGGTATAACCAAAGTTGAAAAGATAAAAGTGAATAAAAATCTAGAAAAAACGGAATTATAACAAGAGAAAAAAAGTTGGTGGGAAACAAAAACGAGGAAAAAATGAGAAATAAAAAAGACATTGAACAACAAGCTGAAACAGAAGCTGAAACAAACAAAAATCACTAGACGCCTGTTTATCAACTTAGAGGAAAAATGTCGAATCTCAAAGATAATGAATTGTATAAGAAGGTGAATGAGAAAAACAAACTCAATGTCAGGCGTTTCTTTAATTACGCTCTTAAAAGGTAATCTCACAAACAAATTTTTTTTATGAGAAAATGTGTCAAGTGCACAAATTGGTGCACAAATACAGAATAATGTGCACAATCCAGTGAATATCTCTAATAAAAGGTACACAAGTTGGTGCACATCATTAAAGTACACCGCAGAAAAATCATGTACACGTTAAAGTTCAATGTATATCTTTCAAAAATAGTGCAGAGTGTTGAGTACAGTGCACATTAAAAAAATGTGAATATTGCCATGTGTACTTGTTTACCTAACTTGATAATATTTTTCTTAAAAATTTGTAAAAAAGTAGCTTGCCAAGTGGAGGAAAATGTTGTTCCAGATGCAAGTTATACAAGTTTCGGGTTTAATACTCATGCACATACTCTTCAATGTTTATGTAGACAGTGAGGCACTCCAATACTGCATATTCCAGCGTAAAAAATCAGACCGGTCTACCAACATAGCAGTTCAAATCTAGGTGTCTGCAGGTAATTTCATTGACTAGGTGAAATCTAGGGGATTAAGGTAATTCAATTAGCTTGGTAAAACGTATAAGGTTACTAATATCCTGGCTGGGCGGATTTAGAACGCTTGGAGGCCAGAAAGAACTTAGTAGGGCGAATCGATATGTTTGGAGGCCATGTAGATTTTAAGTCTTTTCGGTACACTATGGAACAACTTATGGGCACTAACAAACAAGTGTAAGGGGATTCAGATGCATCGGCTCAAAGTCATTGTATACATAAGGGTAATGCTGGAACAGGGTAACTGAACTATGATCCGTTGTGGGCTATATTAAGTAGACAAAATAATCAAGTGTAATCTCTTCATTCAACAAGTATTCATTCTGAACTTTAGTCGGTAGTTTCCCTGTTAATAAAATTTGTGATTGTATTTATTTTTTTGTTTCAAAATTTTTTGTTTATAATTTTATAATTGAAAATAAAAAAAATATATATTTAATATCCATGTCTCTCTGCGGTCCACTCTTTCTTCACAAGGTCATTAATAGAGGATGAATTATCATGTACATAAGTTAAAATACAAAATTGGTGGTATGCTTGGTACCGTCATTTTTTTTTCATACAATAAAAAATGTTAAAATACACTTTTCTGATAAATTAAATAAAACTGGTTAAATTATCGAACCTGAAAAATATTGTAATTTAAATAAAATATTACATTAGAATTGACTGAGCATATTTTATCGTCTTTACTGATCGTAATAATAATAATGTAGAAATGTACCAAAGTTGAGCACTTGAGCTAACTTTTTCTTTAACAATTGAATAACCATTAGATGGTTCACTTTGCTCATCTAGGTGATATTATTTTGTTGGTAGGTATGTGGTAGGAACTAGATGGATCTCCAAAATATCCTTCTTGGCTATAAGGATACTCATATAAAAATATACGTTGCAGAGTTTTATACTTCAAACTCAACAAGTTTTTAAAGAAAATAACAACATGAGTGTTGGAAATAAATAACCATTCATATTTTATCAAATTAGTGTGGAAGTTTGTACAAGTTCTGGCACTCGCGTGTTTTTTACACTCAGTATTAGTTAGTGTCAGGCAGAGCCGATCTTGAGTCTAGAAGGGCCCAATACGAACTTAATTGTAGGCCCTTTTATACTGTTTGAAAAAAATAAAATTACCTAAAAATATCATAATAAATATTTTCTTTTGTTTTGCTTCAAAAAATATATATTTTTTAGTCTTTAATTGTTTGATAAAAACAAATTATGATGAGGAAAACTTAAGAAATATAACCAACGATTGTTCTACAATTGTAACACGATTCTTTATGTTGTATCATGAATCAGAGCTTTGTGGTCGATTTCTATATACAAAAATAATAAGATTTTATAATTTAAATGTATTATATATACAATATTTAAGATATAAATCAACAAGTCATAAGTGGTTTTTGAATAAGATCCTAGCGTAGCACTTTAAAGTTCATGGGTTCTAGCCCTTCCAACTTAAAATTGCTAATAATGATACTATTTATTTATCGGATTATGTTAAATCGTTAAATGAGATTTTTTTATACATAAAAGAAAATATAATAATTTTTTTTAAACTTATATATATATATATACATTACATATTAGAGTAAGCATCTTAGCGGTAAAGGACGCTCTGCTATGGTGAGTAGGTCGAGTCCAACTAGCCTCACATTTTTATTCTTTTTTTCCTTAACTAGTAAGGAAAACTACATAGATGGGCTGTGGCTAATATACCCTTAATTGATAAGGAGAGAACGACAGAAATAAATTTGGGTTGATTTCACAAAAAAAAAACAAAAAAAACGGTCAGAGCCAGACCCTGTGCAGTCGTATTTGTAGCGTTGCCTCAGCCCGGCTCTGGTGTCAGGATATATCACCGATTGATACGGACCGATATGATATCAATAAAATTCGTCTCAACCGATAATTAACACTCGAGTATACAGATAAATTAGATGAGAGTCAACCAATATAAATATGCAGTGCCGGCCGATACGTTAAACCATGCCCAGATAGGGTATTACCTTGATGTGCCCCTAGAATTTACATAGACAGGTTACCAATGAATAGGACGCGTTGATGCGCGTGAGAGTTTAGCTAACTTTGTTGGGTCCGTATTAAATGCGCTGTGGTGCGCAGTTTAATAACCTTTTTTGAACTCTCTCTCACACACACTCTCTCTCACACACACACTCTCTGTCTAAAACAACGGAGAGAAGAAAAAAGCTTCAACTCAAAAATCAAAGTATACAAAAATGGCGAATCGTTTTGTCTAAAATTAGGGTTACGAAAAAGGGAGATGGTAATTAAAGAGATCTTGTATAATACCACTTATAAATGGGTAAATTGGAAGAAGAACAATCTCTTTCTTCTTCGGAAATAGCTGCAATTATCTCAATAATCCCAAATGAAAATGTGGATAATAATACTTGTCAAAATATATCTAAATTTGTCCGCTTTAGATGTGTAATTGCGCTTTTATTTAGTGCTGCTATTTTTCTCTCTGCTATATTTTGGTTACCTCCTTTATATCGCTACGGAAATCAAGCGGATCTAGATCGGAATGCCTTATTTAGAGGTGAGATTTTATTCTCCTTTTTTTATATTATTTTTTATTTTTTTTAACGAATTTGATATATTAGGGCATTGTTTGTTGTATCTACTGGATCTGGATTATTTAGTGTATCGAATTTTATTTGGTTTCTAGGGTTTGTGGATGTTTTAGTTGTGAGTTTTTGTGAAGCATTGAACGTTTATATTAGGGTTTTGTTTTATTTTTTGGGTCACCAGTTATGGGCATTTTCCAATTTTAGGCATTTCTCACTGAATTTTAGGATCTATCGACCCACATTTATGGAATTTAAGTAAACCACTACGTTTGGATTTAGATATTCTTAGACTTCCATGTCTTTGATATTGCTCTGCAAAGGGATTTATGGTCCAGAGTCCTTGAATTAGTGGTTCTGATGAATTTGTGAAGACCTAATGTCATGTCGATTTATGGGTCTTTTTGGAATCAGTTGTGCCAAATTAATCCGTGTTGCTTCAACTACTTGGTACTCTGGTCCGTGACAATTTGGTTAACTGAGTGTTTTAGTCTGGAGGAATGATTTGCTTGGGGTTCACCCTTGGTGTCACTATAATTTGAAAGCTACTAAGTACAAATATATGCTATCTATATTTTTAATTCGATGATGCTACATTGAATTGGATGGTGGGGCTGAATTTGTTTAGTGCCATCCAAGGTCCATAGTTCAGCAATAAAAATGACTATTAAGGAGCTTTCTGGTCGGGACAATATTATATTTGCAGTTGTTCCAATTAATCGATCACTGGGTAAACTTTGCTTGGCCGAGAGGTGGAGTTGCATTCTTGGCATTTGAATGAATTGTAAAGGATACACTTTTCTGGTCCGAGCTGCAAAGGTACATATACCATCTAAGATTGTTGAGTTTGACTAGCTATGGCGTGCACTGACCATAGGGAATGGTTCAAGATAAGGGTTGGTTTTGCACAATGTTTCAAAAAGAAAAAGGGGGTTGGATTAGCATTTGTTTCTCTGAAAAGTAGTTAAGATGATAACGATGATGAAATCCTCAGTGCAAAATTGCTTCGAGGAATCCATGATCATGTGTTCGCGGTTAGGTTATTATTAGGAACTAGGAAACTGGGAACATAATATTTAGTTCTGTCAGCTAAGTTAGTATGCACTTAAATACTTGAAAAGAATGATGGAAAGAATATATGGCGCACACATGGATGTCGGTGTCTGATTTGATTTATGAATCCGTTGTAGATTGCAACATGATATATCTTGTGAAGTGATCTCAAATCATGCTTAAGAATACCAAAGCACTCTTACAGATTTCGAAGGGTCACCAAAAATGTGCAGGGCATACTTGGTGCCGTGATTCGATTCACACTTGTTTGTTAGTGCTTTTTGCTTGCTTCTGATATAGCTTTCAGCTTCGTCTCCATTTTACCATGAGTTAGTTTTATTATAATATGCAGAAAATAAAAACAGAGAGTTTTTCTGACATCAGTACCATGTACAAACGTATTTGACACTTAGTAAGGCTGACAATGATACTTTTCTTCAGGCCATGATGTAGTGGCGATGGTCAAACTGCAAAAACCCCTTTCATTGCTGAGTGGAAATATTTCACGGCTTGAGTTTGATATATTTGAAGAAATAGGTGTTGTGAATTCCACGGTATGGTTCTCTCTCTCTCTCTCTCTCTCTCTCTCTTTTTCCCTAATGGCTGAACCTTTTGACTTACCAGGTAAACGTCATACTTCTTGATCCTTCGCCCAGAACAAACACAACAAATGTGTTGTTTGCAGTGGATCCAGTCTCAAAGGACACAAAAATATCTCCAGCTGACTTAAGTCTATTAAGAGCCGATTTTGTATCATTAGTTACACAACAATCATCTCTCCATTTGACCCCATCCTTGTTTGGCAACAACACCAGCTCCTTTGGAGTTCTAAAATTCAAGGGAGGGGTTACAGTGATCCCTCCTCAAAACGCATTTCTTCTTCAGAAAGTGCAGGTCCTTTTTAACTTCACCTTAAATTTCTCTATTCATGAAATCCAAGAAAATTTTGATGAGTTGAAGGATCAATTAAAGTCGGGGTTGCATCTAAATCCGTATGAGGTTTGATCATTTTACCCTTTTCCTTGTCAGTTACTTCTTCTTACATGCATATTTTTTTGCCATCAGTGCTATGATTTTTTAGATAAATTACTTTAAGTTTATTATTAGATCTAGTTCTTCTTAATCTGGGAGCTTTTGTGATACAATTTGAGAAGGCAGAAAAACAGGTTCATTCTCAGTTAATTAGTAATCGACTTTCCATAATTATTTTGCTTCTCTCTTTTCTAAAGTATTCAAGGTCGTAGTAGTTCAGTACTACCAGAACTACACCTATAAAATGATTTTTTTTCGTGGCTTTCAGATGCAAGCTCCCATCAAGTTTATTCATCCTCAAGTTTTTTTACCGTAAAAATTCGTAACATGCACTTAGGTGGTTGGGAATCTATTCTATTTAATTAAGTCACAAAATAAGTTTGCACCTAAAAGCAGCTATTATTTGATATTCAAAATCGTTAAGTTCGCATAAAATAAGCAAAGCTGAAACCTAACTGGTTACCACTGATAAAGCCATGCCGTCCAAAATAACTATTAAGATAAGACAATGCCATCAATAGTCCTAGATGTTTCTATTTATCCTAGAAGCTAACATTTATATTGTTGTGTTTATACATTAGACATCCTAGAAGTTTTTTGTGCATTTAAACTCTCCAGTGTACTCCAGCATTTGCCGAAAGGTTATGGCAGTGGTACTACATGATATTAAATAGACTATTCCGGCCATATTCTTCGTTTGCGATTTAGATGAATAATGGTAATTGATGGAGAATTTCCTGACATAGAAGTATATTCGCTTAGTTGAGTCTGGTTTTGATGTGCTACATTTGTCCTATTCAAGCCTTGACCAAGCATGTGGAGTTACTTTTGAGAATTTCAGTTACTAAATATCTTTGATCTCGTTTAGGCCAACAACCCACATATTGTTTTGTGCTTCGAAATGTAGCTTGTTCGAAGATTTCTATTCAAGTAACTTTTTTTCAAAGCTCAAGATGAAACTTCACCGGTGTATAGAATCTTATTGATTCATTCCTTTGTCTGCAGAATGTATATGTTAGCTTGACGAATTTGTATGGGTCGACTTTATATCCTCCTACAACAGTTCAAGCATCAGTCCTGCTGACAGTAGGGAATCTCCCCCCACCTTTGCCAAGATTGAAACAGTTAGCTCAAACAATTACAGGTTCTCATGCAAGGAACCTGGGTCTCAATAATACTGTATTTGGTAAAGTTAAACAGGTAAGCCTCTCATCTGTTCTACAGCACTCTCTTGATGGTAGCGGTGCATCTGGGTCCCCTTCACCTAGTCCAGCTCCTCTTCCTCGTACAACTGGACATCACCATCACCACCATCATCACCACCACCACCACCAGCATGTTCAACCCCCTGAACAGCATCAGCACCCTCATCCCCACCATGGTTTTCCAGTGGCTCCTGTACCCGCACCTGAAAGTAACCAGGCAAAGCCGCCGTGTGGTTGCCAAAATGGGCCTATTAGGAAAAACAAGCAGGTTCATTTAACTCCTCCTATTTCACCAAGTTATCATGCTTCGGCACCAAGTCCACATGTACACCCACCTGCTCCAGCCTCGCATTCTCATCCTACATTTTCTCCTTTACCTGCTGTGGTTTGGGCTCCCGTCTACCCTCCAAGTGATAATAAACCAGATGTAGAACCTCATCCTCCTGATGTAATGCCAGAGGTTTCCCCATCCCCATCTCCATGTAAGTTCTGTTATTACCTTGCTACAGTCATCTTTCAAATTTGAGCAGATTCTTAAGCTTCTTTTGCTTTTATTTTCTGGCGACTTCTAAAACTGCATTAGCATGGGATCCTCGCGATAACGAATCTAGAGATGATCTAAAAGAAACAGCCATCCATGTTACAATCTAGTGACTGAAGTACCCATATTATCTCCTTTTTTTTGTTTAACCCAAAAATATGTACTTGATTTTATTACCATGTTAGTGATAAATTAAGTACCAAGTGGTTTTACCAAATATAGAGTCGTCAAAAATCTTGATTTTTGAGTTATGTTTGCTTCTTTTTCTGTCTGTTTGTTTTCGTATACGATTTTTCTCAAGGTCACTCCCATTCAACATCTAATGCAGTGGTTTGCTGTTCTTGCAGTTTCAGCAGGTCTACTCCCATCTGTTCGATGGTTTGTTGTATTACTTCTACCTCTGGTAGCACATCTGTTATTAGGGTAAAAAAAGAGGGTCCGTTTACGAGGTCAGAATTGTCGCTTCTCTGATTGCTGATGTAAGCGGGACTGGGTTGGTTTTGGATGACGTTTTAATTTAAAAAAAACAAAGAGGACACTCGAGGAGCATGTTAAAGTGGGAGTTAACGCAAAGGGCGTATATCTCAGGTTCTCCTCCCAGCGAGTATATTTTGGGTTTTTGTTGCCATGTAAATATTTGATTATAATTTCAGTCAGCAGACGTGTTTTCAGGTCAAAGTCACAGAGGTGGCAGGCCCTCGTTAACATGTGATCGTGGCTACTGGTGTTGACTACTCCGTTGTTGCAGAAATGTTAAAAATGAGGAAAAATGAGCTTATTTTGCTACAGAAAATCAAACAATCAAATCTCACATTTTTTTCATTTTCTCTTGTTCCGACACAACCCAATTCTGAATGCTTTCCACCAAGAAGTTCTCAACCAGACGACTTTTGGATGCAGCTACAGAAAGAAGAGACCCTCCAACTCCAAGACAGGATTGATAGTGATACTAGGAATGTTATTAGATTAATCCACACTGATCCTAACAGAAGAGATAGGTTCAGGTGGAATCAAGAGAGTTTATAAGTCGGTCTCTCTCTAGCAATATCTGGAATCTCACCCGTCGGAATATAGTAGGATATTCCGTCATTGCTTATAAGTCAAGTTCATATATCTAAGTTAATTTAGGGTCGTCTTATCAGGAAAAGAAAGCATTTTTACGTGTTGCATTTTTGTTCGATGGTAAGGGTCGGATGAGCTACCTTCAACAACCTGAATCAAATGACGCCGTACCTAGCAATTTGGTTAATAAAAAAAGACAACTCTTGTACCAGAAATCAGATGACACTTCCCTACAAGGTTCTCTGCGCTCCCAGTTTTGATTCCCATTTTGATGACCTGCATAAAACATGTGCGATTAGGACCAACCATCTCACTAGTGGTTAACTGGTACCCACACAAAACTTCGGTCGGTCACTCTCTAGATCATTGACAAGTTCACATAACTTTTTGATATCAAGCCCATCGACCGTTTGACTTCTATTTTCTTGATTACGTTGTATAAGAGACTGATTATCTTCTGTACAACGTAGCAAACAAAAAATCTAGTATTTCTGATTGCACCTTTAGTAAATTCTGATTACATTTCTTATACGTAACTTATTCAGTTTTTTAATGGAAAATGGGATTCAGGTGAGCATAAATTTGGATACTGGGAGCTTGGTAGGATTTATGGGTCGTTTTCCTTATTTTTCATTTTGTGAATATTATTTTGTTCTACAATTTTATTTTATTTTAAATATAATAGGGTTTTTTATTAGATCCTCAAACTCCAGAGTAAAAACAGAACCAACTGATTTCAAGAATGAAAATCAGGCTCCTGACCAACTAAGCTAGTCCCAGTTTAGTTAAATTTAATCATATATTATCCAAACCATAACATCTATAAATCACCTTATTATTATAATATTATAAGGGATATGATTGGAGAGTGGTTTTTTTCTTTTTTTTTTTAAAAACAACCCGATTATATTAAACAATAAAAAAGTACAAAATAGGAAAAGCTTTCCTGATATAAGGTCAGGAGGCTGATCTTCCTAGAGATTAGTTACATAAATTTTCTTGCTAATTTTGCTAAGGCATCAGATGCCCTATTAAGTTGTCTAGGAATATATTTACATAACGATAACCAGAAAGAAGATAAATCGATTTCACAATCATTTACAAGAGAAAAATTTGTCCAAATGATATTAGTTACTTCTTCATTGATTGCCTGCACCAAAGATTTGTTGTCGGAAACGAAAATGATCTCTTGAAACTGTTTTTGTTGTGATCATTCAGTTGCTAGAAAGAGTGCTCTTGCTTCTGCTTCAATAACTGATGTTGCTACTGTTGCACAGCACCTGGCAGTTGTGAAGCATCCATCGGATTGATGGATACAAATCCACAACCTGCAAGAGAGGAATTTCCCCCCAAAAAGGCATCAACAAAAATGAAAACTCCATTGTCTAAGAATTGGAAATCACTAGCAGATAACTGACATTTGCTATAATTAGAACAATCAAATAATGGAGTGGTAGTTAGTTTTCTAAATAGATGCTGAGTCTGATTCAAAATATCCATTTAAACTTTAATATGTTGAATAACATAAGTAGGGTCTTGTTCCTTATTTTCCAGACTAGCACTATTACGAGATTGGAGAGCATTTATGCAACAGTAGTAATTTATATCTCCCCTTGTTACCTTGGTGGGTTGAGTCGGGCAGAGCCAAGTTGAATTCAGGAGTAGTTATCAGTAAGAGACCGAAGTCAGTCGTTTTATTTATCTTTTCTTAAGAACCATCATATAGGGGTTTATGGATTCATAGAGGGGCTTTTCATGTGAAGACAAAATAGGGTCATTAGTTATCCAATTCAAAAATCTCCTATTAATTATATTTTTATAATGGCTAAACTATCCTATTTAGTTACTAATGACTAATCTAGTTAGCTAATAGATTAGACTAATAAAATAATATTATACTTAATGAAATCAAATCAGATTTTTATATGTTTTGTTTTGGTGGGAAGATAAAAAGAAGAAAAAAGAAAGAATTTTTTTTGGAGATTTTTGAAAAACCCTAGATTTTGATTCACTCAACCAAAATGAGTGATTCTAGTGAAACATTTGAGGTGGGTGAATTCTTATATGATATAGAAACCAAATTTTACATACCTCATGATGGAAATCGTGATTTACCCAACCAAAGATTGATTTTTTTAGCTTTTCAGACCTATTTACGGTTGGGTTTTTCCCTTCGTGCGAACGTAAGACTAATTTACGGTTAGGTGATGATGTATTTCTAACCGTAAGTGGGTAAAATTTGGGTTTTCTCAATTTTTAACCAGTTACGGTTGGGTTTTGTCAATTACAGTTGGGTACGCTATAGTTACAGTTGGGTTTTGGTTGGGTTCGATATACCAAAACCCAACCGTAAAAAGCTCTTTCAACTTTTTTTTTTATAATTATGGTTGGGTTTATAAGAACTTCCAAGTGTAACACCTTCAAAACTTGATTTTACAGTTGGGTTTTTTTCAAAAACTCAACCGTAAATTACACTGAAAACCTAATGTTTACTAATCAAACAATTTTCAAACATAAAAAAGAGAAATAAAACGTGGAATTTGTCGAATAATCCTAATATAAGTGATGCATTTTTGTTGGGGAGTTTGAAATTGTCCACCGATTTTTTCTTGGATTTCTTGATTGGGTTGTTGATGATGTTTAATTTGGTTGTTGGGTTGGTTGTTGATGATGTTCAAGAGAAGAAGATGAATAGATTTTGATTATAATAAGGTTTTGATTTAGTTATTAGGTTTTAATTTTAGAGCGGGGATAATTCATACATTTTTCTATTGTTTAGGATACCCCCCTAATCAACTATTTGGGTACATTCAATCCCAGAAAAGCCCCTCTATTGGAACCTTAAGCCCCTATATGAGACTTCTTTAAAATAAAATTTAATTCTCAACTAAAAGGGGGACATGTGGCCTCGGGAGTGAAACATGAAACATATTTTCTTGCTAAAAATATTTGTAACGTTGTACGCTCAGAGTCTTCATACTTCCTGTTGTTATAAAAACCAACATTCTTTTCCCATTTCAATTTTGTTATCCCCTACGCCTTCTCTTTTTCTCTATCATTTCTTTGTGCATAAATGTGTTTTTTCTGTAAAATTATGAGTCATACTAGTTTTTTTGTTGCCAAGTCCTTAGAAGGTGGATTGTGAGTCTGCTACTATCACTCTACAACAGACAGTTATATCATGGACACACTTGCTCTGTATAAGATAATAATATCACTTAATACAAGGTGTGTCTAAACAATTTTTGTGTTAAAGACAACTTGGCCAATAACATCACTTTACACGAGGTGTGGCTAAACAATTTTTATGTTAAAGAAAACTTGTTCAATAGAGGTTCTATCTGAGTCTGAATAAGTTTTTTTCTTCAGTTGTACGGGTTGGGATTGCAATATGAATCGAACACACTATATCACCACAATCAAGTTTTTCTACCATAAATTGCGATAAACTTACTTTTTATTGTTAAGGTCGGATACCAATCACCATAATGCAACAAACAACTTAGATGTGATAAAGTAACTGTAACTAGTTGTAGATGGTATAGAAACCCGAAGTTTGTTACTACCTTTGAGAAAATAGCATACCCCGCTTCTTCAATCATATATGCGAGGGTAAATTTGTATCCTGGAACAAGGGGAGGTGTTTTTTTTGCATGAGCGAAATTTGAGTGCATGTCTGACCAGGACATCGCATTATGAAGAATTCCAAAGAACACTAATACTACATGCCAAATAAAATTTATTGTGTCGGTAGTAGAACAAAGATATCAATGAGTTTGAAATTGGAATGACATGGTAATATAAAGAACTACTCATTATTAGGGCTTCAGTTTTCGCCTCCCTAAACACAACCTTTCTACTTTCAGAAACTCAACTACAAATCAATGTTTTTCTTTTGGCCTTTAATGTACGAGTACTTGTGAGTAAGCATGAACAAGAGTTACATATGAACCTGATAAATTCTTAATTTATATGTTTTTAGTATCGATTTCATACTTCTTTTAGTTAGATTTCTTGCATAATACCTTGTGTTATTTTTGTTTTATGTTTTATTTATTTCTTTAGGTGAATCGTCTGAAATTAATGGTAATGGTGTTGAAAATAGTTAAGAAGAGGAAAAAAGTTCATTCTGGCATGAGAAAGAGAAGTTAAAGATGAAAATACCAAGTTTGGACAAAAGTTTCAGAAGCACCTATGGATAGGAAAATATTCCAAGACCTAGCCGTAGAAATACCCGAGTTTGCTACACAAGGACTTACTGTTAAGAAAGCATTCCCCAACCTAGTCGTAGACAAGTTGAAGTGTTGAACGAAACTTCAAGAGTCATTTAAGGTTGGGTCTAGGGCATCCAACATAGACGTAAGCTTAATTGAAAATATATTAATAGTTTTCCACCTTTATCTTGTAGATAACAAAGATAGGAAGCCAATACAAAAAGAATGAGGTCCATTGGACTTCATATGAAGAGGTTATGAGCAAAATGGTAAAGTACAAAGTACGAACTCAGAGTCACCTATGGCCAGGTGGCGAGGCACTCGACCTAGCCATAGATCTGGACGAAAAAACATACAAAATTTTATATTTTCAGAGTTACCTATGGTTAGTATGATGGAGATTGAACCTAGCCGTAGATGAAAAATTTATGTGAGCATTTTAGCTTCTAAAATCATGAAAAGTCGGTCTGGAAGGATTCTAAGTCCTAGATTTCGTGAGAACAGTATAAGAAGACTCCCAGGACATTAAAAAGACACCTTTTACACTATCTTGTAGATTTTTAGAGGAGAACCAAACACAAGGAAAAGTTAGGGTTTTAGAGCGACTCCATTATCATGATGATTCCTTTTCTAGTTTATCTTATGTATATCATGGGTTTTACTAAATCCATAAGTAGATAAACACATACTTGATTGATGATAAATTCTAAGTTTTAAGCATGACTTGAATGAATATATAAATCTATTTTGAGTTATTCATATAATTATCGTTTGTTTTTACTATAACGAATGTTGATGATTGATTGATTTTTAAACTGGAAAAATAAATTGATTTGTTGATTTAATCTAATTATAGTAAAGGATTAGGAGATAAGTAATTCATACAGAAGAAGAGAACATGAGACCTTGTTGAGTGATTATGTGGAGCAACCGCGTGTAAAAACAATAATAGAAAGTGAACCTTGAGTTAAGAGTTTAACTACTAGGATCAACCTATAAATTCACGAAATATAAAGCGTTCTACCAAATTACACTTAGAGAGATCTACTATTAGGTGTTATAAAATAATAAAATATGATATTAGAATACTTCTACATCTAGCGATACAAGTAGTTTTGAGGATATCACTGAGCTTGCTGTTAGCCTACGGTTGATAATAATTTGTTATGAATGATGAATATATGAGTATAATAATTCAATAAATGGTTAATAACAAAGATGTAATCCTCTATCATATCTCTTTACATTGCTTACAACTTAACTTTTAGTCGTTTTGTTATTTACTTTACCTCAAAACCTACTATAAAACCCCCTTTGTGGCACTTTTGACAGCTGAACTCCCCTTGATTTTCGTGGGAACATACCTTACTTCTAATATATTACTTTTTCATTGAGTTGAAATAAGATACTTAACTTGTTGCACCTACGACAAGCATCGAATTTTAGCGCCGCTGTCGGGGAGCAACCAGTGCTTTTAGTTGTTACTTCTTTTGTTTATTTTTGTTTTAGGTTTTTGTTGTTAGTTTTTAACCTTATTTTATAATTTTTTTATTTAAGATGCTTAATTTCTGGTATCCAAAAGTTGGGATTATCAACGGCGTGGAATTACCACTCGGGAGGAAAAATACTTCAAAAACCATCCACAAAAGAGATGCATGATGAAGACGATAATCGTACCAAAGACGAGAGAAATCCTCCACCTCCTCAACCCTAAAATAATACGATAATTAACCTATCCATGTTTAGATCCTCAACCACTGTGTATTTCCTTCTGTCTATCATATACAAATATCAATCCAGGCTTATTTGCTATCTTTGTTTTCAATTCTTTTAAGAAAATGTACCAATTTGCTTCAGTCTCTGACCTACAAACAATCATACTAAGGGGGAATATGGCATTTTAAGCATCTAGGGCAGTTGCAACAAGCATTACACCACCCAACTTACCGGTAAAGTGCATTCCATCTAGACCTATTAATAACCTACAACCATTCAAGAAGCCTTAAATCTATGCATTGTATGATAAGGTCACACTCTTGAATCAGTCAAGTTGACCATCATTGGACCAAGTGAAGTGGCCTATGCGTCCAGGGTTCAAAGTTGTAGTACCAGTACAAAGTTTTGGAACTCTAGTGTATGATTTCTCAAAAGTACCATTCAACTGGGCTAGAATTAAATTATGAAAGAAACAAAAGTTAGATATTTTAAATTTTTAAAAAATAAAAGAAGAAAAACTAAAGAAAATGCATACCCTTGCATCATTTGTAACCAAATAAGGTATATCAACCTTCAATTTAGTGATATATTTTGCTACTTTTTTGCCTTTTTTCATTGATGAAGTAGCATGTATTGTCTGCAACAAAAAATCTGTTACAAACCTAACATTGCACTTTGGATTTTGATATTGACCATTAATAACACATGCATGTGTTAGGTTACAATTCTTTAATGGGGAAGTCATCTCACCATTTATCTTTCTTGCACACAACATACAACCTAGTCATATCGATCGTGCTCACTGTATAATGCATATGTTCATAATTGCATAATATCTTAAAAATTGCATAATGTCTTAAATGTTTCCTGAAATGATATATATCTTCAAATGCTATTTTATTGCACACAAACACACCAGGTTCATCATCATGAATTTCTTCATGGACCATAGTCAGATCTTCTGGGTCCACTGCATGTCCACCAAAGTCTACTTTCCACTAAGCAGATTCCTTTTCAGTCATCTCATATAAAGGTCCATTAGCGGCATCATTGCCACCCAAATTCTCATCACTAACTCTACTATTATTAATTTTGTCTTCAATATTACCATCCAAATTCCAGTCTTCAACCATCCACATCACCAACATCTTCATTTCCAATACACCTGGACAAAATATTATTCATAATTGGTTCTTTCACCAACATCTTCATCTTCATATTCCTCTTTTTCTTCACTTACATCATGTTGAAAATCTGGTCTATCATCTGGATGACACTCATCTTCATCCTTATTCTCCATATTCATTTGGTCTTCACCAATGTTAGCATCTTTAACTCTGGTATCCTGTTATAGATGGTGGGTTTTTTTTACCCACAAACACTTGTGTAACTACTGAATTTCCTTCTTCATGCCCAAAATCCAATCTCGTTGGTCCTTGCTTGTTATTATGTTTATTCAATCTTGGACTCTTCTTATATTGTAACGCCCTAAAATCCACCTACTTAGTAATCTAAGATACCATTCTACATTCCGAGGTATTAAAGATCTAAAACATCTATTTTAAGCATTAATTTAGAAGTTTTAAACAAAGATTAGCCCAAATCTAAAACCCTCTCTGATGAGATGGTACACAAGAACACATATCAAATGATACATATAAAATAATGAGTTGATTTGCAAATCAAATAAACATAGCGGAAGATAACCGACGAATAGACTCAACTCCTCTATGCTTTCAAATCTTGGACAATCATCTACACGTGCGATACTTGATCTGTCTCTGAAACTGAAGTGGGAATTGTAATACCCAATATTTTTATTTCCCGTTAGAGGTCGGGTTATGCTCGACTTAGCTAACCTTGTTGTTTAGGTTGTTTTCTCCTTTGCCTTAGCCTAAGTGGGTTGCTTGAACTAGGAAAACTACAAGTTTTGGGTGGTCACCTAATTAATTTTAATAAATAAATAAAATCGAGAGAAATTGAAAAGATAATTAAAAATTAAAGAAAATAATAAAAATAAGATTAAATATTAGTATAAGGTTTGTTATAAAATAGAGAAAATATTGTAGTATAACTAGGATATGGAAGAACAGAAGAAGGAGGTCTCTCATTCATTATAGATTAGTTACATATTACATAGGTTTAAGCCTCTATATATAAGGCTATGAGTTAAACCCTGGTTACATCTATATGGGCCCCACACATATGGGCCCAAGGCCCTACAACACTCCCCCTTGTGCAGTCCAATAGTATTGCTTCATATGTAGTGCTTCACACGTAGTACTTGGAATGTAATTATTCACATGTAGTTTTCTCCTTGATGAACAATGTGTCTAAGTCTATTGCCTCATTAAAACCTCGCTGGGAAAACCCAAAGGGATAAAACCATGATCTGGGTAAAAGAGTACAATATTAAGAAAACTTAGGATAGAGTTGGACTCACATATGTTGCCTCGTTAAAACCTTGACAAGGAAAAAACCCAGTGGGATAAAGCCTTGACGAAGGGAAAAGAGTACAACGCGATGATTCCAGAAGTATGCCTTTGCCGAATACCCATGCATAGTATCTTTTTTTATGTTTCGTGGGTGATTGGTGAAAACCCAATATTGATGTGTAATAGTAATATCACTACTACTAGTTGACTTGTGTTGAAAAATGTTGCGATACTCCTTGCTTCGTTGTACTGATTTTGAAAGTGGTTTCGCTTGACAAACGATCGTGTTTCATTTCTTCGATTCCAATAGTGTTCAGCAATATCAATGTGATATTTGGGTCTTCAGTATATACCTGATGTAGTTGTTGTTGTCTCACTAAAAAATTATCGAGTAACAAAAATCCTGTGGGAAAAACTAATCTCGATAGAAGGAAAAAACAGTACAACACAACTTCACATTTCGAAGTAAAATATGTCGACATCATATCATTGGATCCTCCCCCTGATGTCGACATCTCCCCTTGATTTCATTCAGAGGAGTTTCCAGACAGTTCGTTTAGTCATGTATTTTCCGAAAGTGAATATAGGTTATGACTTAGTAAATAAGTCATTCATGTCTCCCCCTGATTATATTCGTGGGAGAAAAGATTATTATACCTTCATAATAAAAACTTTTATATTGCAATTCCTTTAGCAGTTCTTTTTGTGTCTTTGCAGGGATAAAACAAACTCATGTCAATGGTTCCTTTTAAGTATATGATTACATTCATTATACCATTCCAAATATGATACGTCGGCGCTAAGCTATATCTAGCTAACAAGTTAATTGAGGATAAAATATTTGGTCGAGTACATTATGATAAGTACAAAAATGTGTCTATTGCACTTAGATATGGGAATTTCATCTCCCAACATATCTTCATCATTTTTTTTTAAAGGAAATGATCATTTACTTACATTTGAACCTCAACCAATCATGGGAGTGCGATCATGATGCATGTCCTTGTTAAATTTCCTGACAACTTCGGACATATGCAAACTGGTGGTATAATACTCCACAAGCTCGGTGTTCGATCGAGCTTTTCCTAAATCTTTCGTTTCAAATTAATTCGGATTTCAAGCAGTTTTTAAAATCTGTTATTTCATCCAGAGTACATATAATATCCATATCATTGACATAGATAACTACAATTCCAAATCGTGAACTTTTCTTTGTGAGTACGCATGGAGCAATACCTTACTTTTATATCTTTCCCAATCAAATAGTCACTTAGACGGGTATACCAAATCCGCCAAATTATTACAATCCATAAGTGAACGTTCCAATTTAATTGCAATCGCACTCCGTGGTTTAGAGTCATTTGATTTGGGAGACGAAAGGTTATCAGACACTTTTATGAATATCTTTATCTCTTAATTTGTACATATATAAGTAATAACCACATATAAATGCGATATTTCAAGTCCTTTTGAAACTACCAAGCTAACTAAGTAGCAAAACATTGTAAAGTTCATTAACAAAGTAAATAATTCCAGGGATTTGTGAAAAACCTCGCGCCATAAGGCAAGTCTTTATACTTTGAGACTTCATTCTTCTCGCTGTAATTTGTGACAAATAATCATGTATGTCCCATAGGCTTTGGCACTTTGTTGGTTAGCACTACCACACTAAATACTTGTATATTTGAACCATTATATACAACAAACTGTTTGAAGGTGGTAACTTAACAAAATCGTAAGGCTTTAGCCCAATCATTTGTTCTTGATTTTCCTTTAAGCCAGAGTAGTTATTACTTACCATTTTCTCACTTGTTGAGTGTATACTTCGACTCTTTGAATATTTAATTCTTCGAAAAAAGATTTAAACAAACTCAAAGTCTAAACGTAAGCCGTTGATGCAAGGATCCCTATATAAGATAATTTTCTATAGGGTAAATTATCTTTATTAGGCACATGTGAGAATCTAGATTATATTTAGGATATTGCTAAATATCTAATCTGGGGTATATATATGGAGTCGGTTTCCTACTATATCTCTTCCTTGATGGACGGTCGAGATCTAAAGCTAATAATAAAACCATAGGAACTTGGTTATCTCTCTACCTATAAAAGGGAAACAATATCCATCATTGTATCTAAGGAATTACCACTCATTATACCTAAGGTCAAGAGAGATAAACCATAACCTCCATAAGGTATTCCGGCTGCTACAAAGATGAGCGCTAACGTACAAGCGATTGACGCTACTAAATGTTTTATATAAACTACTCTTGTATATTTTATTATGTGATTATCACAAAATTCAATAATCCTAAATTAAGTATCTATAAAATTAAATATTATATAGTAGTGCATTGTTTGGTCTCAACCAACAAACATAACCTTCTCAAAATTAGGTTCCAAATACCAGTGCTCATATCCAATTTACAAGCACTTATTTTTATTGGTAGTATATTTATAGTAAGTGCATTACTTATAATTTTCTTCATTCACAATGTAGTTCTTTCTAATTATTAATATAACCTTAATATTATCAAGTTAGCATATAACCTCAATAAAAGATTTTAAAAAAAATAAAATCAGTCTTGTGAGAATGTGTTAGTGTACTTAGCTCGAAGTTGCGAACATTTTTTTAGAGCATTTCCAATGGTAATTTGGTGTACATCCTATATATAAGTTTTTTTTACCGATATAAGATCAAATTTTTCTTAATTTAAGGAGGTGAAAAACAGAACATCTCCGACCATAAAATCTTTTACTTTAGTTGGGATTTATTTGACCGTTGATCTAAAATTAGATATTTAACCATATCATAATAACCATTGATAATGATGATTAAAATGTTTACATCCTCTAAGAGCAAGGGCTATAGGATAGAGTATTTGAACACTCTATATTTTTTAAAATGAATGAGTTACTGGGTGAATGAGTGAGTTTGGACCGTGGGGTAGTGAAGTAGAGAGACTAGACGAGTGAAGTTTTCCCGTCTAGTATAAAAAATTTCACTTGGACGGGGAAAGATCCCCTTTTGGAGTTTATTTATTTATTTTAATAATAATAACCTAGTAGTACCCGTGTTTTGGGAGTTTAATATTGAAATAAATATCCAGACGGGGAAAATCCCTCGTTTGACTTGGACGACTGAAGATTACCCGTCTAGTCTAGACTACCGATCACTCTTTTATATGAAAGAATGTTTGAAGGAGTTTGTGTGAAAGGGGTTCCTTCCCTTACCCATAATGACTCCTAATTTGCTCAATTTTGGTCTAACTCTTTCATTTTAGATGAGGGTTCTCTATCCATAGCCCTTTCTCTAAGGGAACCTCTTAAACTAGAGGATAACTTTAAGGATGTCTACATAAGGGCAATTCCTTTGGAGGAAAAAATCATCCACATCTTTGTGATGATCAATTTCTTCACGACGTTTGAAGCATTGATGGGGCAGAGTTACAGTCGGGCTTCCCCCTGCTGAAGGCACCCCCAAAGCCTAAAAAAACATTTTATTCACTACCTAATTCTATTGGGCCTAAATTTTATGTGTTAATTTTAGAATTAAGTCCGGGTATAAAGCTTGTCAAATCCACTCATCTAACTTTTCTAGTTCCACCGCTGGTTGACAAATATATTTGTCGAAACTATTTTCTACCCCCAAAGTTTTCCCCCATTAGATGGTAGCATCTCTCACCGTTGATTCAACAAATATCCTTCCCTTGGGAAAAATAGGGGGACCCATTTTTATATGCATGTGAGTGCGGGAGAAAGTTGGGGGAAAAAACTTTCGGGGTGGGAAGCATTTTCGTATGTCTACATCCAAGATTGAGACTAAGATTGAGACTAATATAGGAGGAGTATAAAATATCAGTCTTGCTTTTATATGAAAAAAAGATTCATGTAAGGGAATACCGAATACCTGATTCATTCTTTCGTTTTCAGCGCATCTGTTTGTATCTTTGAAATTTTATGTGAACCAAAAGCAACCCAGGCTCATTTTCCCTTCTCACACAAACATACAGTTTGTGTGCGAGTTTCTAAATCAATTGATTCAGACTTGACTCAATTTTACTACTCCAACGTAAAAATTAAATTTTATGAAAGAAAAATAAGACATGTACAAGTACAACCAAACGTTTCCTGGATTGCCACGTCTTGTTATCACGATTCGTGTTATCTTAATTGCCGATAGAATGGATCTCGTGATGAATCTGAATCAGTAGAGTCAGTTCAGTTAAGTGTAAACTTGTTTTCAGGAGTGTCATTCCAGCAAATCCCCTTCTTTCATTCTCCACCTGCTGAATTCCAAACTCAACTGTCACACTCTCTCCTAACAATTCACGGAGCAGAGAAAGATTCAATTCCGGTACAAATTTCTGTGATTTCAAATGCACTGAAAAAACAAAAAGATCTAACAAATTTTTATTTAAAATAAAAATAAATATTTTTCTGTGTTTTTGTTTGAATTTGTTTTTCTATATTCCATCCAAAAATATTAATGTGATCTTTCACTACTTTTGTCTCCCTATATTTCTCCCTTTTACCAAACAAAAACCCTCTGTTTCATTCCCAAAGCCCGTTACTCATAAAAAATCTGGTAGTGGAGTATTTCTTTTCTTCATTGTTTTTATCAACTCTTTGATTTGAGTAAGCAAAAATGGTGAATCTAATAGGAAAAGAAACCCTAAAAACAGTGAGTTTGAGTTTTAGAATACCTTATTTTACTCAATGGGGACAAAATCTTGTTATTAGTGGTTCTGAACCTCTACTTGGTTCATGGAATGTGAAACAAGGTCTGTTATTGATCCCATCTCATCAAGGTGATCAACTTATTTGGAAAGGAACTATTAAAGTTCCTAGTGGATTTGAATGTGAATATACTTATTATCTGGTTGATGATAAAAGACAAATTTTGAGATGGGAAGCTGGCAAAAAAAGAAAGATATTTTTGCCTGAAGGTGTTCAAGATGGTGAAGTTGTTGAGCTTCATGACCTATGGCAGGTGAATCATCATTATTTCTCAATTGCTTTCATTTTTCGCAATTGGATTATTTCATTGGTTTTACCCTTATGTTGTTTGATTCATTATATGCCTAACACATGTTGAGTTATAGATTCTGCTACTTCTTATTATTGCTGATCAAGTAATCATTAGTTGCCAACTGTGGGCAGTCAAATATTTAGTAGACTATGAATGTTAACTTTCTTTTTTGTCACAAGTTTATAATGATATACACTTAGTTAATAGTTAGTAATGGTTGGTTCTATTTCCCCTTGTTCAGAAGATTTTTAAATGTGTATGGGTGCTTGTTTCGTGCATTTTCTTACATTGTGATGGCTGTATAAGAGTGACTATACCTATCGAAAGAAAGAAAGTACTTGAAGAAGATCCAGTGTTAAATATTAACCCAGGGATACCTTCGTTTACCAGCAACACTGTACACTTTTTTTGGGCTCTTTTAACAATGTATATATTGTAGATTTTGTACCTGTTCACATTGTACGTGCAATGCATACTCAAACTTCAAATTTGGATCATCTTTTTATGTTTTAGCTTGTTCAAGATTTTAATTTACTGAATTCACCTGAAATTTGTCTTTACATTCTGAATCCAGTCTGCTTCAGAGACTCTCTTTTATAGAAATGCATTCAAAAATGTAATATTTCACAAAGGTTGGAGTTTGGATTTGGAAACACCAGTAGGAGCCTTTCCAACCAAACACGAACAAGAGGGTAAATTAATACTGGAATTACCTATCACGGTCATTCTAAGCTGCTCTAATTTGACTTTAACATATGTTATTTTTGCTGATCTCCACTTGCCGAGAGATACATTACATATTTATATAAAATCTCGATCCTTTGAACAGATACAGTCATTGTTCATTTCAGCATTAGTTGCCCAAGGATTGAAGACAACACATCAGTATGTTTCTCTTCACCAACTTTAGCTTTGGTTATTTTTTATTCAGAAACCAATCATTCAAGTTGACAACATTTTTGCAGGTATATGTGGTTGGTAGCTCAGCCCAGTTGGGGCAGTGGAAGATCCAGGGTGGGCTTAAACTAAGCCATGTGGGTTTTGCTTCTTGGGAAGCAAATTGTGTGATGCGAAAAAGCGAACTCCCAATTAAATATCCTTTTTGCAGTTGTTACCTCATGCAAACGGTTATCTTCTGTACAGTTTTCTTTTAGTATCATTCTGTCTGATATTTCCCTTAACAGTGGCTCCACATACAAATACTGCCAGCACGGCAAGGCAGGAAATATTTCACTAGAAGTTGGTCCACAACGGGAGCTCTATGTTGACTCAACATCAGTTGATACGCCGAAATACATTTCCTTATCTGATGGCATCTTTCGAGTAAATTTTTAAAATGTGGACTCGGTTATTTTGCTTATAGTTATGTTATATGCTTAGATATGAACTTAAAGTAAGGCGTGACACAAACCTTTTTTATTTTTCAGGAAATGCCATGGAGGGGTGCTGGTGTTGCTATCCCCATGTTCTCAGTTAGGTCAGAAGAAGATCTTGGTGTTGGCGAGTTTCTTGACCTGAAGTTACTTGTTGACTGGGCAGTTGATTCCGGGTTCCATTTGGTTCAGCTTTTGCCAATTAATGACACGTCAGTGAATGGGATGTGGTGGGATTCATATCCTTACAGGTAATATTCTTTTTTTTTTTTTTGCCTCCTTCGGGTTCAGGAATTGCTTTATTTAGGTATTCTTTTTTATTGCAAGTTTTTGATGTATATTCGTCTTGCTTTGAATGAATTCATATACTTTTTGCGTTGTGTATGCATAAATGTCCAGTTTTGGTTATTCATGAAGCACCGTGACTTTTACACTCTCCTTTCATAAAAATGAGGAACAAAAAGGAGTTAGTTTCAAAACGATTTATATTAATATCACTAAAGATCAACATTTTGGTTCTGCAGCTCTCTATCTGTGGTTGCGCTACATCCATTATATCTAAGAGTTCAGGCGCTTTCAAAAGATATATCAAAAGAGATCAAGGTTCTTCCATCTCTTTTCTGTTTAGTTTATCCAGGCTCTTGGGTGGATTTGGTTTATCTTGATGCCTGATTTAATATTCTTTGTTGTAATTGCAGCAAGAAATCATGGATGCCAAAGAAAGGCTGGATGGAAAAGTAAATATTTCCTGCTAAGATCTTAGAAATCTACTTTATTATTGTAGTTGAATTCTGAAAATTAATTATTGGCACAAATTTCTGAATTGGTTGTATGCATTAGTTTTATGTAACTTTTGTCAAAGTAGGGAGACAAATAAGGTTATCAAGATTCAGGCTCAAGTTGAGAACCAATGTGGGTTTTAATGATAGCTACTTTGACTGTCTACTTTCAAGCTTCTCATATTTTACCATCGTAGCTAATATTTTGCAGGCTGTTGATTATGAGGCTACCTTGGCTACCAAACTTTCAATTGCCAAGAAAATATTTTCTGTAGAGAAGGACTCCGTGCTTACCTCCAATGCATTTAAGAAATTTTTCTCTGAGAATGAGGTACTTCGGATATTGCTTTTCTTATCAGACATGCATTTTCCTATTCCAGTGTTTCTTGCTAAAATTCCCTCGATCTTTGAGTTCATGTTCGTTTTCGTTTTCTATATATATAATTATTATTTTTGGCTGAAATTTGTGTTATATGACTCAGCTATTTAGATTTAAACTTAATGAATTGATATTGGACTTATTGCTTTGAGTTTTATTGACAAAAGGAATGGTTAAAACCATATGCTGCATTCTGTTTCTTGAGGGACTTCTTCGAAACATCGGATCACAGCCAGTGGGGTCGTTTTTCTCAATTCTCAAAAGAAAAGGTAACCAGGGATATACCCTTTTGGGATACCTTTGTTGCTGAAGTAATCTTTATGTATTAGTTTACTGGAGAAAAGGGTATCTTTTTGCCATGCAAACCCCTGATTTGGTATTTTCATTTGGGTCGCAGCTTGAGAAGCTTGTTTCAAAGGATACAGTGCACTATAACATTATTTGCTTCCACTACTATATTCAGTATCATTTATACCTACAGGTAAGCAAAGATGATTTGACTGTATGTGAATTGCATATGCTAAAGTTCATTGGTAATGCTCTAAATTGAATGTGTTTGCAGTTGTCAGAAGCATCTTCATATGCAAGAAAGAATAGAGTGATCCTGAAGGGGGATCTACCAGTTGGGGTGGACAGAAACAGTGTTGATACTTGGGTTAGTCCGAATTTGTTTCGAATGACCACATCTACTGGAGCACCTCCCGATTACTTTGATAAAAATGGACAAAATTGGGGGTTCCCCACTTACAATTGGGAGGAAATGTCAAAAGACAACTATGCTTGGTGGTGTGCTCGTTTGACGCAGGTTTCTTTCTTATCACATCTTCGTATCTGTTGGTGATAAATTTAATTTGTTTATGGGCCTAAGAATTGTTACAAATATTTATTTTTTAATCTGTAAAACTTTTCGTCCTTTTACCTGAAGCTTCTTCACCAGTGATGAACACATTTATTTATTTTTGTTTATCTTCACAGATGTCAAAATACTTCACGGCGTACAGAATAGATCATATCCTGGGTTTTTTTAGGATATGGGAGCTTCCTGAACATGCTGTCACGGGTCTCGTTGGAAAATTTAGACCATCAATCCCTCTAAGTCAGGTATGAACATGCTTTCTGTTATGTTTTTTTGTACTTCTTCCTGCTTCAAATACATTTGCAAAGATACCAATGAAAATCCATGTGCAGAATTGAAGTTCATTATTATCATTCATATAAATTTTTCTTGGCCCATAAATTTAATTGTAGGAAGAGCTTGAAAAGGAGGGAATATGGGACTTCGACCGTTTATGCCGTCCATATATTCGACAAGATATGTTACAGGTATAATTACATCTTTATATGGTAACTGGTGATCCCTGATTTCCGTTGAGGGTGTATCACCTAAATCAAAAATCTAATTGTTGCCTTCTTCAATTCTAATTTTCACTTCGTTCGCTTGACAATGCATCCTTTTGTGATTCAGGAGAAATTTGGAGATTCTTGGTCAGTTATTGCTTCAAACTTCTTGAATGAATACCAGAAGTTCTGCTACGAGGTAACTATGATGGTTCCTATAATGCGTCTTTTACTTTATTGATATTGTTAATCTAATAATTTTACAGTTTCAATGCTACAACCTTAAGTCATATCAGCCATGATTAGTGAATTTCTCTAGACTTTAATATTTTGTTTGCTCTGTGAAATATTTCGGTCTCTTGACATGAGTTTCTGTTTTGAAACTTTGTAATGTAGTTTAAGGAGGATTGCAACACGGAGAAAAAGATTGTTTCCAAACTTAAAGAATGTGGTGGAAAGTCATGGTTAGTGAGTATAGACAACATACGAAGTGAACTATTTGATCTCATTAAGGTAATTTACAGGTTGAGTTATATTACAATTCCTCATCTATTCTCCATTCTTCATCTCTATTAATATGATGTCCATCTTTTGGTTATGTAATATGATGCTACCGCTTTGTTTGGCTTTGCAGAATGTTGTTCTTATTAGAGATCCTGAGGATGCAAGGAAATTTTATCCTCGATTCAATCTCGAAGATACATCAAACTTTCAAGCTCTAGATGATCACAGGTACATTTTTTTTTATTTTTTGACCGTTATCAGAGGTACATGATTATGGTATATAGATTTATTGAGATTTCGCAGAGCACACTTGATCCGGAAAAATTATACATCAGTTTCCAACATTATTTATTTACAGGGGTTATCAACTAGACCATGCAAATTCGTTTTTCCTTTAATTTCTTTTTGGTTTGTATTTTTTGTTAACATGGGTTAAAAATATGTTGTTTATAGCTTCTGATTGAACTTTTCTTTGGTACAGTAAAAATGTATTAAAAACATTTTACTATGATTACTATTTCCAACGGCAAGAAACTCTTTGGAGTGAAAATGCAATGAAGACTCTCCCTGCCCTCTTGAACTCGTCGGATATGTTAGCCTGTGGAGAGGATCTTGGCCTCATTCCTAACTGTGTTCACCCTGTATGCTTCCTCTCTTTTTCACTATTATATTTATGTATTTGTAAACTATCTCGATGTTAAGATTTCATGAATTCTGGTTTGCAAATTGTAATCCAGGTCTTGCAAGAGCTAGGTCTATTAGGTCTACGTATTCAACGTATGCCAAGTGAATCCGGTGTGGATTTTGGTATTCCTTCTCAATACAGTCATATGACGGTAAACTCTTAACCTCTTTTTGCCAATTTGCTTTGTAGTCTACTTGTCCATTACGCTGTAATATCTTATACCATCTTGGAACCTATATGGTTGTACTGATGTCAAAACTTCAAAGTTATGGGGAGTCATCATTTTCACTTATTGTCGAAGTTCATCTTAATATTTGTCGAACTCTTATGCTAATACTTCAGCTTACTTGCTTCGCTTGAGATAATAGTGTTGCATGTGTACTTTTAGTTTCAATTCTTACGTTGGTGAGGCATTGTTGTTAAACAACTCGAATTTTCTAGTTCACATTTCATCCCTCACAAACACATCAACGTCAGAGGGTCCTGTATTATAAGATTTACTATCAAAGTGACTAATACTAAGGAAACATTGAAATTTTGTTGTAGGTTTGTGCACCATCATGCCATGACTGCTCTACCATGCGCGCTTGGTGGGAAGAAGATGAGGAAAGAAGGTCTCGCTTTTATAAAACCGTGATAGGGTCAAGTGAGGAACCACCTTCTACATGTGTTCCTGAGGTTGCACACTTCATCCTACGGCAGCATGCTGAAGCACCATCAATGTGGGCAATATTCCCCCTCCAGGTAAAAGTGATTTCTAAAGTGCATTGTCTCTATATGGTTCACCTCCATATATGTCTTGGCAACCTTGATCACTTCTAAATTATCCATAGATGTAGGATATTACCTAAAAAAACATTTCATTCATCTCCGAGTGTAAAATATATTCTGTTAACAGGATTTGTTAGCACTGAAAGAAGAGTACAGAAAATCACGGCCTGCAGCAGAGGAAACTATCAATGATCCAACAAACCCAAAACACTACTGGAGATACCGTACGTACAGTTTTTTCTCTTTCAAAGCATTGGTTTGCCTCCTTCCAGTTTGCACATTTGACATATTTTCATTTCTCTTATTCTCAGGCGTACATGTATCATTAGAAACTTTGATGAATGATAAGGAGATTAAAATGAAGATAAGAGGTATTGTTCAAAGCAGTGGGCGATCAGTACCTTCTCTAGAGCAAGCCGATGATACACCCACACCTGTAACTCTGCCAGACAAGCAGCAATTAGTCAATGGACAAAGAAAGATCACAAATGGTGCTGCAAAAAAGTAGGCCATGTTTCGATAGTTCAATCTGCCTTTGGACTTCAACTGTCGAATGGTTGGGTTTGTTTCTCTCTCTATCTTAATAATTTCATGGAGGAACTTCCCATGCATGTACCAAGTAATGAACCGAGTCTAATAAGGTCACTTTTTATATATATTCTGCTATTTAACTTTTCTTACAATGCAATTCTTGATTCAGCGTGTGCATTTTCATGGTAATATTTTGTATTTTCCAAAATTTAACTTGGATTTTGTAGAACGGCTCAGAGGGTGCAATAAATAAGTGATAATTGGGCGTCACAAATTTGACGCCATACCCATGTAACAGTATTTGGAGGTCACATTGCTCATGCCAATT
Source organism: Papaver californicum (assembly GCA_023531435.1). Classification (NCBI taxonomy): domain Eukaryota; kingdom Viridiplantae; phylum Streptophyta; class Magnoliopsida; order Ranunculales; family Papaveraceae; genus Papaver; species Papaver californicum. Next base: position 4,372,511 of record JAJJMC010012356.1, on the reverse strand, counting down.
AACAATTTGTATCGCGTTGTGCCCATCATTTCCGCAAGAGTACAAAGATTGGAAGCCGTACCCTTGCGCTCAGCATCTTGTGGAACAAGGTTGAACTTTGAGAGAGCCCCATCATATCTTAGCTTTTGGTTGATTGTCTAAGTAGTCCTACTGGTTAGACACCCGCTTTTGGTCTGAGAGCGTCCACAGTGGGACGGCTAGAGTAAGGTCTGAGAGCGTCCACGGTGGGACGGCTAGAGTAAAGAATAAATTTTTTGATCTTTACTCCGCCTGAAACGCAATAGAAAGGAATTAAAATTTGATCGGGCGGTTGTCTAAGCTAGCGTCTGGCGTTGGGCGCATGTACAAATATACGTCTGTTGAAGTTTTATTTTACGGGCGTATGCCTGTGAAAACGCTTGGTTGGGGCAGACGCTGGATGAATGTTCGGTGGGAGACGTAACCCAAAAGAACGTCTGATGATAGACGCACGCTTAGCGGCATGCCCCAGCAAAAGGCGTGTGTTTAGCCGAACGCCTGATGGGACATTATCCAAGCAACACACCCGGTCAATAGTATAATCGTGCAGCTGGTACGTGTTTCAAAGAAGACGGGCGCACGCTTAAGGTTATATTTGAATCATCAGGCGCTTCCCTAGCCAAACACGCGTCTCACCAGGCGAAGAGCTGGGTGAACGACTGATGGGGCGGAGCAATATATGTTCGTACAACTCTCTTCTCTTCTCCACATTTTCATTTTTCTCCTGAACACTTCCAACATACAGACGCATTCCACTCAAGCGCCTACCACACCACTTGCTAAACAGAATTCTTCCTCCAAATCAAGCTCAACCTCTTTTCAAATTTGCAAAAGCTTGGCAAATTTGATACCAACTAATCTAAGTTATGATTATTTCAAAACAAGGTAATAAACTCAAACTTTGATATAAATTTTAATGGATTTCATAGGTTTAAATTATGATTTACTGTAATGTTTTGTTAATTAAATTTGTATATATATGTTTAAAGATTAAACATATGATTATGAAATAAACATATTAGGTTTTACAAATTGTAATTTTGGAATTGGGTACATTTCTAGGGTTTATGGAAGTTGTAAATTTGGGTATAAAAATTGATGAGAATTTGTTGAATTGAAGTTAGAATTGATTAAGTTGTTGGTTAATTTGAGTTGGGTTGTGGTTAATTTTATGATTAATTGATTTGATATGATTGTTTATGAGGGAATTATGAATGTTTATGTTTTATAATGAATGTTTATGGATTATAGAATTAGGGAATTATGATGAATTTTTGTAAAGTTGAAGATTTGATTAGTAGTCGACTATTTTGTGAATCATGAATTTTGTAATTTTGGTGATTTATGAATGTTTGTACATTTGATTATCTAATTAGAGAATTACTTTTGTAATGAAGAAATTAGTATTTTTGTGGATTTATGGATTAATGTAGAATTTTATATTTGTGCATTGTGAGGATTACTCTTGATTTTGAAACTTCTATGTACCGTTTGCACAGATGTTGAGCAATGTCACGACGAGATCCGTTGGTCGAAAAAAGAAGAACCAGAAAGCTAAACTGTTGAGGATCCAGAAGTAGAGCCTACTACTGAAGAAATGATTGATGTTCCCGGGTTGGCAAACTATAGTGTCGTGGAAAATGCTCAGAGTCACGCTTCGACGAATATTACATATTCAGCCGATTCAAAATTCAAGTATTTACATCGTGGTTCCCTCAAATCGGTCATTCAGACCTATGCAGGTATTACAAAACACAACCCTAGGGTTAAATACATTATTGAAAAAGCAGGATGGGACCGTTTATTGACCATGGATGTAGTAGATTCGTCACATGCATTGATTGATTACATTGTTGAGCGTTTTTAGGATACCACGAACATTTTTCGCTTCTCCTTTGGTGAGATGGGGTTCATACCGATTGATTGGGTCATGTTGAAAGGATTAAGTACTGGTGTTGGTAGTGGTATTCCGTATGACTCGGTGAAGTACCAATTTGAATATGTCCGGGCGCATATTTTTCCAGAAATTAAAGATAGTGGAGTTTGTAAAAGAGAACATATTTCCGCCCAGTGGGTTTCAGATGCAATTACGGTTGCATTTTTGAGCACGTATTTTGATCCAGGAACGTTGGTTGCGGCTAACGATGAGAGCATACTTGCTGAGAGAGTGGCGAGAGCCTTTTATATGTATGTTTTGGGACAATTTTTCTTTTCCAATGCAAAAAACTATATTGATGTTGGATGGTTAACTGCTTTTGAGGATCTAAATGCAGTTGACAATTATGGCTGGGGTAGTGGTGCTTTTGCGAAATTGTATTCCGAACTCGCCGCATCTGGCAGGGGACAAAAGTCACTAGCCGGACCCTTCCAAATATTGGAGGTAAGTTTCTTAGTTCTATTTATATTTCCTTTAAATGTTTATTTGTTGGTAATTTATTATTTCGTTGGTTGTCTTCACATCCTAGTTTTGGGGGTACGAATATCTGGGCATATGTCGACCAAAGAACCCAACGAGTGAGAGTGAAGCAGTGTGGCCTAGAAGTTCTCGGTGGAAGGATACAAGAAGGAAGAGTATTGATATTGTTCGGTCTAGGACCTTTCTTAATCAGTTGATTGTAGACGATGTGACCTGGCAACCGTGGGATTCCGCTATCTTAGTCCTTGACACTGATATTGGATGGAAAACATCGGAGCTCTCAGAGAAAAGGGTTATATTTTCTTGGCTAGGAACTGTGAGTTGATAATTTATTTTGGTAGGACTGTTTTTTATTTTCTTGGATTTTTTTTAGTTGATTGGTTTATTTGTTGATAGTTATTTTCTTTTCACAGCATAACGTGTACCTCAGAGAACGGTGTTGAAGGAAAAACCATTATATTTTTGGCGTTCCTAGCAACCCACCTACTCGTATTAGCAACCTCAACAATGACGAAACTAATGAGCTGAGGGAAAACGATTTGGTCCCTGCAACTCAATTAGTGCATGTTGTTACGTATGATTTGTATATGGAGTATTGGCGACATGTAACTAACTTGCAGAAATATGCCACCAAAGTCGATTGGGAGGTTGAAACATACGAGTATGATGGTGACCGTATTAAACACAACATCCAAGAACCTGATGAACATGTACCCATTTCGCCTCAACAACAACTGTCATACGTAAGTATACAACAAACCATTTTTTTCAGTATATAAAAATGCGTGAGAATGTGATTTAATTTTTTTCATAACAGGTCGAAGCTTATGGTCTGGTTCAACAATATGCTGATTTTACGCAAGAGTTTCGTAAGTTTATGTTAAATGAAACGAAGGAGAGGATGGATTTTATCATGGCCAAAGATGAAGAAATACGGGGTCAACAAAATCACATCAACAATTTGGAGTTACAGTTGGCCCATTTTCGTACACAACAACCATCCATTGGTTTTGACACTTTTTCTCAAACTTTTCCACCACAAATATGGAATACCATGGGTCAGAGATCATCATCAACAATGCAATCAGTTAATTACACATCGATATCATCTTTGCCTCCTTTTATGCCCCCGTGCTCGGCGCCTGGAAATCAAGATACAGATGGGTAGTCTTTCATTTGCATTGTATTGTCATTCGAACAAACATTTTTTTTCTTTGATATATCTTTTAACTGATTTGAATTGTCATTTCAAAAGACTTTTCTTATCTTTGATTTGTCTTTTACCTGCTTTGTGTTGTCATCTCCAGAGATATTTTTAATCTTTGCTTTGTCCTTTATATCTGCTTTGTATTGTCATTTCAAAAAGATATTTAAATTTTCCTTTGTCTTTTTTTCTGCTTGGTCTTGTCTTCTCAACCGACACTTTTTATGTTTGATGCGTCTATTCACCACACTTGCCTCAACTCATGTAATTTTTAAAATACCAACAATGTATAGTCATATAAAAACTCAAAGGCTTATCTTAATATGCCTATAAATTGAACACTCGATTCTCCAATTATACAAACCAAAAATGCAAACATCACAAACCAATGACATACTATGAGAATAACAAATCACTATTATGCTTCTTGTTCTTCTATTCCTCCACCTCCTGTTTCTTCTTCTTCTTCTTCTTCTTCTGATGATAATAATAGTTTGTACTCATCAGACGAAGATTTAGTTGCATTGAGCCAAAATAACCAAGCAGTCACTATGAGATTGATCGTTTCAAGTATGAACTGGCCACATACTCGTATCCAAATACCAAGAGAACGTGAGGCCGGTGCAATACTTCTTTGGAAAGATTACTTTTGCAGAAACCCTACGTTTCCACCTAATATATTTCGTAAAAGATTTAGAATGCGACGAGAATTATTCAACCGTATTTTGGGAGATGTCGTATCAGTAAATAATTATTTTGTTAAAAAAAGATGCTGTTGGGATTCCTGGACTAATCCCTCATCAGAAAGTTACAACAGCAATACGAATGTTAGCTTATGGATGTGCGACCGATGCAATAGATGAGTACTTACGCATTGGAGAAACCACTGTTTTGGAAACAACTCGTAGGTTTTGTAAAACGATTGTGACTGAGCGTGATGTTGAACTGATGCTTAATGAGAACAAGGATCAGGGATTTCCAGGGATGCTGGGTAGTGTAGATTGTATGCATTTGAAATGGGATAAATGCCCATCGGCGGAATCAGGGGCTTACACTGCGTACAAAGGGATTGAAAGTATTTTGTTGGAGGCAATGGTGTCATATGATCTCTGATTTTGGCATGCATTTTTTGGTATGCCTGGTTCTAACAATAATATTAATATGATGAACCGTTCTTATATTTTTTAAAAGCTTATCAACGGGAAAGCACCCCTAGTGAACTTTGTTTTAAACGGACATCAATATGATATGGGATATTATCTTGGTAATGAAATATACCTAGAGATTGCTACTATGTGATGTCTATTAAACATCCAGATTCCCAGAAAAAACAGATATTTTCAGCAATGCAAGAGGGTTGTCGAAAAGATGTAGAACGAGGCTTTGATGTACTGCAAAATCAATTTGCCATCGTCAAGCAACCCGCAAGAATGTGGAATCCAGACGTACTTGCATATATATCATGAAAACTGTTATCATTCTACATAATATGATAGTGGGGGATTAGCGTTTATCTGGTGATTGGCCACATGAATATGATCAAAGCTGCAACCATGCACCAGTAAATATTTCGAGATAACATACTGCTGAATTTTCGAGAATGAGAGTTGAGCAACGCCGACGTGCAGTACACAACAAAGATACGCATATTCGTTTATAAAATGACTTGATCGAACACTTATGGTCAGATTTTGGTGAGGAATAACAATTTCTAAATCCTCCGAATAGGTTTTGTGGGTATATCTCTTGTAAACCCGCCCGAGACACCACTCGTCTGCTAGGGCACCTAGGGGTTTAAAGGCTTGCTGCACATGCTAAGTGCAGCCGCGAGCCTGCGAAAGTGAGTTTAGGTATACTTTTTAGCTCTTGCATTATCAATATGCTTACTACGTTGTAATGAATAAATTAACGGAAGTATCATAAATAACCAATATCACTTATTCAGAACAACAATACATCAGTAGATGTTAAGATATCTCATTTTCGCAGGAGTCACGGTTGCACTAAGCACGTGCAACAAGCCTTTCAACCAATAGGTGGCCCCAACGGACGAGTTATGTCTCGTGAGAGTTTACAAAGATATATACCAACAAAACCTATAATCAAGCCTTCAACAAGTGGTATGAATCCCTGGATGACGATCTAAACATCTTCGAAGAACAATCAACACACAAGGGTTGTATTTTTCCATCACCCTTAGGATCTCGAAATGAGGTTGGCATCTGAAATCTGAACCTTTCCGTATTCTCCATTCCTCCAGAGATCTGGAAACAACTTCGTTATCAGTTTCATTCATAATTCTTCTTTCATTCACCTTGGCGGTTAAAGTTGAAAATTGTAGTACTGCCCTACCTATTTCCTGAAATCGACAAAAAAAACTTGCTATGTTCCGGTTATTGGGGTTACCGGTTTTATTACAAAAGTTAGCATGGATATGTTCTAACCATTCCATGCTTATTGAACCATTCATCCAACGTTCATGACCCCTTGCTGGATAATATAATACTATGTTTCGACAAACATATAAAACTTCCTCTATGGTAAAATTTTCTGCATTAATACTAAATTTTTCGTAAGCCATAATTATGAAAAGGAGAGATAAAAATAATCTTTGTATTAGGTTATTTGAAATGTGGAAGGTGTGGTTTCCAAATGGGAACAAAAGGGTATATATAGGTCCAATTTTTGAATGGAAATCAACTGTAACAAATCTCAACGGCTATCTCAACGGTTAGAAGAGTAAACGCTCGCTTAGAATAACGCCCCACACACAGGCGCTTGCTTAGCGGTACGCCCCACACACAGGCGGTCTTTTAGGCGCATGCCGACAACAGGCATTGTAATAGCCAAACGCCCAATACAGGCGTTAATCTAGCCGAACGCCTGATTAACAGGCGTGCTTCTGGCGTTACGCCCCGTTGGACGTGCTCTTGGATGAACGCCTGATGGGGCGGAATCCTGGTTCACGCCTGATAAATGAAACACACGTCTAGTTAAACGCCTGACACCAGACGAAGAGCCAGCGTCACCCCTGGCACGAGACGAACGACTAGATTAACGCTCCTATATAATTGGGTTTGGTCCAGTTATGAGATCATTTTTGATCCCAAACAGTAAATAATCCGGACCAAAATCCAAATTTGACCGCCCCACTGTGGTTGAATTTGGACGGACCAAATACCAAATTTGGGTTTGGTCTATGATTTAGTCCCACCACTGTGGGTGCTGTGAGAAAGGATCTTGCTAATTGATTATCATTATCTGGTTTGTTGTTTTTAAACTCATATTTGAGAAAGAAGTCGAGTGATTGCAGTTACACCAATAACACGTGTATATCTCGTAGTGGACAACTGTCAAAACGAGATGCATGGGAGAAAATGCGTTCAAATTTGGAAAAAGATAGGTGGATAGCTAGAACACACACTACAAATATGTGCTGGTGGCCGTGGCACACCCCGCCTGACTTCATTTCAGGTGAACCTTTCAGTATGTAATTTCCAGTGTTTAGTAGAAGTTGCCTGTAATAAAAAAAACAAACAAAAAGTGGATATATGGGAAGAGTTGCCTTGCAGACTCCCATAGCACAAACTCCTTGAACATACTCGCCGATCTCTTGTTTTATAATTAAGTAGTCCATCATCCGTGCGATGCACGGGTCTACTTTTTATGATTGTGGAAAAAATCTCGACTAAAATTACATCAATTGAAAAAAATTGGACAAAATATAATTTTAAATCGTATTGTATATTGATACGAATAAAATTTAGATATGCATAAATTTGGGTTTAAAATTTATTTTGGTTGTGCATATTTGCTCCAAAATCGAACATATTTTAAAAAAATGGAACACAATTTACAAAAACTCGAATATAAATTGAATTTATTTCATAAAAAAATTACTCATAAGAAAAAACATCCTAAGTTACATCAAAATAATAAAAGAAAAACTCTAAATTTCTATTAATCGATCACTGTTTGAAGAATAATACGGTCTATAAATCTAGAATTATCATAAATGAGTTGACACACAATGGTTTTGGTATAGCCATCTGGTGATTCATTCTTTTTGATGACATTAATTTTTAATTTTGATGGTTCATACGATGTATTTGAAATGACAATGTACATTGGATATTCATTTTCTCGAAAGCTCCCGATCTTAAGTAGAACTTTGCATTGTGTAAGCCATGTGTCCAACTCTCGTCCATTTGCGTTGCAAAGAAAATCTTCACTGGAAATTGATATCTAGTAATTAGTATTGTATCCCTTGATTTCATCCCTTTCCTCCCTATTATTACCTTCTTCCCAACAACAACCCCAGTTGGTACTTCTACACCAATTTCATGTTCTCCTAGTTGTGTTATGATTAACCCTGTGCCCCAACAATGTGTCGTCCCCTGTTTAAGTTATTCTAGATAACAATAGGTAGATTTCAACTTTCAACCGCAGTCCATGACTCGGCATGTACGTATTTTCAACCTTGTTTAGAAATTCTTTAGGATACAACAACACCGCTTCATTGTAATTCCGAATAGTAAAAGATATATAATCTTTTCTTATGAATACATGTTCTTCTCCATAAAACAGGGATGCCATGCGCTTATTTATTTTATTAATTTTATCAACTTCAAGGGTTAGAATACCCCTATGAGTGAGGTACGATTTTCTGAACCCGTTTCTTAGGAATTTTTTTATATGAGACATCGATTACTGCATTGAGAAACTCATTCTCAGTTGATAGAAATAAATGTCTCTTTATCTAAGTAACAATTGCTGCATGAGCTTCCATTAATATAGCTGAAAAGATTTCTCAAATACTGATTATCCGCCCTACATGTGGTTCAATAAATAGTACATACATTAATACGAAATTAAAAATACAATATGTTCATCATATATGACTATGCATAATATGCTTAAATCATACCAAAGAAAGATAAATCGTAAAAGATAACTAACCCTGTGTTGTACTATGATTTTCTTACATATATGTGGTCTAATAACAATACATACATTGATACTAAATTTAAAACACAATATATTCATCATATAACTATGGACTCTATGCCATTAATATGATTAAATCACACCAAAAGGAAGATAAACTTTAACAAATTACTAACCTTGTGTTGCATTCGGAGAACAAAAAAAAAATTGTATGATCAGTAAGGAACTTATGTTTGCAATGTGTCAGTTATCCTCTCCATATATAATTTTTTAGCAGTGATTATATATGGTTAATCTTATATATGATTTTTTAGTTATAATTCCAGAAATGTAAATTTGGCATAAGATCTTAAAAGATCCAGGTACATCAAAATAGGATTAATCCATATTTGATATGAATGGTAAGTATCTACGGTGGCTTAGGAATCATAGATTTGTTTCTCAAAGTGATGCATACAATTATAGAATGATTTGTCTAAATTTATATTTACAGGTTTTCCTACCTTAGCATATCCTTGATGTTAACAAAGCAACAAAACAAGTATATTGTATATCTAAAGGTTTTTTGAATTCGGAATAAGTAGAAAGAATACCCACATGGTTCCTTCACGACCAAATTCTATCAAAAACTATTGGCAAGTCAGGTAAGTGAGTCCCCTTCTGCGGATAGCTATTCATAATGGCTATGGAAACTTTATTTTTTGTGTCAAAAGTTGTCACTTACTTATTTTCAATCTCCCTGTCTTGGTTGCCACATTTTTTTTTCAGTTTTTTTCTTCTTTATCGTTTTCATGCTTAACACTTTCTTGGACTCTTTTTTTCTTTTTATTTTGCTTTCATCTTGTCATTATTTCAATGAGTGACATGGAAAATTGGCACTCTTGCATAGGGGTGTCAACGGGTCCGGTTCCTAACGGTTCCGTTTCTGGTTCCTAATTTAGTGGACCCTGAATCGGGCCCGATTAAAAATCTAAATATCCGCCGGGTCCAGGTATTTAACGGGTCTTTTAAAATCAACAATATTTTTTTTAAATTCTTTGTATTGGCTTGAAACGAATAATTTTTCATATAAAGTTATTGTTACATGTATGTAAATGTTCTAATTAAAGATTAAATCTAAGAAAAAAATGAAAAATGAAAAAAAATCCAAGTAAAACTAGACGAAGTCTTTGAATTTTAGGTAAAATTAACAAACAAATAACAAATATCCGGGTACCCATCGGATAATACTCGTTAGAACCCATTAAAATTTTGTGTCCAATCGGATCTACCCGTCGGATATTAAAACTACTATTGGGTCTAATATAAAGACCCGAACTCGGACCCGATTCACCTGGATCCGGTTCGATTCCGGTAATCGGATATCCATTGACAACCCTACTCTTGCACATTAATACTCAATTACCGTAATTAATTTGATCAGGTACGAAGAGTTTAAAAAGAGGATCACTACCATGTCTAATACAAATAGATTAAAAATATGACTAAACATAAAAAGTGTGTTAGGGCGAAATCAAATAAATTTGATTAGGTACGACCAAACAAAGTTAAATTTTTTACTACCTTGGGTGGATAGGCTATATACGTCTTTGAGTTGCTACCTTTTTGGTCTCATTTCAGTAAAATCTTTACCGGTTGTCAAGGATGAGATGTTAATACTTTTGTAAATTTATCAAAACCGAAGCTATTTCTCAAAGAAGAAAACTAATAATGTCAACGCCAAATAATCAAATTTTAGCAATTTTTCGGTCATGCTCCGCAGAACACATCGAGGCTTCTAGTCTTTCCATTTTTCTTCCTTATAAATATTATCAACACTGGATATGGGGTGCCCAAGCTAACCAAAATGTGTACAGTGAGCCTATGTCTTATGCAGGCTTCTTAAAAAAAAATCCCAGCACATTAATGGGTACTCAAATATCAAACGCATCAACCATTCACCAATTCTGGTGCTCTGAGACGTCTAAAACACGATCTGTACGACCAACTCATGATTTAACTGCGTAACATACCTAGTCCTACATATTTAGTATCACTAAACTATCGAAACTATACATTTTAATTTCAGCAAAGAAGCCTAAAATAATGGATCAATTGGGTAGTTCATAAGATAAAATGGGTGGATTTTGAATAAAAAGATAAAAATTGGAAATAGTTGAACACTAAGAGACTAAACTTACATCGGCATGTGATAGCTAGATGGTATAAAGGAACTGTGGGTAGACACATTATTACTCATTATCTTATCATAACGGAAAGCCGCTATACCTGACAAAGAACAAACATATGCTCTTAAATTATGGAAGATTATACAAGGTACCGAAAGGTCTAACGGATGACCAATTTATCCATGAATGTATATACTGGTGAAACTTTACAAATATCTCACATAATTTACAGTGAAATATAGATTCCAGCGAGTTCTCCCCAAGCATCATGACCAAGAGATCGTTCAAGAGCTTAACGTCTTCAAATTCTCTATTTAGAATTGAATCAAGATGAGTAACGAACATGTATATATTGATTTACAAAAAAATATCAATACTTAAATTCTCCGAGAAGGTTAAAATATTAAAAAATCTAAAATTACCAAGAAAATAATAATCTTCCAAGGGCATCCACAGTGGGACGAGGATACCCAAAGACTAAAGACTAAATTTTTTAGTCTTTGGTCCATCCCAAGAACATCGGTAAATGATCGGGCGGTGTTTCAATATAACGCCTGGTGTTGGGCGGCTTTCTAGCGTATAGCTTGTTGAGACCGGCGTGATCCTAGCGTAACGCTTGCGCGAGACGGACGTCTAGCTGAACGGTTGATGTGGGGCGGGAACGAGAGATAACGCCTGATGGTGGACGGTCTCCTAGAACCGCGCCTAAGAGACGGGCGGAGCACTAGACAAACGTCTGATGGGGCGGTGTGCCAGCATCACGCCTGATCGAGTATCCCTTGTGCGAGAGAAGCGTGTGACTTTTTTTTTTTTTTTTTTTTTTTTGAAATGGACGGGCAGTGTCCTAGCGCCCCGCTTGTAATCCAAAGCGAGTTGCTAACGCCTCGCCCCATCTTCTCTTCCTTCTTCTTCAGCCGCAACTCCATTTTTTGGAGTCCATTACTGTTCTCGAAGCTACTGTGGCTGCTCGTGTAAGTGATGGCTGAAGAGCGAATTACGGTAGACACGAGATTGATAGGTTAAACAGAAAAGAAGTGGGTTGTTAAGACTTGAACCATCATGGGTGTACGAAGCCAAAAAGAGAGGAGAAAGTTTGTTCTTGAAGTTGTTCTCGGGATGATTCCCGATTTGTGTTTGGTGATGAATCGAATGAATGTCTATTGGTTTTCATATGATGGGTTAACTGCGAATTGACCTTTCCAGGGATTTTTGGCGAAATTGAAAGCTTTGAGAGTTGTAAACTATGGAAAGAAAGTTAGTGCACATAACCTGTTTGATTAAAAGCCCCAGTGACCATCTCTATTTGCCTTTATCCAATTGTTGCGAACCTGTTGTCCAGCTGCTAACGACCATTGTGTAGCTTCTCTTCCAGCCGCCTACAGCTTGGTCTCTGCCCTTACTGCTCTGTTCTTCGACTTGAGCTATATGGTCTTCAGCCTTGCGTGGGAACTACTACAGCGGGATGGCTAGTAATCCCATGATGCTCAACCAACTAGCTTTGCCTTATTATGCTCTATGCTAACTTGTCTCCATGAGTAAGCTGTTTTTAGTTGATGTATTTAATCTGCATTAAATGTGGCAGTATCCTAGGGTTACATTCCAATGGGGCGGTATTCTAGCGTTACGCCTGTTAGTGGGCGTCATCCCAGACGCTCGCTCCATTAGGCGTAGTCCTAGGTTAGCGCTTGATCAGGCGGAGATTTGGTTACCGCCCGTGTTTTCAAGCGTTACGCTAGAATAACGCCTGGCATCAAGCGGTTCTCTACACAGCCGTTTACCATCAGGCGGACGCCTACGACATCGCTTGACTAAACCAAGTTTAGTCCAGAAAAAAGACTACATTTACTCTGCTACAGTGATAAATCCAGACTAAAGACCAGAAGTATTCGTCCCACTGTGCTTCATTTTTCCGGACTAAAGAGTGAATTTGATCTTTAGTCCGTGTTATAGTCGTCCCACTGTGGACGCTCTAAAAGACCAAAGAGTAAAACAAAATTAAATACCTAGTATTATGTGAACTGGTGAAGATTTTTCATAAAGCTACGACTCTTTTAATAAAAATTTACTACAAAGTTAAACACATTAAGTTGCACTTTCCGTGATAATGCAACAACTTACTACAAACCAAAAACCTTATAATTCACTGAACAATCTTTCAAACAATTGTCTTATCTTACTTACAAAAAGAAACGGTCTCGGTCCAATCTGACCGTCCAAAAACTTATTTTTTTCAGCGATCGAAGGATGCCATTGCTCTTAGTATGGAAGAGATAAATTGTGGTTGAAAATGCTCCCCTTTTATACGCCATAATCCAACGTCCCAAATTTGATGTATTGTGCGTTTGATTTTCTTACTTATGCTATTCAATCGCATTGATCCCGATTATAAAAAATAGGGTTCTTCTCTCCGTCAATATTCATGCGTTACAGAAAAAAATAAAATCACCTTTGACATCTCATTAATTTCTGCTAATCAATCCCTTAATATGTTCGACTGCATAAACCTCAAAAGATTTTATCTTCCGAAGGTTCTCAGTTTGTTTCTGAACCAACTCTGTAAGTTTTATTTCGATGATGAACCCACTTCAAAATGTTATTTAGCAGCTACGTAGGAGGACATAGTGTCATAGCCGAACATCAAAGTTTTTTCTTTTAGAAGAATTTAAACTATATGATTTCTTGATTTCCTTCTCATCTTTTTAAGCTAGTAATGATTATATTTAACTAAAATCTTTTCTTTAACTATTCTTTTTTGATATTTTTATAGGTTAATCTAAGTTTTTTGTGTCACTGTTCACTAGTGGAGAATGGCCAAAAAAACACTGATTGAACTGGTTCTAAAAGCGAGTGAAAGAACGGATTTCGTCAGACCCGTAGTCAGTTCTATTTTTGTCGTTCTATTACAAATAGGTCGGATTCTGTCTGTACTTACCTTTACAAAATTAAAACATACTTTATATGTTCTACAGTAGATCGGTTAGCATCCGACCTTCATTTGAATTTATAATATAAATTAAAAAAACTATACATCCGACCTATATTTCGAATTTACAATTTAAATTAAAATAGTTGGACCAGCTATTACTTTCAGCAGATCTGATTCAGCTGAATCCCTGCATTGCTATCATTCTGACTGAGGTATTATAGCTGACTCAATCTAAAATCATTATACTCTCAACAGACTTAAATAAAAATCAATAAACTTTAATTTTGACAATAATATCAAATCATAATCAAATATTGGACACAAATAAGTCCAACAGGGACCTTCAGATCTTCAACAAAAATATTCAAATCATAATCAAAGCATAACAACAATTAAACATCTTAATTTCCTCTAATACGAGAAATGCATCTGCAAAAAAGAAGAAAAACACAAAAGAAGGAAAAGAGAGAGACAGAAGACATGGATTGATTATATTTCTTAACAATTTCAATCTCTGCGCAACTGGTTCCCAATCCTGTGTGAATCTTGACATCTTTCTACTTCTTCTTCTCGGCCGGGAGAGAGCTTTTGTGATAAGAACGAACAAATGAAGACCCAATTTGGAATGTTATACCTGCAACAAAAATATGCTTGGCATTAGTGGGTTTAAAATATGCACATGATGTAAAGTAATCCATAATTAATGAGATAATTTTGCACATGATGTAAAAATATGTACATCATATTTTGACAGTAACAATCCATCTGATGATCTATGAACTTAGATTACCAAAACTTATCAAGTCGACAGGTAAAACATGCCTTATTTGGATTTAAGCTGACTATGTCATAATTCTATTAGAACTATTATCAAAATTCATATATCAACACGAGTTACCTGATATGAGCCCCCATTGCTCATCATCTGCTACAAATATGGAATTAGAGCAGCTTCATTCGAGGATGCATTAAAGGTATATGGATCTTCATAAGCATTCACATTTGGTGCTGATCTTATGGGAGATTCTAAAACCATATGCATGTACTCTCTAGTCTCATCGACGCAATAAAAGACTTGGGTATATTGAAAAGCATGGATGGATGACTCGTCAACTTCTTTAGAACTTCTCGTAAACTTTTCGAAGTTGACAAATCTCAGGTTTGTATCTGCCTCTACATATGATCCGTTTGTTTTTTCCTTGACTCGGACCCAATCGCAGTAAAAAACAACTTCTGTGAAAGCTCCATAATCAAGTTCAAGTATCTGTTGCACGATGCCGAAGTAAGAAGTATCGTCTACGACAAGGTTAGTATCTTTGGCACTTGCTCTAAAGATGATGAAGGCATCCATGGTCACTCCGCTGTTTTGTGTAGTCAAAAGATTTTCTGCCTCTGTTGTATAAAAAAGGTAACCATTCACCTCATATGCATTGTTAGAAACTGTAGAGAAGGAAGGCCCAATTGCGAGCCTATGGAAATCTGTAATGGGAGTGCCTTCAAGTTGCTTTCTTAACCATGATATATAATCCATAGGCTTTATCCTTCTTTGATTGAGATTAGTAATGTATGCCTTGTTTTTACGTCATACTCTACAGAATCATGATGATCAAAAGTTACATATGGTGTAAAGAATAATTCAAAGACAAAACTTTAAGGGTTCTACTTACTCTTCCCATTCCGTATTTTCATCTGAATGTCTTAAAACCCAAATATGAACTTGTTCATACTGTAGATGGGTTAACTTGTATGGTTTTCCATGTGAATTATGTGGTTGTAGACCTTCATAAACATCACCGTGCATTGATACTTTTCATGACATTTATAAGACTTTTGCTTACCCTCAGGAATGCATGTCATGCAATGGCGCACCTTTTCATCAATGTCATATTGTGCAACAATAGACCCTTCAATATAGTTTTTGTTGCGACCATAAACCTTGTAAGTTCTCATCATCCTGCACATGTAATTAGTAACAAAGATATAAGGTATATAAATTCATAGAGTAATAAACTTAAATTATCAGTAATAAGAGAAGTGTACTTCTCAAAAGGGTACATCCACCTAAATTGAACCGGTTATAATGTCTGTGCCTCTTCTGCCAAGTGTACGACTAGATGAGTCATAGTAACGAAAAAGGACGTCGAGAAGTACATTTCGAACACACATGAGACAAAGCTCGGCACGATCAATAACCTTAGAACATAAAAGTTTGAAAAACAATGACAAATTACGAACAACTTGGAGAAAAGGCTTATGCTTTTTGAAACAGTACATAAGAAAAATTGGCATCGAACCCTGCATAAGCATGTGGTAGTCATAAGACTTTAAACCCTTAAACTGTAACTCTTTCAAACACACTTTACGTTTCCAGTTTCCACTATAACCAATAGGAACTTTCATTTTGCTAAAACTCTTACAGACTAGTTGTTTTTCATTTTTGGACAGGCTATAAGGAGCAGCGAGGACTTCTTGTTTTTCATTCTTTTCCGTCAACCACAAGTGGGGCTTTAACTTCAGCAGTTTTAGATCTTTGCGCGCCGTAACTCCATCCTTAGACTTATCCTTGTGATCCATTAAAGTCCCAAAGAAGTTCTCTGCAAATTTCTTTTCTACATGCATCACATCCACATTGTGCCGAATTTGCAGAAACTAAAGTTAAGATTAAGTTAGTAAAGGCTTAGAAATAGAAACCGACAGTTTCTCAAAAAAAATGTAAACTGTTAATCTAATTCAAACAAGGTGCATAACTTAAGTCTCTGAACAGTATGACATGGATTTGACACATGGGTACTTCTTGGATGGCATCTAAAGAAAGTGTAAAACATAAGAAGTCTCTGAACTGATCCAAAAGTTTAGCACTTTCAGTCCAATCAGATTTTGCCATGAATTTTATGGATTGGCTACAGAAGGAAACCATGTTCATCTGAATTTTATCCAAAAGTTTAGCACTTTCAGTCCAAGCATATTTTTATTGAGCAAATGTACACAAATGGCTCAATTGTCATTTGTCACTAGAGAGTGTCACTAACCCATCACAGTAATCGACAAAACTAACCCAAAATGTAAAGCAAAACTCATCACTGTAATCACAAAATAAACAAGTAAGAAATTAAAGTTTAGTATTACCTTCCAATATGGCAGACTAAATAAGATTGATCTCTTTGAATACGGAGAATCAACCGGCGACCGCTTTACCAGCTTCTCGAATTCTTTATATGTTGTTTGTTGTAACGAGAGATCGAACGAGAACAATAATAGAGATCGAGACACAGAGATTTACGTGGTTCACTAACTGTTACGTTAGCTACATCCACAACAGAGAAAGCAGAGTTTTATTATAAAGCAGAATACTGAATTACACACACATTCTAGGTACAACGTGTGTATATATATAAGGCAAAGAAAAAACCTTAATTCGACTAAATAACGGAAAACAGGCCCAGTGATAAACACCTTGGTGCGGCTCTATAATCCTCGTAGAGTTCCGGTCAACGACTGATTCAAGACATATCAACATTGTTGTTGTCCTATCAACAGTTCAACACCAGTTAAACACCTTGGTGCAGCTCTATAATCCTCACATCCATTGAACTTGGATTTTTGGCATCTGTAAGGATGACCCCGGTATCTCAACACGACCAAATGCAACTGCGCTCATACGCATATTTCTCAACACAATAAACTGAACATTTCCTTGACCACCCATATTCATTGGTTGTCAACAATTAAAACATCATAATATAAGAAATGATAGAAACTAATTGTTATAAGAATTAGAGTTGCGAGCAAATCCCCTTTATTCCTCCATCATCTCCTTTAGACTACGAACACGAGTTTCCAAAGATGCAGTCTTTTGTTTTTCTTGACGAAGTAGTTCTTTACAAACAGATGCAAGCATTTCAGTCTTTGAGACCCCACCTCCCATGCCTCGAACAACACCCTTCCCATCACGGCCGAATACCTATGAACAAGGAAATAAAATTATTTAATATCTATTTAGCATACAGTTCTCATTGAACAAAACAACAATGTAATTCAGCACCCGAGGACCCACCTCCGTAACTGCATCCCTGTCTAAATGGGTCTCATTTATGAACTTGTCAGTTTCAAGCAACTCCCTCACCTTTCTCTGCACAATACAAAAAAATGACACATAAGTGGATAACAAAATACTGAACTACAGAATCCAACTAAATCCATTATCAAAACTAGAGAACTTACAACTAGTGTTCTTAATTTTGCTTCATAAGATTCAGGATCAAGGCTCTCTTTAGGGAGTTCCTGGTACACATGTGTAGCCACATATACATGAGCCCTTGTTACCGAACCTGTAGGACTTGCCTTCTCCATTTCATCTCGGCGCGTTGCAATACCAGCTCTACCCGTACTGTACAAAGCTTTTAGTTGACTTCTTGCTAACTTCCCCCTTGACCTAACTAGGTAATCTTCATCATTACACACCATCACCACAAATTCATCCCCATCCTCTTTCTTCACATGCCCAGGTTTCTTGTTTCTCATTTCAGCAACGGAGCTACAATTATCACGTATCTGTCTCAATGGTATCTTTGACTTCTTCCATGCAAGACTTGCCTCCCTAATAGATTTTTCCTTCACACTTTCAGGAACCTTGTATGCATTCTTAAGACTCCTCCATATTTCTTCCTTCAATTCCCAGGGTATTTTCCTCCAATCATCATAACCTACTGAGACAACGTTTTTGGAAATCTTCTCAATTTTGGTGCAGTACGTCGCTCTAGTAGGTCCTATAGGTTGTCCTTTGTCATTGAATTCAATTAGAAGACGGTTATCACCTGCACAACAAAAATCATTAGATATTCTAAGAAAATTGAAATAACTATAACTAAAATTGAAAATTAAAATAACTTTAACTATAATAAAAGAAAACAACAATATTACCAATAAAGCTTTTTTGACTGATGCCAGCGTCATTGTTAGTATCTACCTGGTGAAAAGCTTCGTTCCACGGCTCCGGTTTACTCAAACGACCTTGACTTGGAGAATGATCACCCTCGGGCGACAAATGAGGCGTATGTTCTGCAGATGGACTTCCCGAACTCTGTACACTGTGACTTGATGATGGAGGATTCCCTCGTGTATCAATCAATGTAGCCTAGTTAGTTTAATTTGATGCAGGAGTTGTTGACTGAGAACTGCGGGAGCTAACGCGTCTTACCATAGCTACCTAAATAAGAAAAATACAAAAATGCGGGAATCATATATAACAGTACATAGAGATAGCAGCCAAACTGAAAACAGTTGCACTAAATCATAAACATGAACATATACCGTAAAGTCATATACGATTTCCTATAACAATAAAGCAAACATACGCAGCAAGTATTACTAAAAAACGGCGAAATCAAAACGATACAAACTTCAACATATAATAATCATTATCTAAAAATGTCAAACAAATATAATACATGATCAGTTCATTGCCTAACATCTATACAACTAGAAACAATCTTAAGATAAAGTCATAAGATTAAAATGAACAGTAGAAACAAAACAATAAACAATCAAGAAACACAAATCAAACAGCTAACAAAGCATGGCATAACACAACTGACATATTCATCTAATGTTGCTTGAATAAACCAAAAATTGATTAAAAGATCTGAAATACAATATCCAAATGTAATAGTGCCCTCAAATAACATCTACATCTTTGGTCAAAGCTCCTAACAACATAAAAATCACTATCATGTTCTTAACTCAAAAATAATTTAAAAAAATCAAACAAACAAACCCTCAAAAAGAAAACACACTTGCACTAAATCATACAAAAATGCTGGAATCATTGTGAGGCATACAAAATAAAATAAAAACATCACATTTTCACACTCTAATTACAACTCAACTCATGCCAAATAAAAGTGATGGAGATTATATACCTGTAGATCTTGGAGAAATCAACAAAACCTGAAAATCATCAAAAGCAAATTAGGAAAAATTAAAACCTAACATCAAGCAAATGAATAAGCTAACATGGGAAAAAATTGTAAAAAGAAAAATGGTTTTTATAAAAAAGGTTTTAAAGAAAGGGGTTTTGAAGATTGTAAATAGAATTAGAAGAGATCAAACTAGTTGATGCAGACAATTATGAAGATTTTTTACCTGTAGTTTTTTGAGAAATAGAAATCAAACCCATCATTCTAAATACATAACTCAGTAACAAAAGTATAATAAACCCACAAATAATAGCATCTTTCAGATAAACCCTAGAAATCAAATTCGTAATAAAAAACTAAGCTATTTAAGAAATCAGACAAAAAAGGAAGAACTAATAAACAAAGAGAGTGAGAGTGAGAGATAACTTACTATTGGTTTTAAGGAGTGAGAGTGAGAGTCAGATAAACCTTATAAGCTGTTGTTAGAGAAGAAGCTGGGAAAGAGATAAAAGAGGAAGAAAATCTTATTTATAACTAAGCTTGACACTAACGAGGTGTATGTTTGATCACAATCTTTGAGCGTTCTCTAATGTAAGCTGACCGTAGGGTCAAGCGGGAAAAATCCCGCCTAACATTGCTTCTATAGAAAGCCAAAACTATGACCGTCCTTTCTAGATGTGCAAATCTAAGGGTAAAGTTGTATAATTTTAAGTGTTCATAATAGGTCGGACTACATACAAGCTTTATTTTTTCCGCATTTTTACTTATAAAAGAACAAACTTCAACAGAGCCAACCTGCGCTCTGACCAAGTCAGTTCTTTTATGAAAGACCCAGTCAGTTCTAAAATGCCCATTCTCCACTAGTGGTTAAGTTTTTAAATGGTTTTACTCCTTTTCATCAGTCTAGTGCCAACTTATGTTACCAACTAACCCTCCTTACAGATTTTTGTTTTGGTTTGGTTAGGATATTTTTATAATTATTAGAATTCTTTTCTTAAAACTAAATCATGAACACTTAACTTGTTCTTTTCATGTCCCTTGATTGCTACAATGGTGAGAATCCAGTATTGGAGCTTTGTTAAAACTATGTCTTTCCTTCTAATGACAGTTTTGTCAATTCAAACAGTATTGCTGACCATCACTAACATGGTGGAGCCTCAAAGTATGTCAAAGTATATGAATCATTGTCCTGTTTCATATCAAGTTCTTGGTACCATGAAATCTAAACCAATTCAACAACTCATATCAACCCTTAGTTCAAAATTTCAAATTCCAAAACACTTTCCAAATATTGTTGCAAGAAATATTCCACTCTCCCTAATGTTACACACGCTTATAATGGTAACAAAAATTCTTGCTTATCTGTTTTATCATACTACCATATTTCCAGGAATCAGTTTCTTAACTTATGTGATATTCCAAATCGTAATATAATCCATAATATCTTTTCAACCCATAAAATCAGAACCGAGACTTGCAATAACATTAAGCACCCTCACAATATTCATCTCTTTCTTTCCCTAGCAAGAATGGAAGATAACTCAAGTAAACAAATTAGTAGTATTACTAGGCAAATGAGGACAACTGATATTAAGGTTAACAGTACAAAACCCATTCGCATGACTATTGGTACCTCTAAGGCTCTTGATGAATCTACAAATGAATGGTCGAACAGTCTTATTGGTAAACTTATGTGAAAATACACTATTAAAACTGGTATTTTGAAAGAAGAAACCAACACCTTATGGAAGAAATATAGAAGAAAGGAAATTAAAGTTTTGGGGAAAAATATTTTTGTTTTCAAACTAAACAGTCAAAAGGATCAAAAGGAGATACTCAAGAAAGCACCATGGAATGTTAACAAATACTTATTGGTTCTAAAGGAATACACTACAGATATAGTTGTGAAAGATTGGAGGTTTACACATCAACATAGAGTGTTATTTTCAAAAAAAATATTCTTGATCATCACTCTGTTGCAGTTATAGATGAGGCAATTGCATATTTGGGAAGGAAAGTAGGGGACACTGATCCAAAAGATTATAGACCAAGGAGCAACAACAACATAACTGCAAAGGTTGAAGTAAGCCTTAAAAAGCCTCTTAAGAGAGGGAAATGGTGGAACACAAGACCTGGAGGAGCAATATGGATCAAATATCATTGGTTGAAGCAACCTCACAATCTATGTGACTCTTGCTATATAGTGGATCATGATGATGAAGCTTATGAGGAAATAGAAAATGAGTTGTGGAAAAGAGAAATGACTGAAGAAGAATACCAAAATCATCAAGAAGAATTGGAGAGAAAAAAGAATAATGATTTGTCAACAGCTAATGAAAACGTGGAAATTACAAATCAAAATGAAGCTGATAAACAAGTCGAAGTCGAAATAGATGAAGAAATAAATAGAACTTGCAAGAGGACCAAAAGCCAGAAGGATAACATGGTAATGACTAATCTCAAACCTATCAGCCTTGTCCTAACTACTCATGGAGTGAACTCGAGTGACAATGCATCTTATACTTCAAGCAATACTATAACTGAAGGCTTAGAAGACATAATGATGGATGGAAGTGAAACAGACATAGTTTTTACGAAGGATTTCTCTCCTAGCAATCATGTGGACTATGCATTTCAGGTATTACAAAACTTTATCTCTAGTTTGTTAAATCTTTTCAGCATTAACTTCCATAGTCATTTGCATTTCACTAAAAACCCATATAATGTTTTCTTCTGCTTTAATTTTAATTGTTTCAAAATGAAAATTTTATCTTAGAACATGCAAGGTTTCAAATCTCAGGATACTAGAAATCACTTAAAAGATCTTATTAGAACCCAAAACCCAGACATTATTTTTCTATGTGAGACCAAGTTGAGTAGTGTTAAGATTAAACCTTTAATCAATACTTTTAGATATCCCAACAGTCTAATTATTGATTCTGTTGGTTTATCTGGGGGTTTAGTTCTTCTTTGGAAAGCTGGATTTTCTTATAAGATTATTAATAGTGACAACAATATGATACACTGTTTAATACAAGATGATTCTAGTAAGCCAGAATGGCTCTTGTCATGTATGTATGATTTTCTTGCTTATACTAAAAAGAAAAAACAATGGGAATTCATTCAAGAATTAGGCAACAATATAAATCAACCTTGAATTCTTATTGGTGATCTTAACTTTCAACTTTTGGGAAATGGAAAAAATACTTCTTCTTCTACAGATGGGATGGTTCACAACATTTTGCATAATATGGGTCTGGAAGATATTGGCTTCATAGGTAAAAGCCATACTTGGACAAGCAACAATATGGGGACAGGTAAAAAGAAGTCCAGAATTGATCTTTCACTAGGAAATGGTGAATGGTCAAGGGTTTTCAATTCTTCTAAATTGCTTCATTTAAGTTGGGTTGGCAGCGATCATAGTCCTATCCTTCTTCTTACAGATTATAATCAACAAAAGTTATGGAAGCCTTTTAAATTCTTTTATACTTGGTTGAATGATAAATCTTGCGCCATGCATATTGCTCATGCTTGGAGTAAAAATGTTGAAGTTTCTCCAGAACTCTTTAAAAAGCTTCAATATACTCGGGTGATTTTTTTCAGATGGAATAGAGTCCAGTTTGGAGATATTAACATTAGAATTGATGATCTGCAGAAAGATATTGGCTATTTACAAGATCAGGATCATTCAGAAGAGGTCGAGAACAAGATTATTTCAGTTTCAAGTGAGTTAAGGAAATGACACCAAATTCAACATGATTTTCATAAACAGCAATCTCGTGTAACTTTCATGAATGAGGTGGACAATAACACATAATATTTCCATGCTATCACTAATCGAAAAAAAGCTAGAAACAACATTGATAGTCTTAAGGGTTTAGATGACAAGTGGGCTACTAAACGTGAGGATCTTGAAGAAATTCTTACTAGTCATTTCCATTCCATAAGTACTACAACCTCACCTCTCATAGAAGACAATCAGTATAGATCTATTCCATCTACAGTTATTGAAGATGATAATAGTTTACTTCTTGCCATTTCAACAAAAGAAGAAAATTTGAGTGCTCTCAAGGGTATGGAAAATTGGTCCGCTCCAGGTCCTGAAGGATTTGAAGCAGGTTTCTACAAATCTCAATGGTGTATTGTTGGAGATGAGGTTTGTGAAATGGTGATTCAATTTTTCTCTTCTAAGTTTATTCTTAAAGATCTAAACAAGACTTATATTTCATTAATTCTTAAAATGAAGAAACCAATTAATGAAGCCAGTATATTTCAGACCAATTGGTGTTTGCAATACCTCATATAAAATCATCTCAAAATTTTTGGTAAAAAGGATAAAGCCTCTTATGCAGAAAATTGCCTCTCCATACCAAGCAACCTATGTTTATGGAAGGCTTAATTATCAATGACAACACTATTACTGCACATGAGTTGATTCATTCTATGAAGAAAAAAGATGGTGATAATGGTTGGCTAGCTCTCAAATTGGATATTTTAAAATCCTTTGATAGGCTTGAGCGGTGTTTTCTTCTCAAAGTCCTAAGAAGTTTTGGTTTCTCTGAGGATTGGTGTCAGCTTATTTACCAGTGCATTAGTACCACAACTTTAGCTGTCATGCTTAATGGTACACCTTGTAAAGAATTTCAGCCAACAAGGGGTATTCGCCAAGGTGACCTATTATCTCCCTACTTATTCATTTTAGCAATGGAATTTTTATCTAGGAAATTAACTAAAACTCATTACAACACT
The DNA here is from genome assembly GCA_023531435.1 of Papaver californicum. NCBI lineage: Eukaryota > Viridiplantae > Streptophyta > Magnoliopsida > Ranunculales > Papaveraceae > Papaver > Papaver californicum. Next base: position 4,348,168 of record JAJJMC010012356.1, on the reverse strand, counting down.
ACTATTAAAGGGATCTCTGTTGCAAGAGATGCACCTCCTATCAATCATCTTCTGTTTGAAGATAATTTTTAAATGTTCACTCAAGTTGATCTTACAAGTATTTATAATCTCATTGATACTCTTGAGAAGTTCAGTTCTCAATCTAGGCAAGTTATCAACTTTGATAAGTCAGCAGTTCTTTTCAGTAATAACCTAGATGAAGATACTTGTTTTGCTCTCAGAAGCATTTTTGGAGGTAAAAACATGGATATAAAAGAGAAATACTTGGGATCTCCACTTCTCTTAGGAAGATCTAAAAATGAAGCTTTTTATGAGGTAAAACAAGCTTTTGACAGAAGGTTAGCAAATTGGCAAGGAAGAACTTTAAATAAGGCCGACAAGTCCATTTTAGTTAAACATGTGCTCAATACTATTCCTATGTATCAAATGGGTACTTTCAAATTGCCAACTACTCTTATCAAGCAACTTACTTCATTTCAAAGAAAAATTTTTCGGGTCATAATTCCAATAGATAAGTTAATTTAATAGCATGGCAAAACTTGTGTCAATCCAGACCCTGAGAAGCTTAATCGCGCCCTCTTAAGCAAATTATCCTGGCGTATGTTCACTCAGAAAGATAGTTTATGGGTTCAAATTACTGATTTCAAATATTTAAAAGGCAAGAATATACTTCATGATACTTCACAAAAGAAAAATCTTCTTGGATTTGCGTTGTATTGAGTTAGGAAGGGATATTGTGCAGCAAAATTACTTCAAGGTTATAAATAATGGTAAACAAACTCTTATCTGGCATGACAGGTGGGTTAAGAGCTTTTCAAATAATCTAACACCAAGAGCTGATGTTGATTCTTAATATCAGTATGTGAAGGAGTTGATGAATAACAATGACAGTAACTGGAGCACTATTCTTCTTGAAGTTATTTTTAAAGTTGATGTTGTTCAAGTAATCAAGCAGATAAATATTAATCTAGAGGAAGAAGATGAACTAGTATGGCTACCATCCAGGGATAGTAAGTTCTCGGTCAAAAGTACATATAATAAGCTCATGGAGAATACAACTTCAGTTCAACAAACCAACAATCAAGTTCCTAAGATTGTGTGGAAAAATTTACGGTCAACTAAAGCTCCACATAGAATTAAGCTATTTATATAGAAGATTTTGAAAGAAGCAGTACCAACAAGGAGAAGACTTGCAGTTTTTAACAAAGATATATATACTACCTGTGCTCCGTGCAATCACCATGAAAAGGACATTCAACACTTAATCTTTGGGTGCAAATTTTCAAAAGTAATTTGGAGATTCTTGAATATCAGAATTGATTAGGTTGGAACAAGAAATATTTTAGTAAAAGACTGGGTTCAAAGTTGGTTTGTAGAAAGCACTCAAGGTTGTTCTTATGAAAAAAATAGATGGTTGGTTATTCTTATGACAACCTGTTGGGTTATTTGGAAAGAAAGATGAGAATGCATCTTTCAAGGGAAGTCACTTAACACTCATAGTACTGTTGATAGAGTAAAACATTATCTACATAACTTCGAATGCAGTGATAACATTAGTGTTTTTACTGATAGTCATTATACAGTAGCTCTGAATACTATTAATAAACGGTTACCTCCTCCATTAGATTATAAAAAGATAAATATAAATGCATCATATGATTATGACACTAACTGTAGTGGTACCGGCTTGGTACTTCGTGACTGTGCAGGTGTCTGCAAAGGAATCAAAGGCAGTTTTGAGGAAGGAACATTAGATCCAGAGGCAGTTGAATGTTTAGCTGTAAAGGAAGTGACGTGATTTTAATATAGTGGTAAAAAGGGTTTGATTCTCATACTTGTGAGATTGGATTTCTAGACCTAATTTTTAATGACTAAAATAAAGAAGATTAAAGCAAATTTGATTTTAAATTGATGGGAAGAACTATGGTTAAGGATTCCACTATTAACCAATATTTCAAGTGATAAAATCTTACAATTCCTGTATTCAACTTATTCTAAATATTTCCAAAGTTAGGTTTTTGAAAAAATAATTGTAAATTGAAAGCATGAGACATCAAAAGTTTAAAACTAAGCATGACACATCAAAAGAAAACACAATTATTTGAAATAAACCATTTTTTTCAATTTAATTCAAAGCAATTAATAATAAAAGAATTATAAATAATAGATAAAATAGAAGTTACCACTTATTTATTGGAGAAATAGCTTCTTTTGTCGCCCCAGTGATGATGATTAGCTCATTGTATTGGAAACACCCTCAAAAATATATTTCATAGCTCAAAAAGTTCTTACAATGGTGAAATAATAGTAACACAGGGGAACAAAGACGCTTATAAGCGTTACAGAGAAGTGTTCTCTACGTTACAGAAGAAGGAAAAGGGAACATGAGAAAAGAACGGACTTGTAGTGCTTCCGAAATAGGACTGCTTGAGGGACTGTGTTAGCGACAGTATCAGCGACACTCCTCAGGAGACTTATGTTCTTCACCTTCTTCTTCACCAGCAGAACTCGGGTTTTTCCTGGAATTTTTTTCTTTGCTGTGGCTACTCCCGGTAGATTTCTCTTTGATTCTATTTGGTATTTATAGGGTTAGTAAACCCTAGAGACCCTTTCTAACCGATAAGGACTCAAAGAACAAGTCCAAATCACTCTCAAATCTTGTGATATCCGAAACATAGAATAACACCTTTTTTCCGTCCAGATTCATTCCTGTGGCCAATTTTTCCGGCTAAAACACTCTGTTGACGTGTGTTGCTGATATTCTGGTTGATTAACTTCACTTGGGTGAATTAAAATTACCCCAAATCACTGAAAACACGTACAAACCAATTCACAGGAGTTTTCTCACGTAACAATACTTCTTCCCACTATTTTCGGTTTCAAACTCAAAAGGGAGGTGCCCCCAATCCAATTTGTGGGTGCTTTATCAATTTTGCTGGATGCCTTTAGTAATTTTTCCGGGTTTCTTTATCACTTTTCGATCCAATTTTTCCATAAATATTTACTTCTCAAAAATACCTACAAAGACATAAAAAACCATAATAAATACAAAATCGAACACTATCAAAATAGAAAATCGAGCGTAATTTAGACACAAAAATGTGTCTATCAAATACCCCCAAACTTACTATTTGCTAGTCCTCAAGCAAATCTAATCTAGAAATAAGATCCTAACTCACTTTCGCAGGAATCACGACTACATTTAGCATATGTAATAAGCCTTTAAACCCCTAGGTGTCCCTAGTGGACGAGTTTTGTCTCTTACAAGAGGTATACCCACAAAACCTTTACTCCAAATTTTAGCTACTCGTGAACGATTGAGGATAGACACTAAACAAGCTATTTATTTGGCATACTAAATTCTCCGGCTATGTGAATCATTACCCTATATGAGTCCATTTGCTGTACACGATTTTTTACTCAAGCATACTAAAATTCATATATAAGAAAACAAAGCTCTACTTAGATAGTTGTTCAACCACAATACTCATAATCTATCAAAGTTCAATCACATGAATAGATTTAGAATACGAAAATAGAAAAAATGAAGTTTGCGTGTGTTGACTAAGGTGAACGGTGTTTCCCATATCTGTCAGAAGGTCAATGCCAGGATGAATCCTAATGGATTGAGATACGCTCCCACTGGTCTTAATATTTATACTAATATCGATTCAACCGGTATAAACAAGGGTTCCAGCGATCGATTTATTGAAAATAAAAACACTTATAAATGTACTGACAACATGATTGGCTCGAATTGAATCCAAGCGCATGGTCCTTATCAGCATCTTACATGATAGTTCCCATGGATCCTGCGTTTCACGCTTGCTTAGGCGACGAAGACAGGGAGAACACACATATTGCTATCAAAGTGTCAATACTCGTGTTTTTTTTTTTAATATAACTAAAAATGGGGCTTGATCTTAACATTCTATTTCATCCTGGCGGCGATAACAATTCGATACTGGGCCCTACCAAATCACTTAGAGAAACACAAAGTACAAAAATAAAAACAGAAAGTGATATGGTTGAGATAGACTCCGAGATATGGTGACAACTATCATGTTATTTCTAACACCTGAACTCTGTCCTTTTATGAATAGACCATTTCACTGGGCACACCAATTCCTATAGAAAAAGTGCTAAGTTTCCATCTACCTAGAATGGTTAGTGTCATCCTGAATTTTTCACAAGCTTCTAAACTTTGGAGTTTTTATTATTGCACTAAAAAGTTTCTCCCTTACCTCTAAACTTAAATCAAACAGTGTCCTCAATGTTTCAAACTAAAGAGCTGTACCAATAGATAAGTAAAAAGAGGAACAAAGAGGTAAGTCAGAAAGGTAGTACCTGAGTGAAGCGTAGCAATCCTTCTATGGAGAATAAAATAAAAAGATAAAAACCTAACAACCTACAAAAATCTACTAATATAAAAAAACAACCCTGATGGTCAATCAGAGTAAGCAGGGTCCTCCAGAGGGACCTCCTCAACATCACTTGTAGGAAAAGACTCAAAAAATTGTTTCAATCTCTGACTGCTAACCTTGAAAGGATTTCTACCATCTTGAGTCTCAATATCAATAACACCATGAGGAAAGATAGTGTCGAACAACAAAAGGACCGGTCCACCGAGAGCGTAACTTCCCGGGGAATAGATGCAAACGAGTATCATACAGAAGAACTTTTTGACCTGAAGAAAATGACTTTCTTAAAATATTTCTATCATGCACAAGTTTCATTTTGTTCTTATACTCCCTAACACTATCATATGCATCTTTCTGAATCTCTTCCAACTCATTGAGTTGGAGCTTCCTGTGAGCTCCTACTTTGTCAAGTGAAAAATTAAAGTGCTTTACAGCCCAATATACTGTATGTTCTAACTCGATGGGCAGGTGACATGCCTTGCCAAAAACTAGACGATAGGGTGACATTCCAATGGGGGTCCGTAACGCGGTACGGTAAGCCCATAAGGCATGCGTAAGCCTCAACGACCAGTCTTTCCTATTAGGATTAACTGTTTTCTCTAGAATACGTTTTATCTCCCTGTTGGAAACCTCTACTTGACCACGAGTCTGTGGGTGATATGGGGTAGCTACTTTGTGGGTAATACCATATTTCTTCATTAAAAGCTTAAACGGTCGATTACAAAAGTGTGACCCTCCATCACTAATAATAGCTCGCGGTATACCAAAACATACAAATATGTTATCATTCAAAAACTGGACCACAACCTTGTGGTCGTTTATTTTACACGCAACCGCCTCTACCCACTTAGACACATAGTCTACGACGACAAGGATGTAAAAATAACCAAAATAATTAGGAAAAGGACCCATAAAATCAATGCCCCAACATCAAAGACCTCAATAACTAAAATAGGGTTCAAAGGTATCATATTTCTACGATAAATGATTCCTAACTTTTGGCATCGCTCACAAGCAACACAGTAACTTTGGGAGTCTTTAAACAACGACGACCAGTAGAATCCACACTGCAATATCTTAGCAGCAGTCTTCTTAGCACTAAAGTGACCCCCACAAGCATGATCATGACAAAAGGAAATAATATGGGACTGGTCACTCTCATGTATACATCTCCTAATAATCTGGTCTGGACAATACTTAAACAAGTAAGGATCGTCCCAAAAGAAATGCTTCACCTCAGCTAAAAACCTAGAACGATCTTGTTTACCCCAGTGTTGAGGCATTCGACCAGTAACAAGATAATTCACTATATTCGCAAACCAAGGTGATTGGGAAACAACAAATAGTTGTTCATCAGGAAAGCTATCCCTTACAGGAGGAGAATCATCAGGGGAATCCAAAACAAGTCTAGACAAGTGGTCTTCTACTATATTTTCTGCACCCTTTTTGTCTCTAATTTCTAGCGAGAATTCTTGTAACAAAAGGATCCATCTAATCAATCTAGGTTTAGTATCCTTCTTAGACATAAGGTACTTCAAAGCAGCATGATCGGTAAAGACTATAACCTTAGAACCTAAGAGATAGGATCTAAAATTGTCTAAGGCAAAAACAATGGCTAACAGTTCCTTCTCTGTAGTGGTGTAGTTCAGTTGGGCATCATTCAGGGTTTTGCTAGCATAGTAAATCACATGAAGTAATTTGTTCTCTCGCTGACCTAACACAACACCAATAGCATAATATGAAGCATCACACATTATCTCAAATGGTAGGTTCCAGTTAGGTGTCTGCATTATGGGCACGGTAGTGAGTAAAGTCTTAAGCTTATCAAAAGCCCTTAAACAAGCATCATCAAAGACAAACTTAACATCTTTTGCAAGCAAATTGCAAAGAGGTCTAGAAATCAAGCTAAAATCCTTAATGAATCGATGATAAGAACTTGCATGCCCTAAGAATGACCTAACATCTCGTATAATTTTGGGGATCTGTAAAGTCTTAATAAGGTCAACTTTGGCTTTGTCTACCTCTATACCCTTAGAAGATACGATATTCCCTAAAACAATTCCTGATCGAACCATGAAATGGCATTTTTCTCAATTAAGCACTAAATTCTTTTCCTTACACCTAGTCAACACTAATGTCAAATGATGCAAGCACTCATCGAAAGATGACCCAAATACTGAAAAATCATCCATAAAGACCTCTAAAAACCGTTCTACCATGTCAAAAAATATGCTCATCATACAACGTTGAAAAATAGCGGGTGCATTACACAACCCGAAAGGCATGCGTCTATATGCAAGGTACCAAAGGGATAAGTAAAAGTAGTTTTCTCTTGGTCTTCTGGGGAAATAAAAATCTGATTATTACCAGAAAAACCATCTAGCAAACAATAATAGTTATATCCATTTAATCTCTCAAGCATTTGGTCGATAAAAGGAAGGGGAAAGTGGTCCTTCCTTGTGACCTTGTTCAGTTTTCTATAGTCAATACAAACACACCACCCCGTGGTCATTCGGGTTGGGATTAACTAATTGTTATCATTCTGGACTACAGTGATACCTGATTTCTTGGGAACAACCTGAACGGGACTGACCCACTTACTGTCTGATATAGGGTAGATAATACCCGCATCTAACAACTTAAGTACCTCATTTCGAACTACTTCTTTCATGTTAGGGTTAAGTCAACGTTGTATCTCCCTAGATGGTTTAGTATCATCCTCTAAATGAATCTGATGCATACAAACAGTAGGACTTATACCCTTAATGTCTTCTATGGTCCACCCTAAAGCTTCCTTACTGTCTTGAAGCACGGTCACTAGCCTACTTTCCTGGTTACTATCCAAGTCGGATGCTACAATCACAGGCAAAGTCTCAGATGGGCCTAAATACACATACTTCAGAGTATCTGGTAGTTGTTTAAGGTCCAACTTAGGAGGCTCTTCTAAAGAAAGAATTAGAGTAGACTTAGAAACGGGCAGTGGTTCAAAATTAGGTTTCCATCAATTACTAGTGTCTATCAAAGGGGCTGAATCTAACAAAGCATTCACCTCATTAATCACACTATCGTCGTCAAAATCAAACCCAAAGTGGGCTAGGAATTTCTCTAATGGATCTTCTAACAAAGTGTTTGGTAATGACTCCTGAACTAATGTTCCTATCATATTCACCTCTTCAATGCACGGGTCATCTAACTCAGGTGGTTGCTTACTAATGTTGAAAATATTCAGCTCAATAGTCATATTACCAAAAGATAAGTTCATAATACCATTTCGACAGTTAATAATCGCATTAGATGTAGCTAAAAACGGGCGACTAATATCACATTTATCTGATTCTCTGGGTCAGGGACAGGTTGGGTATCAAGGACAACAAAATCTACTGGATAAATAAACTTATCGACCTGAATAAGAACATCCTCTATGACACCACGAGGAATTTTCACAGACCTATCAGCTAACTGCAGTGTCATCTGAGTAGGTTTCAAATCACCAAGTCCTAGCTGGAGGTACACATGCTACGGTAGTAAGTTCACACTGGCTCCTAAGTCAAGTAACGCTTTCTCAACACGGTAGTTACCTATTGTGAAAGAAATGGTTGGGGAACCTGGGTATTTGTACTTAAGAGTTGTATTGTTCTGGATAATTGAACTCAGATGACTAGCTAAAAAGGCTTTCTTTTATAAACTAAGCTTTCGCTTTCGCGTACACATGTCCTTAACGAACTTGGCATAAGTAGGAATCTGCCTAATTGCATCTAATAATGGAAGGTTGATCGTGACTTGCTTAAAAACCTCCAATATGTCATTAAAGTTGGATTCCTTCTTTGTTGGTGCTAACAATTGTGGGAATGGGGCTCTGGGAACAAAATCTGGGTTATGAGGAACAACATCGGGCTCATTAGAGACTTTATCAATCTCAATAGTTGCTGGCTCAGAAGGATGAACTACAGTATGTTCACTATCAGGCATGGTTACCTTGTTATCTACCACTTTACCATTCCTAAGGGTTCTAATTAAATTCACATGATTTGATGATTTCTCATCAGAAGATATTTCATGAACTCCTCTAGGGTTGGGGTGTGGTTGACTAGGGAACTTGCCTTTTTCTCTTTCTCTCAAAGACTCAGCGATTTGACCAACCTGGGTTTCTAAATTGGAAATAGCCTGACTGTTAGCCTGAACGATCTTTTGATTTTCTCGTAAACTTTGGTTGACAAACTGCTAAAAATCTTTAGTTCTGAGATAATGAAGCAGCATACTCTGCTAAACTCATGATCGTCTTATCTATCGGATTCTGAAATTGTGCCGAACCTGAAGGATTCTTAGTATAACCAAAACCTGAGGGAACCTTAGAATTACTAGACTGACCTTGATTCTGGTCCTTATACCAAAAAAGGTTAGGATGATTTCTCGAACCAGGGTTATAGGATGATTACCAAATCTAGTGTTATTATAAAGAACATGGGCTTGCTCTTCTACAGTCTGTCCTTCCCAAAATGGCTTGGGCTCAAGTCCACAACTAGATTGACTCAGTTCTAAAGCTTCTAACTTTTTAGATATAACCGCTATTTTGGCATCCGATTCATAAGATCCTTCTAACATATTGACATTTCCTCTACTTAGAAGAATTATTTTCTGGGGCTCCTACTATTTTCCCACTGTTGGGTTTTCTCGGCGATTTCATTCAAAAATATCATCGCACCATCGACAGTTTTATTTTCAAAACCACATGTGCATAAATACTCAACCATGGTTTTTGTCGAATAATCTAAACCCTCGTAGAGGATCTGAACTAGCCTTACTTTTTCTAAACCATGATGAGGACATTGGGATAATAAGTCATTGAACCTTTCTGAATACCTATATAAAGATTCTCCCTCTTGTTGAGCAAATGTGCAAATCTGCTGCCTAATAGATGATGTCTTGTGCCTAGAGAAAAAATTCTGGAAAAAGGCGGATGTAAGTTGTTCATAGGTTTCAATTGACTCGGAAGTCAAACTATATAGCCAAGATTGTCTCTTAGTGAAAAAGGAAACAGTCTAAGTTTCAATGCTTCATCGTCTAGGTCCTTAATTCTGATGGTACTACATATTTCCTCAAAATCCCTAACATGGAAATAGGAGTTTTCATTTTCTTTACCTAAGAAGATTGGGAGCATCTGTATGGTCCCAGGTTTTAACTCATAGTTTGCTTCAGTTTCAGATAACTTGATACATGATGGACGAGAAGTCCTGGTCGGGTTCAACAAAGATTTTAAAGTTTCCATTGCTGGCGCTATCAAAGGACTAGAAGTAACTTCTTCACACAGTGTCAAGTTCTCAAAATTGAAAATTTTAAAAACAGGTCCCTCAAAAGAAGAGTCTTAGAGGTCCTCGTTTCCAGGGACAGAACTACTAGGTTTCTCACTAATCAAACGACCTAGAGTGTCTCTTTTCTAAGTCCGCTAAGTGATGACTTCAAGCGGTCTTGGCATACACTAGAAAAACTAAAAAAGTAAATCCTAATTGGAAGGGAATTCTAACAATCACAAGCAAGGCTGACTCAACCAAATCAAACCTATTAAATCTAGCAAACAAAAAGCATGATGGCTCCACTTAATTGTTTCTAGACCAACTTCTATTCTTTCAAAAGGAAACTAGTTACAATTTTAGCAAACCTCTTAGAACGATCTGAATTAGATTAAGTCGAAGAGAAACAGGATAAGCTCTAAGGAGCTTTGATAACCCTGTCTCTTTGGCACTTTTCCCTTTCTAAGCGTTCAAAGAACAAGTCCAAATCACTCTCAAATCTTGTGATATCTGAAACCGAGAAGAACACCTTTTTTCCGTCCAGATTCATTCCTGTGGCCAATTTTTCCAGCTAAAACACTCTGTTGACGTGTGTTGGTGATATTCTGGTTGATTAACTTCACTTGGGTAAATTAGAATTACCCCAAATCACTGAAAACACGTACAAACCAACTCACAGGAGTTTTCTCACGTAACAATACTTCTTCCCGCCATTTTCGGTTTCAAATTCAAAAGGGAGGTGCCCCCAATCCAACTTATGGGTTCCTTTATCAATTTTGCTGGGTGCCTTTAGTAATTTTTCCGGGTGCCTTTATCACTTTTCGAACCGATTTTTCCATAAATATTTATTTCTCAAAAATACCCACAAAGACATAAAAACCATAATAAATACAAAATCGAAGACTATCAAAATAGAAAATCAAGCGCAATTTAGACACAAAAATGTGTCTATCAGGAAGCAGTTTGCTGGGTAGCTTACTTAAAGCTCGACAAAAATATTTTTGAGTCTGTTGAAGACGTAATAGCCAATACGATTGTCACTGGAGAATATTTAGTTAGATGGGAGAATAAAAACATTATTAGAGATATTAAAACTCTGTTGAGTAGCTTTACTTCATGAAAACTTATTTCGGTTGATAGAAGATGTAATAATGTTGCTGACAAACTATTGATAGGTGTATAAAACACCTTAATTAATATCAATTGATTATGCTTTCTTCGCTATTTTTCTTGTAAATTTTGTATATTACGCTTGTTTTCTATTTTGTAGGTATTCTGGAGTCATATAGAGTAAAAAGAAGAATAATGGTCAAAAATGGGCAAAATGATCATTTGATGGGAAAGTGTTATTCGCATCCGGCCATATGCTAAGGGCCAACCCAACATTTAAGATTTTCTCTGATGATTTTTGGCACCCCATTGGTGGTTAAGGGATGCCACCCTCTTTAACTTTCTTACTTTTATATCATCATTGTAAACTCGTATATTCATTTTATCCAAAATATTGCCAAAGTGAGGTTTTCAAAATAATAGTTGTAAATCGAAAGCATGAGACATCAAAAGCTCTAAGCCTAGCATGACACATCAAAAGAAAACACAACTAATTGATAAAATCATTTTTTCCAATTTTAATTCAAAGCAAATAATAGTAAAAGAATTGTAAAAAATAAATAAAATAAGAATTACCACTTTATTATTGGAAAAATAGCTTCCTCCGTCTCCCCAGTGATTGTGATTAGCTCATCATGTTGGAAACACTCTCAAAATAGTTTTTCATAGCTCAAAAAGTGTTTACAATGATGATATAAAAGTAACACAGATGATTTGATACGCTTATAAGCGTTACAGAGAATGTTTCCTGCGTTGCTGAAAAGAAAAGTAAAGAGAAACAATAAAGTACGGTTTCTGACAGCTTCATAATTTTAAAGGAATATGCAACAGAAAAGCCTTATGTTCTTTATGTGTTCTTCACCAGCAGATTTTTTTCACCAGGTCGATTCTTTTTTGAATTTCTATACGCGCAATTCCTTACGTTCTTAATGTGTTCTTCACCAGCAATTTTTTTTCTTCTTCCTGGAATTTTTCACGCTGCTCTGGCTTCTTTTTTTCATTGGTTTTCTTTGCTATCTATAGGATTCGTGAACCCTAGGGACCTTTCTTAACCGATAAGGACTCAAAGAAGAGTCCAAATCAAACTCCAAATTGTTGATAATTCGAATCCGAGAGAGTTATCCTTTTCCGGCTGTGACATGAATTTTCCAGCGATTTTTTCGGCGTAAATCACTCACTTGACTATTGTTGATCCTATCTTGGGTGTTTCTTCAACTTGGGATATCAAAAACAAGTTTTAAAACCCTTTAAAATTGTTTCAAAACTAATCAGAAGTTTCTCTCACCTAAAGCTTTTCTTCCCGCCATTTTCTTGAATTTGAATTTGAATGAAGGGTGCCCACAATCCAACTGGTGGGTGTCTTTATCAATTTTACTGGGTGCCTTTAGTAATTTTCCCAGGTGCCTTTAACAACTTTTTGAGCGATTTTTCCACAAATATTTGTTTCTCAAAATACCTACAAACTTGTAAATAGTATAAAATCAAGCATTAACAAAATAGAGAATTGAGCACAATTTAGACACAAAAATGTGTCTATCAAATACCCCCAAACTTACTATTTGCTAGGCCTCGAGCAAATCTAATATAGAAATAAAATAAAATCCTAACTCACTTTCGCAGGAATCGCTACTACATTTAGCATATGTAATAAGCCTTTAAACCCCTAGGTATCCCTAGTGGACGAGTTTTGTCTCGTGAGGGTTTACAAGAGGTATACCCACAAAACCTTTACTCCAAATTTTAACTACTCGTGGACGATTGAGGATAAACACTAAACAAGCTATTTAGTTGGCATACTAAATTCTTCGACTCTAGGAATCATTACCCTATATGAGTCTAATTGATGTACACGAGTTTTTACTCAATCATACTAAAGATCATATATAAGAAAACAAAGCTCTATTCAGATAGTCGTTCAACCACAATACTCAGAATCTATCAAAGCTCAATCACATGCAAAGATTTAGAAGATGAATATGGACAAAGTGAAGTTTACGCGTGTTGACTAAGGTGAACGGTGTTTCCCATATCTGTCTGAAGGTCAGTACCAGGATGAATCCTAATGGATTGAGATACATGGTCTTAATCGTAATACTAATATCGATTCAATTGGTATATACAAGGTTCCAACCAATCGATTTATTGAAAATAAGACAATTATAAATGTACTAACAACGTGATTAGATCAAATTGAATCCAAGCGCATGGTCCTTATCAGCATCATACATGATAGTTCCCATGGATCCTGTATTCCACGCTTGATTAGGCGACAGAGACAGGGAGAACACACACATATTGATATCAAAGTGTCAATACTCGAATTTTTTTTTGATAAAATAAAATATAAAAATGGGGCTTGATATCAAACACTCTATTTCATCCTGGCGGTGATTACAATTCGATACTGGTGCCCCACCAAATCACTTAGAGAAACACAAAAGTTGCAAAAACTAAAAACAGAAAGTGATATGGTCGATATAGACTCTGAGATATGGTGACAACTATCATGTTATTTCTAACACCTGAACACTCTCCTTTTATGAATAGACCATTTAACTGGGAACACCAATTCCTATAAAAAAAAGCTAAGTTTACATCTACCTAGAATGGTTAGTGTCATCCTGAGTTGTTCATAAATTTCTAGACTTTGGAGTTTCATATTTCATTAAAACTTTCTCCCTTACCCCCAAACTTAAATCAAACAGTGTCCTCAATGTTTCTAAAGATGAATGATTAAAAGCATGAACAAGGAGAAACTGTTACCAATCGAAGGAAAAGTGTCAAGGAAAGATATTATTGTGTCGCATGAGCATGGGTAACCTCCCAAGAAGTGTTAAGTTTAAAGTCTTCAACCAGACTAAGAAAGGATTAGTCACCTCATAAAACCATATATCAATAGTCGGAACAACTGTGGGTCATCTGAATCAAATAGTACTATCACAAATAAGAGAAAACTGCAACAGGCCAAGGACAAACCGAGCACAACCTTATCTAGTTTTCTGTTTAAGACAACTACTTCTAGCTGTGGTTCAAGTTCAGGCTCTATAAAAGGGTCTAAATAAAATATTTTAATGGGATGGATTTCCTCGTAGGTAGGATCAACATGATCAAGTTGTAGAGTCTGGAGTAACTCAACTAAGAACTTAGAAGCACATAATAATAACATGAATAATTGTGGATCCTCAAAGTCAATCATATTTGACTCACATAATTGACTACTATGAAGGTGGTCATTCTTAAACAAATGTGTCGATTCTAATTCCCTAAAGTAATTAGGCTTAGTCACAAAACTTAATAACTGACACATTCATACGTTTCCACATATGGAAGAAAATATTTTGGTGGGAAAATAAGGCAATCTTGGTATTATTTCCTAGATAAATCACATCGACCAGAGGATGGCTTTCTAACAACTAAACTTTTTTTTGGATATCAACAGGATCAGGGAAGCTAGCTTGAAGATGATCTTGTGAAATGGTAGAGGTGCATATGTCAAGTCCCAAGTTAGGGACCTTTCTAAGAGTTAAAGGTAAAGCACAAGGAGAATTATAGTCACACCCAAACTTAGAGTTTTCAGTGTCTTTAGATAGACTAGTCACAATTTCCCTAATTTCTAGATCGTCAGATTCCCAAAAATAGTCAATTGCTTCTTATAGGTTATAATCAGGTGGGGCATCCTCACTCATATTTAAAATCTATACGAGTCTATCTTTGTTATCTAACACTTTCGTTTCTAAATCGTTGGACTTTTAAATAGTATTCTCAGAATAAACTCGTTCCTCTAAACCATTATCGGCTTCTAAACAAGAAAATTCTACATCGTCTAAAACAATGGTATCTCTAGTCAAATCCTCTTCCTTTTGAATATGTGAATAATCATTAAAATTATTTGAATTTGAACCAGAAATAACACTATCATCATGAAGCATAATTGGAGTGACAATTTCCTGATCACTCTGCTTATATATTTCAAGTTCTTCATCAACACTATCCTCATCATCATAATAATATGAAGATGTTTGAACCTCGTCTAAATAAGTAGTGTTACCAATTCTATCCTCGTCCTCTTGACTAGGTGAATAATTATCAAGGGTAGCACTATATTGGAAATTAAGATCACTTTGAGCAATATTATTCTTTTCAAGACTTTCATTCACACTTAATATAAACCTATATATATTCTCAGTCATCTCCTTTATGATTCTTCTTGTATCCTCAGTGTACTTCTTGATGAATTTTCTAGAGAAAAAACTAGATCAATAGTGCTAGATTGTAACTGCTCGTGTGATTCTTCTAGAGGCATAATAGGTTCATTATAAGGACTACTAGGTTGTATCTGTTTTAGGGCATCCCTCCAAGATAAAGAACTCGAATTTTCATAGGGAGTACTAGATTGCATCTGCTTTAGGGTCTCCCTCCAAGACAAAAAACTCGAATATGCTCACTTTCATGTTCATAAGACGGGTGTATGTACGAATAGTAATTAGGATCGCCCTGGTATGAGTAATAACCTCCCAAAGGTTGGTGGTGATCCCGACTACTATCCACACAATGTTGATAGTATGGATAATGTCTATTTTGAAATTCAGTCGGATATTCATTGTATTGGTCCTCATAATACCAGTTCGACATTTTCTAGAAACTTCCTAATATATTAAAAAAAAATCTAACAAAATAAATCCTAACAGGAAGGAGGTTCTAAACAATCATAAGCAAGGCCGACTCAAATCAAACCTACTGAATCTAGCAAACAAAAAGCATGATGGCTCCACTTAAATTGTTTCTAGACCAGCTTCTATTCTTCCAAAAGGCAATTAGTTACAGTTTTAGCGAATCTCTTAGAACGATCTGAATTAGATTAAGTCGAATAGAAATAGGATAATCTCTAAGGAGATTTGATAACCCTGCCTCTTTGACAACTTTTCCTTGGGTTACAAGGCGACTCCAATCAACTTAAAATAATTTTCTTGAACTTTAAGTTAGGCTAACAAAGTAACCAATATAATCCTTTTGAATGATTTTCCAATAAGCTCGATACCCTATAGGTCTCTTTCTAGTCAACTTTTAGGATTAGGTTCGCATAGGTAACATGTTCCTAAGTCGGGCAGAAAAAATACGGTGATGAAATCCGAACCTTTATCTTATATGGCCAGTTTCTGACCTTTACTAGAAAAGTAAATTCCATATTCAAGTCCTCAACATATATGCATTACGAAGGAATACAGAAAACCCACTGACAGGGGATTCGTGGGTGGTTAAAGTCTTACCTCTCGTACCAGACGGGGGGATGAATCGGTTGTAGTCGACTCGGGCCACCGACTCTTGTGTCAGTGTACGAACCCAAGGGGCCGAGACGTAATTGTCGTCCTTCCCTGTTGCAGTTTATATTTAAATTCCCTAGGGTTTAAAATAATAATAATGTCCAAACTCCCAAAATAAAGTCCAAAAAGTGTCCAAAAATAAAAGAAAAATTACAGAAAAAATAAAAATTTCCTAATACAATTTTCTAAACAAATAAAATATACAAAAATAAAATTCTTCGTATTCTTTTCCGTTCTTTAAGCTTTAACTTTAACTCCAAGTCTTTAATCACCAAAGTCTTTGTCTCTATTTCCTTTCAATCCAAAATCCAAAATCTGTAGCAAAAAGAGAAATACCCAAAGAAACGTAAAATAGAACAAAGTAAAAATAATACTAAAAATAAAAATAAAAACCTAAAATAAATTTAAAACTATAAACCTAAAGACAAGTCCGCGTCGCCGGCGCCAAAAATTGATGTAATTTTTGAACAGTGGTAAAAGGTTCGATAATCAGACTTGTAAAGATTCGATTTTTAAACTTAATTTTTAATAACTAAAAATAAAATTTATTAAAGTAAAATTTATTTCAAACTACGGGAAGGACTGAGACTAGGGATTCCACCACTAGCCAATTTTTCAAGTGATAAAAATCTTGCAACTCGTATATTCAGTTTATCTAAAATATTGCCAAAGTGAGGTTTTCAAAATAATAGTTGTAAATCGAAAGCATGAGACATCAAAAGCTCTAAGCCTAGCATGACACATCAAAAGAAAACACAACTAATTGATAAAAATCATTTTTTCCAATTTTAATTCAAAGCAAATAATAGTAAAAGAATTGCAAAAAAATAAATAAAATAAGAATTACCACTTTATTATTGGAAAAATAG
>JAJJMC010012356.1:4186764-4331149 GCA_023531435.1 Papaver californicum | reverse complement strand
AGAATTACCACTTTATTATTGGAAAAATAGCTTCCTCCGTCTCCCCAATGATTGTGATTAGCTCATCATGTTGGAAACACTCTCAAAATAGTTTTTCATAGCTCAAAAAGTGTTACAATGATGATATAAAAGTAACACAGACGATTTGATACGCTTATAAGCGTTACAGAGAATGTTTCCTGCGTTGCTGAAAAGAAAAGTAAAGAGAAACAATAAAGTACGGTTTCTGACAGCTTCATAATTTTAAAGGAATATGCAACAGAAAAGCCTTTTGTTCTTTATGTGTTCTTCACCAGCAGATTTTTTTCACCAGGTCGATTCTTTTTTGAATCTCTATACGCGCAATTCCTTATGTTCTTAATGTGTTCTTCACCAGCAAATTTTTTTCTTCTTCCTGGAATTTTTCCCGCTGCTCTGGTTTTTTTTTTCTTTGGTTTTCTTTGCTATTTATAGGATTCGTGAACCCTAGGGACCTTTCTTAACCGATAAGGACTCAAAGAAGAGTCCAAATCAAACTCCAAATTGTTGATAATTCGAATCCGAGAGAGTTATCCTTTTCCGGCTGTGACATGAATTTTCCAGCGATTTTTCCGGCGTAAATCACTCACTTGACGTGTGTTGATCCTATCTTGGGTGTTTCTTCAACTTGGGATATCAAAAACAAGTTTTAAAACCCTCTAAATTTGTTTCAAAACTAATCAGAAGTTTCTCTCACCTAAAGCTTTTCTTCCCGCCATTTCTTGAATTTGAATTTGAATGAAGGGTTCCCCCAATCCAACTGGTGTGTGCCTTTATCAATTTTGATGGGTGCCTTTAATAATTTTACCGGGTGCCTTTAACAACTTTTTGAGCCGATTTTTCCTCAAAAATTTATTTCTCAAAAATACCTACAAAGACATAAAAACTTGTAAATAGTATAAAATCAAGCATTAACAAAATAGAGAATTGAGCATAATTTAGACATAAAAATGTGTCTATCAGCACCCCTGCCGGGGAGCAGTCAGTAGTTTGAGTTATTTAATTTTCTGATTTTGCATTTAGTTTTCATTATTAGCTTTACTAATTTAATTTTTAGAATCTTATTTCAGATACAACATTCATTCTTTTTGCGTGCTTACAATTGGTTTGTGGTATTCATCGCCTGTCTAGAATAAAAGGTAAGTTCTATAAACTAATTGTGTGCCCATTATCTTTTTTAGTTATTGAGATGTATCCTTTTGGGTATAATTCATATGGTCCACAAGAACACACATTCTATAGTGACCAATTTAATTTCAATCTCATTCTTATAACTTCCAATCATATGTGGGATGTGATCAAAACCAATATTTTGGCTATAATCATCCTGCAAGACCTTGTGATAATTCTCATACATACCAATAACCTTATGGTGGGTATGTACGTGAACAATCACATGGATGGGAGGACAGTTGTACTTCTAATCATTGCTATTCTAATTTGGCATATGAAATCCGATATTATATGGCACATATGGATTCAATTTGTGAACAACCAAGCATGGAGACAGTTTCATTAACCAAATTTGATTATAGTATGCCTGGCCCAATTCCTGATCGTATTTATGATCATTCACCCATTCAAAGGGAAGAGATATAGTCTAGAGATACTGTAGTAAGTGAGGAGGTAACATATTCTAGCTTGGAAGAGATTATCATTCAGGCCACCCAAAGCATACAAGATTCACATCAAGAATTTCTACGGAATATGGACAACATCAGAAAAGGCATGAATCAAATTCATGATGAGAGGAATAAGGAAGAAGTTTTAGCTCAAAACCATTCTAACATTCCCATGGATAACATAGAGTATGATGATTCCGAAAATGAGCAATCTTTGAAGAATATTGATAATTATGGTGCTACTAACTCAACTTATGATCATGATAATGATCATTCACCTATTCAAAAGGAAGAAGTTGAGTAGAAACACTAAATTTATTGATGATAAGACTTCTGTTGTATATGAGAGTGATGATGATTATGACTTGTTTGTGCATACTACCCCGAATTCAGAAATAATAGATACTTTGAATGAGAAGTCAACTTGTGAAGAAGACCATAAGGATTACGATGAATTGCTTGGGGAAGATTTTGGTTTCTCCTCCGATGATAAAGACTTGGTTATAGGAGAAACAAATGAAGAATGTTTTGAGAAGAATTTGAATGAGAATGATGATACTTGTGATGTGGGAATGGAAGTGTCCAACAGTACCGAGGATCCCGTAATACAAGAGGTTTTGCAAGGTTTGTCTAACCCTGTACATGAATCTCTATCTAATGATGATCCTCCCATATTAGAAGTAGTTTCCTAAAGAGTTTTTAATCCATCTTTTAGGAAGATACCTAATTTGGGGCTGAAATTGTGTGCTTCTAAAGTTTTATCTGAATTCCTTGCATCTAAGTATCCACCATATGTGTTTGAGTCTAACACCATGTAGGTTTGCCAAGAGGAACACATAAAAGTTCCTTCAACTTATGTTTTGTATACACTTTCGAGTGTAGAATGAACTAAGTGTGGGGGTAACTCTTTTGAGACGATAACTTCACTATTTATACCATATGCTAATATTCTTGTAAAGCTATTGTTAGAAATGAAGATTGTTTCCTGGACGCATCCATAAATTTCCAGATCATTGGTGTACGGGCGATCAAGGAGTCAAGCTGACGACTTTAAACTAAGCGATGCATGGGAGGTAACCCATTGGTTTAGCATTTCTTTTATTTTTTCTTGTTATTTTTGAATTTTCATATCATTGTAGGATTTCCCACCTTGCTTTACATTGGATGAGTCAAATTACATTGAGGATAATGTAAAGTTTAAGTATGGAGGAGTGGTTAAGCATATAGAATTCTTATGTATTCACTTTTAGGTAGAAAATTTTAACTTTTTAATAACTATTTGCATGAAACCTCAAAATTTTAGATATTCTAGAGTCACTTAGTATACTTCTAGCTACGTTTACATACGTATTTCTTACCGAAATAACTGAACTTAGAAGTATTAGAGAACTATATTCGGGTTTCTTAGTTGTTGAGAGGTAATACCGACAAAAAGGGACTTAAACCGCCGGTGGTAAATTAGGTGCAGAAAGAATACAATATTAGAGAAGATGATCATTCAATACCTATGAGTGAGGTACCAAACCTTCAATTGTCCGTTTAGAGTGTTTCATCTGTGTAAATTACGGGTAAAATGACGAGCTACCCAACCTCGCACTATTTCAACACTACTTTTTGATCTCTTGAGTGCTAATTTCTGTCAATCATGAGGGTGACATCAGAATTACGAAAAAACCTTACCTTGTAGTTTGATTTGTAGTTGGCGCCACTCTATCTCTCTCTCTCGCAATAACAACAAGTCCATAGAAACACTACCATTATCATCAACATGCAGAACATTACAAACTCAAAGAAAGTTGAAGACGTTCAAGGTTTACAAGCCACACTACAAAGAAGAGAAAATTTCAGATTCAAAGTGAATCGACACTACAAATAAGCAGAATTCTATATCGTAGTTGAAGACTAAGTACAAGAGTGAAGAAATCAAAAGAAGTGAGTTATTGAAGTTTATGATACAAAAACAATACAAGTTGTGAAGAATCAAGTGGTAAAGTCCTTTCTCCACGACCATATTAGTTTCATTGTTATTCTTTTAGTTTGTATTTCATATTTCTTGTGATTAAAAATAAAAAAATAAAAAAAATCATTTTTTTTTTGTTTTTATTGCTTTAGTATATGTTTGTTTTTGTATTTATTCGTTAAGGCCGTGGGACAGAAGAAATCTATAAAGAAGTTTCAAGCAACAAGAATTAGAGGAAAAGAGTTACAAATTGTCGAAGTTTTACGAGGTTCAAGAGTTCATCATCTACATTTGAAGTCGAAGACGTTTCTATGGGACACTGTGAGAGCGGTGCTGATTGTAGATTGGGTGAAAAGGCGAGTAAGCATTCCCATCCTCGCATAGTGGTTGATTTCCTTTCGTAGAGATCATCAGAAAACATGTATTTTCCTTACCACGTTTCTACGGGATATTTCAGATATAATTCGGAAGGTTTTTCCTTCCCACCATTCAACGTGTGCAGGGTTTCTATCTTCATTCCTACCTGCACACATTAGAACCATAAAGTGCGTCTTTTGAGCGAAAATTCATAAAACCCTATTGGTGAGACAGAAGTCGAAAATTCGATCGCTTTCGAACCTGGATTCTTTCATATGGTGGTTTTCTCCTAACTAAAGAGTTAAGCATGAGAATAATGTTCTTTGATACATCTAACTTCTTATTATTAGTGTGCAAAAACTTTATGTCCTCTTAGCTATTTGGATGCATGTGCTTTGGAATATTTGAAAGTTGGAAAATTAAGTTTTGTGGGTAAATCTCTTGTAAACTCTCACGACACTATAACTCGTCCACTAGGGACACCTAGAGGTTTAAAGGCTTGTTACACATTCTAAGTGTAACTGTATCCTCAACGAAAGGGAGTTGTTATATTTTAGTTTAATTTAAATTAGTTTAATTTTGGTTTGCTCGAGGACTAGCAAAGTCTAAGTGTGGAAGAATTTGATAGGTGTCTAAAACACCTTAATTAGTATCAATTGATTATGCTTTCTTTGTTGTTTTTCTTGTAAATTTTGTATATTACGTTTGTTTTCTATTTTGTAGGTATTCTGGAGTTATATGGAGTAAAAAGAAGAATAATGGTCAAAAAGGGCAAAATTGTCATTTTATGCGAACATGTTATTCACATCCGTCATATGCTAAGGGACAACCCAGCATTTAAGATTTTCTCTAATAATTTTGGCACCCATTGGTGGTTAAGGGATGCCACCCTCTTTAACTTTCTTGGCTTGCCATATCTCATGTAGGGTGGTTAAATCCGTCTTCTATTCTTAACCTAAAACACATTAGGTCGAGTTCCCTTATTTTTCTACCGAAGAGCTTGGTCTACACTGATGTTGCCAATTCACGCCGGTTATTAAGTCTCAGGTGAGTTAGGAAGATGAAACATCGAGAAAAGCCTGAGAATGGGAAACAAGTGAAGAAATGAAAAGAAGATTGAGCGAGAATACAACAAAGATGGTGGATCCGTGAGAAGAAACAGTGAAGGGAGGAATAAGAATGATGGGTTTTGGTTAGATTTGAAATTGACAGAGAGCAGCTCGAGTTTGAAGTGAAGCAACAGAGAATTGAGAAGAAATAGACTTGGGGTTGTGTCAGTTGAGAGAATTAGCGAGAGAGAGTGAAGAGAATAGATGGTTCTGGCAGTCGAGTTCAAGAACAAGACAGAGAATGGTTGCTCGAAATCGATGAATTGATTTAAACAAGAAAGATCAGAATATTGCTCGAGTGACGCAAGGAAACAGTTAGAGATGGTTAATCGCTGGATGTGGCTATAGATCTGAATTTGATTGTGTTTGCTCGAGCTGAGATAGAGACGAACAGAGGTAATGAATGAAAGAAAGAAAGATGGGTTGAGTTCAGGTTCGCTGTTAGCAGTAGGGGTGTTCATGGTCGGTTTCGGTTCGGTTTTGTGCCAAACCAAAACCGAAATCGGCCAGGTCGGTTTTCCAATTATTTTTCCATAACCGTTCCGTTTACCGCCGGTTCGGTTTTACTCGGTTTTCTCTCGGTTTCGGTTTTTTCCAACGGGTTTCGGTTAACCGTTTGGAAAACTAAAATTCAAAAAAAAAATATTCAAAAACATCAAAAAAAAAAAAATCAAAAAAATCAATTTTTTTTTTTAAAAAAGTGGATTCTTCCATAACTAGAAGAAAATTCTTCCATAACTAGAAGAGAACTAGGGTTAGAAAGTTAAGGTGGGATTATATATCAAGGGTAATGAAGGGTTCAGATTAGATCTATCAAAAACTAGATCAAGGGTCTTAAATAGTCGGTTTTCCATGGTATAACGGTTCGGTTTTTGGCTAAACCAAAACCGAAACCGTGACTACCGGTTTCCATACTTTTTTTCCATAACCGTTCCATTAGTAAACGGTTCGGTTCGGTTTTGGCCAATTCGGTTCGGTTTTGGCGGGTTTCCGTGGAAACCCGTTACCATGTACAACCCTAGTTAGCAGTGAAAGAAAATGGAGATGAATAAGCGAATGGGTACTAGTGATTTTCTGTGAACTACATCAGAGATACGGAGAAAGCTGAAATGGGTCTGTGGTTGGAGAAGAATTTAATTTCATGTCTGTATTTGAAGGTTCAGTTGAGACAGTGATAATGTTGAATGGTTTGGTACGATGGGTAATGAAACAGGGAAGTAAGAAGGCTGTTGAGTTAAAGAAATCGAATGAATGAATGGGTTGTATGATATTTGAATTGTTATAGGGAAGGAGTAATTTGTGGAGCCTCCAAAGTGCAGCAACTATATAGTCATTAGTTTGCCAGACGCATACAAAGTGTCTGTAAAAAGGCCTGAACGACCTGTTCTTAACAATTTCAAGTTCAGTTTCTTTGCTGCTTCACCAAGGGTGAACGTCCGGCTAACCATGGCTCTGGTGGGTACGATTCTGATTTGGGTAAAGATTGAAAGAGTTTGATGGCGAGAAGTTAGGTTTTAGAAGTTGGGATAAACAATGAAACAACTCAGATGTTTTAGAGTTCCTAAACAATTAGGAAACTAGGTTGCATGGTATTGAAGTCGCAAAAGGAAATTGAAGCTATAAAAGGGACTCATGGCTACAACAAAAATAGATCCATAAAACACCTCTCACGACTGCGCCTCACCAACAGGAGGAGCTTTCTCTCCTCTCCAGACTCTCCAGCATCATCTCCAACCCAGTTTTCATCCATCACCATCTGCATAACTACTATGCTTGCATACACCAACAACAGTTCACATCCATACAGAAACAAGCCATTCTCGCCAGGCTACAAAGTAGTCCACATCATCAAGTCTACCAACAGTTTGCTGTGACTTCCGTCAACATTCATTTGTCCGCAGTACCACTCCACCAATATCACTTCACCAACCTGGGCTTTGGTTTGTTGTTTGAATTTGCATCTGTGTTTTTAGATTTGTTTCTCTTTAATTATTATGAACTCCATGGTTACTTGTAGCTAAGCATATTGATTAGGGACGAATTCGATGTCCGGACATGAACTCAAATTGATGTTTAAAAGCTTGTTTTTTTGTGATTTATCTAGTTATTGTTCATCCTTTACCGTGCTAAAAGTGTTTATGAGTTATTTCTAAATCGTTTAAGTTGCAAATTGAATGGTTGATTCATAAATTTATTGCTAATTAAGAACTCTTCGACCCGTAATTGTTTAGAAACTCTTAATATAAGTAGTGCTATATGGGTATTGACGATGGGATTTTGTTAAGTATTCATATGTATTGAATGACACTAGTAGATGAATCGAGCCTTTGTATTTGTCGCTATGAGTAACCTATCTCACGGAACCTAATGCATTTGATTGAATTATATCTAGAGAGCGTACTTCTAGATAGCTCGAATGAGTAGAATCTGGTAGTCAAGCACTTTCGCATCCGATGATTTGAGGAGATTGCAAAATATTTGATCGTACTAAATATTCTAGGGTTATTAGTAATGGGTATATTGCGGAAATATAGCTATGTTGATTTGATTCACGTTTCGTGGCCGAGAAGGAGTCCTTGATCATTCTCAGCTCTATCTTTTGCATTAATAGTATTTATTTTCGTAGACTTGTATTATTTTTATTTTCAGAAATTCAATCGATAACTTTTACTCAACTTTCCTTTAGGAATAAACCTGCTTATCATTATTCTACTAATTAATGTAAGAAAGTAAGGAATATATTTTTTTTGAGTTTGACACCTCATCAACTATCTAAATATGTCTGATGCAAAAAACTTCATTTAGAAGAGTATTGTAACTTTGAGCCATGGGTTAAATCTTTGCTAGCAAAAGGTTGTAACTCATCGACAAATTGATTTATTAAAATTTTCTTCGTATTAAAAAAAAACGTTTTTTCTTTGATAATTTTTCTTAAAATTATTGTGTCATTTATTTAGTTCAGTTAAATATGGGTTTTAAGGGATTTTTTCTCATCTTCGCTGATTTCCTGATTTCCATTTGATGCTTTGATCTTACTCAATTTCCCATTTGAATTATAATTTTACAATTGAAATTTAACGTGTTTGTTAAATTTTGTGGCGATTGATGGTTGATCTTGGTTGTAGTTTCAAAACATGGAGATGAAGTCAACCCACATAAGGTACCAATAGTATTTTTTTTCTTCATACAGTCTATTTCTTTACGTCTGTTTTTGGTATGGTATCCCATGATAATTTACATGGTTCAACTGTGAAATTAAGGTACAAGTTTCCAACTTTAGTATTGTTAGTATTATTGGTGAATGATGATTATAAGACCTCTTGGGGGCTTGCTTAAAGAATAAGACGGAAGTATTTTTAGAATATGTATATATGTGTCCTAAAATTTTCATTAAGCATAAGTCTGTAAGTTGCTCACCAATTGTTTGACAACATATCCCAATGACCATTGTTTTAACTTTCGATTGCTACGAATTTTTCTCTTCCTTGGTTACATACGGACATACCTAAACTGATTCCGAAAGGATCTTTATAGATTTTGCCCGAACAAAGCAGCAATGGGTAAAACCTCAAGTATCTTGAAACATTGCTCCACTCTTTGCATCTCCGCTAGGAATTATATCAGAAAGCCTCACAAAAAATTCTGTATTTAACCTTATTGCAGGTTGGCTCTTAGGTAGTTATGCGCACACAGTTCTTGGATGAAGGACAAATTCAACACCTTTAGCTATGGAGCTAACTTGGGGGATATGGAAAGCAAAAAATTATTGAGGTGTTCTGTCCACAATCTTTTTAGGTAGTTATGCACACACAATACATAGTTTAGTTAGATCATAATAGTTTATCGTTTAACAGTTTTTTGATAAAAAACGAACCGCGGCAATGTTGAATATTAATTATGCCGACTGATCAGAGGCTAACACTCATGCCCATGTAGAAATCTACGGTCTACCACCATCCTCTGACTGAAAGATTTCAGTGCAATGGTTGATCCAAATCACTGTTAGTCAAATCCTTCATAGAAGAAAACCAACAGTATTTTCTACGGCATTAATTCATTACCAGAAGAAATTTCAGTGCTTTTGCAATTCAGTTCCACTCAGGCTGAGGTCAATTTTAGATAACTGGTAATCTGATCAGTTGAGTAGTTTAAAGTGGTAAATCAGTTCCACTCAAGCTGAGTTATATAAATCCTCCATGCTTGTTTGAGTAGTTTTTCATCTGTAATAGACTTGAATCAGGTTTTAAAGTGTTGATTTGAATCATTTGATATAGATTGTCATGCATTTTCTTATCTGGAAGAAATACTCACAGGTATATGACTCACCGAGTTACTCGGTTGGGATCAGGGATCGGTCCCCAGCCGATCCGGGGCCGATCCCCTAGTCGTACAACATTGGTTGGATGAATACCCATTGAAACCGATACTGGTTGGTGTTTGATGAAACTGTTTATAGTCTATGTATATATTTTGATGAATGCCTAAACTTCAGAGTAGTTGGTATAAGCTATAAAACAACTAGGTCCTAAACAAAGTGTAACACCATGAATACCATTCTTTTTATACCACCGAAAAAAGTTAAATGTAGAAACGAATTTCACTATTCGGCTAGGTAAGATTGAAATGTCAATTAATGTTCGTACACGGATCCGTGATTACACTTAATCAATCTAATCCAGCAATGTCTATCATCATTTTCCTGTGTTAAAAAACTTTTAGAACGAAGATATAATTCTTGGCTGATACATTCTGGAAGCTTTGATCTGATGATTGAATTTTCTATCTTTGAGGATTAACATGTTAACATGGCTTTGTTGTTGTTATGGGTTCAGTCGGTTATGCCTATATGATTCATAGATATGTATTGTTTGCTCACTTGCAGGAAATTTTGACTAAGATATTGATGCTAACATATATGCGGATATCATAAAGAGGCACCTGGGCTTATCACCTCATTTGAAGGTCCCTGATATTAAGTAAAATTTATGACAACCATTGTTATTATAAGAGTTTTTTTAGTACCTATGTTTCTTTCCCTGTCTTAAATGTTAAAGTGTATGACAAAAGTATATAACAAAACAGTATTTTCTATGGCATTAATTCATCACTAGAAGAAATTTCAGTGCTTTTGCAATTCCTTATTCTACTGTCAGCTTTGCAAAAACCAAAGAGGAAAAGAAGGATAGCTCAGTTTCTTAAATTTTTAGTCACCATCCCTTCTCTCCCTATGATGTCTAATAGGATTTCATGGTTGTTTGAAATTTTAGGTGGGTGCGATCATTATCCTTGGTAGCAAACTTTATTTATGAAATAAACCATGAGATAAGTGGAATTAATAGTTACGAACATTTCAAGAGATTGGTAATCAGTAAGTCAATCATCGAAGATGTGAACGGGAAGCCATAAACATCTGAAATAAATTTAGTGATGCACACAATCGAGTCAGGAAATATAATGTTTAGTGTATTTTTTTTCATTTGTTTGTATCTGCAGGCACAGTCACCAGATTGTTGTTTCTGTTTCTGCTCAAATGTATGAAAAATGAAGCTTTTTTTTGAAAAAACATTCAAAGATCACTGGAAGGTAATTAAGAATTTGTAAATGATTTTTAGTTACTCATTTATTAATAACGTAATTAACTAACAAAAGTCTTCATTAATATCGACTGATATAATCACTAAATTAAGATCTAATCAAAATAAGTTTTTGCAGATGGAATTCTTGGGGTTCTACGATTACTGGAATGGTAGGTTATCTAACTATACCGATTGAGCTATCATATTATTATTCCTAATACGTATAAAAAGATTATCTATAATCTAATGTTTATTTTGCAGAGTACCAAGAAATGGCCACCACACAGGCTTTAATGCTCCGTGACAAAAGATTTGATGAAATAGATCTAACTGTGGTATCATTCAGAGGCACTGAAATGTTCTATTCAGATGCATAGAGCACCGATTTCGATATATCATGGTACGAACTCTCTAATGTAGGCAGGATCCACGGCGGTTTTATGAAAGCATTAGGATTACAAAAGGATCATAGTTGGCCCAAGGAAATTCTTCACACTTCTTTACGTCCTGAGGTTGCTTATTATAGTATCATAGAGAAGCTTAGAGAAATTATTCGAGAGAATAAAATAGCAAAGTTCATTGTGACCGGTCATAGATTAGGAGGAGCGTTAGCCGCTCTTTTCCCTGTGATTCTAGCTTACCACGGAGAAACGGAATTGCTCCATAGAATGGAGTGGGGTGTACACAACCTACAACAAATTGGTAAATCCCTTACACCATCTCTAGCAACATGAATATGTTATAAGCTACATTATAAGCTAGCAAGATAGATGAAATGTCCAATTTACCGAATGATTCTTCACTGAGTTTCTAAATTTTTAGCTCAATCAAGTTTTACTTTTCGACCTTTAGTTCAAAAGTAAAACTATGGGTTGTTTACTAATTTATCTACTGTATCATTCATGGCTTATGAGTCTAATTTATCTAGAAACAGATGCTGCTACTTTGGTGATAGGCATTATATGTTCATTGGAACATTGCCATGCAATTTGTAATGCTTTAATATTTTCGGTTGATACTAATATTATTGCCATTGCAGGGTGATGAATCATACGGCGGTGTCTATTTAAAAAGAATGGCTTTCCCATAGATTTTCTTAAGAATATGAATCCATCCATGTCAGGTTTGCCTAGAGAACAATATGAGTGGTGTCTAGAGCTTCGCAGGAACGGAACAGTTAAACACTCGGGCTTATATCTAGGGTCAGACAATATGGTTTTGTTCTATACTGGCCTTATCCACATTGCCCTCAGTACAATTGGGAATCCAGTTACCACTGTAATTGAGCAAGAACATACTTCAGTTAAGGAAAGGTACGCCTTGGCATCCTTTAGCGAGATCCCTTCCAACAGTTTCTCTGTCATTGATTTGCTCTTCAGTTCTTCTGTGGAGGGCAATGTCACAGATTAATAACTAGGAGTCATCATTAGATAATCGGCGTAAATGAAGCAGGTCCTTTCAAGAGGAGCCCATCTTTGCTGAGAGATTGTGGCTCTTGGGTAGTAACAAGAATTCTGATTCCAGGTGTGCCAGCTTCAGGCCAAGCCTTCAGTTCTTCATCCCATGTCCCAGTGTCAACACAACACACATCATCAAGGATAAGTAGAAACTTATTTCCCTTTATCCCTCACTTTCATAGTTCATTTGTTTTTCCAAAATACATCTTTAGCGAATACACTGCGATAGTACATTTCTATTTATGAATCAAGGTTTTTTTTGTAATAGATTAACAAATGCTATTTTGGCTGTTTGATATGTGCAGGTAGTGAGATGGTTTTTTTTTGTCCTAAATATGGTTGAAGTGGTTGGATTACTGATGACCTTCGAACCATTTTTCGCACTCCAAAGACTCTGTATTGAGTTCCAGAGTTCGACCAAGTAGTGCAATTATGAGGTTGAACGGACAAGATATGTCACGTAGCTTTATCAAATTTGACTGTATTTCACTCAAATTACATCAAGCAACTAGGGAAGCTCTATTTTAGCATGCACAAAATATAAGAATAAAGACAAACTCTACTCTGATGACTTGGTGTTTCAGAGTTGCATATCATACTTTAAAGTACATACTTTTAGATCTGTTAGAAGCTCACCTTAGTGATAGCCATTTATTCTTGCTATTTCAGCAAGGGTAAGCATAGTGTCCCTTCTTCTCCGCACTAAATTGTTTGAGAAAAAATTAGACTTGATTAGACATGTAATCAAATGTATCAGGGACAGAGTCTACTGCAACCCATACTTTTGATGCATGAAAATCCCGTCCAATAAGCAACCACTGATACTGATCCCCATTATTTGGAAAGTGGTTGTGTATTTCACAAACTGCATTACTCCATTTTGTATCTTGAGTCATTAATATAAGTGGGAGTATTTCTCTTTTAGTTTTTTTAGACAACAATATCTAGTATTTTCAGTCACTTAAAACAAAAAACCGTGTCGTACCCGCTGGAAATTGCGGTTGATAGTGCCGTTACGTCACGTATTATCCTTGATGATTCCAATATGATAGGTAATTTCTAAATATAAACTACTATTTCCTTAATTTTTACTGGATTACGCATACTGTAAGGGTTGGACATGTGTTGGACATGTTTATTTTACCCATACTGTAAGGGTTGGACATGTGTTGGACATGTTTATTTTGCCAATTTCAAATTAGAGGTAGGCCGAAATTCGTGATAAAGAGTTTTTAACTGTGAGTGAATTTAACGTGATTGTTTTTAATAAGAAAAGACTCACCAAAACAGATATATAATAAAAGATCAGACAACAGTGGTTGACTCTTTCACACGTACAAAAAGTTGAGCATCCAAAATGGTAACGATAGCAAGCTATGAATCATAATGATAATTTTTTTTTATAAATCGAGTGTATTTGTTTATGCAACAACTAATAATTAGAATTCACTATTCATGTTAGACAGATTGTCTTACTCAATTGTAACACAAAAATACGTAAGAACGGTAGTCAATCGAGTGTAAATGAAGCTAGCTTGGTAGTCAATGCTCTAACAAAATTAGCAAATCAGATTGTGAAATACTATGTGAATCTGTGGATGGAGTTATAGTATTTGTTATAGGTTGTGATGTTGCTAGAGATGGTGTAAGGGATTCACCAGTTTTAGTTAATGATTTTTAACAGTTAACCAAACCCTGTGCCGTCACCTTGAGGTTCTCTCCAAGAACGTTCAATACATTATTGATATTGAATTCGATCACCTTTGAGCAACATGAATCACTTTCGCGGTGATATTCTTCCCTCATTTTGTTTCGATGATTGAGTTGTAATTTAGATATTTTTGGAGAGTTAAATAAGGTTACGGTGTGGTTGTAGAACACTGTAGTTTCAGTTCCGGGAGGTATATCCGTGTTAACATAGATGGTAGCTGCAAAAATTTTATAACTTCGAGGAAATTGATAAGTAATGTATCAAAGTCATTGAATAATGAACTGTAACAGGTTGCTAAGGATTCCAGGGGGTAGTGTTGGCAAAGATAATGAAAAATGGTTGGGAAAATGACTTACGGATCCGTTGTTGCCGGCATACAGACATTTACACCTGCAGGGCACCCTAATGGCTACCCTTATATATCAGCAAGGTACCCTTTTGTTTCTTATCCTACTTAGAAAAATACCCTAAATATACATGCCCCGTCGAAAAAATATCCCGCAAAAAAAAAGTTATAAAAAATGCCTTATCATTACATTTTTCATCCAAGTACCGTTAAATGGTCAAACAGTGCACACTTGACCTTATATATGCGTGGGCTTTAAGATGAGATTACACTTTAGCCGTCCAAATCTAACCTTATGAGACGTGGCGAAATCCAAAAATAAAGGTAATCTCGTCTTAAGGTCCACACATGTATAAGGTCAGGTGTACACTGTTTGACCATTTAACGGTACTTGGATGAAAAATGTAACAATATGACATTTTCTCATAAATTTTTTTTATACGACATTTTCCTGGCGGGGTATGTATTTTTAGGGTATTTTCTCAATTATTCCTTTTCTCTACAGTGGTAATGTGGTATTGTGGTGTGTTAACGGTGATCACCATCTCTCTTCATTTCTCTCTGTATTATGGAGTTGTTGCGGGGGCACAATACATTAGTATAATCTTGATAAGTAATGTGTAATGATGTTGGACGCCGTCAAGCAGAGGTGGTGTGTTTTTAAGATTTTCTTTTTGAAGCATTCTTTTAGTTAATGGAAAACTGCTTTCGAGGCGTTAAAGTTTTATAAGTTTGAGTGGTGAAAAATAGATTACTCTTTGTTGTACAATCGTGGAATAAGAAGCATTAAAAGGGAATAGAATACCAGTATAGAGTCAGGAGAAAGAAGTGCACATAGTGACATTCTATGTAACGGTTTTATACACTTTGGTTAAAATAAATGATATTCTAAATAATATTGATGATCTATCTAAACTATCCAGTGGTCCTATGTTATTAACAGGAATAAAATTTATAGGTCCATAAAAAGATAAATAATTATTTTTATTTTTAATAACAAATTAAAATTTATGCGGTTACAGGTCATATCCTAGTTAAGAATATAAAGCATATATAAATATACGAGTGGTTAAGATTTCGTTTGAAAATAGGCAAAAGACGGTTAGGATGTATTTTTAGGGAGGGATAAAGAAAGACCAGGATCTGTCCAAGGGATTGATGAAGGAGGGTTAGGATCATCCAATGTTCAAGATCTGTCCACCGAACACTTCCGTTTCAAACCCAACCCACCGAACACTTCCGTTTCAGTCCTATGACTCCTATCCAAACAGATAACATCGAATTGCATTTAACAGTTAATTAGGGCTCTTCTTCTTATTTTCTCCTCCCTCGATTGCGCCCTTCAATTCTTTGCTTCACCTATTTTCATTCTCCTCCATGATTTTTGCCCGTTAATCCCTCTCATTCCAACTTCATATTAATTTCAATTTGATAATTAATTCCAATTTTATGCGTTACGATTGTATCGATTCCAAACTGCCATTTCAAATGTTCCAATACATAAACTTAACCAATGGGTATCATCTATCCAGGCTTCTATACGGTCAGTACCATCTTGCTTCAGTTAGATTTCAGTCTCATTTTTTTTGTTCTGATCTGTCTTTCATATTTTCAATATCTGATTTTTTTGTTCAATGTTGTAAAAGAATGACTAACTCAAATTTGTGGTGAAGCACTGATGGTTATAAAATTAAAATTTTTTTTTTTTTTTTGCACCGACGCTTTATTTTTCCGTTCCTTCAGTCTTTTCTCGTGGTGAAGCTAAGAGATTGGTGAAGTGGGTAATTTTGTTGATCCTGATGTTTCTGGAACTCTGCCTTTGCTCAAGCACAAAAAAATAAAATCAGACACTTTCATTCTCAGGTATAGACTCTCAAATTAAATCTCCTCTTCCGTTACATCGAAAACAAAATTCAAAAACTTAGAGCAGAAGAAGATGGAGTTGAGAACTTGAGATTATGTTGAAACCCTGATTTCATCGATGGGAGAAGTAATTCATTCTGGGTTTCATCAAAGGCGATCTCACCTGAAAAGCAAAACAGTCAATAATACTATTCTCAAAATCATCTCTTAATGTGTTGATGATCAAGAGTCTCAGAATACTAATCCTCTCCCAAATGCTTCTAATGCCCTAAATTCAAGTATTTGAATCATGCCCTTTTGTTTTATTATGTTTAATTTCACTTTACTAATCTTAATTTAGTTCAATATCAGAGTTAATGGGTTTTAAGGTAGGGGTGGTGTTTTGACTGGGGATGTTGTGCATCGGATTAACGCTGAGGCTTTTCATATACTGTATATGCTTACTCAATGTAATCTTTTGGTGATTTTTTTCTTGAAATTCAATTTTATTTGAATACCTAAAATTACTGAATTTTTGTGTATTTTGTACATTGATGATTTTGGTTGCTCTGCTCAGGTATAATGAATTTCATTTACTCAAACACTTTCATTAGTTTGAATCAGACACTCGGAAGAAAATGAAGAATAACCCCCAAATTACCTACGAAGTGACAGTACAGGTAAACATTTCCTTTCTGTTGATCTCGATAAGATATAGTCACGACAAACAGATCAAATAATATGTCAGTATATGCCCTCTAGGGTTAACTGTTTGTAATGAAAGTCTTTAGGGTGAACTATTGTAATCCAGTTAATATATGTTTATTTGGAGATCTGACATTTCATACTTATTGTGTAGACTGCGATATCTGCTCTTCAATCAGTTCTACAAGAGGATTTCAAGGCTGCTGAAATTGAGGTATTTGTTATTGTTCAAATATTATCTTTACTTTGGATTAATTATCAAGAGAGGATTTTAGATATAATTTCCGACGTTGAAAAGTGAAGAACTGTTTGAGAGGTTTTTTAGTTGTTGGCAGTGAACCACTGTAGAAATATCTCTTGAGGATAAGATGACCACGGAAAACAGCTTCGTACATAATATTTTCACAAGAGACCTGAAACATAACTTGAAAGGAGACGGGGTCTAGATAGAATTACCAATTAAAACAAATTAAGCCTAATGAGGTGGTGAGTAAGGGTTGTGCCAGGTAAATGGAGAAAGCATGAGCCTGTTTATACTCAAAATCTGCCGATCCAATTTGCATTACATTATGTATCATAATCTGTAATCACAGGGTATGCAAGTTAGCAACCCATATGGCATGAGGGGCTAACGACTAATGACTGGCATTGATTTTCTTTTTCGTTTGGAACAGGCATTTCTAATTGCATATGGGATGGAGTAGATCAGAATGAAGATGAATTTTGTTTCATGTTTGAAGATTCAACCCCAATTAAAGCGTGCGAAGACTTTCCTTACAGTGCTTCAGATAGTGGAAGTGCGTATAACCTATCTCTTTTTACTTAGCAATGTTGTTTTTAGAACATAGTTGGAACTGTATTATTGCACATGTTTACCTAAAGAAGTGGATTTCAAGAAGTACGGAGAAAGAAGTGGTGAATTATAGAGAAGATTATCGTCATCAATTAAAGAGAAGACGAATGCTACGATTTGATGCTCCAGACGAACCTTTCCTTTACAATGAACCAACGGCGTCACAATTCATAAAAGCATAGGTTTTTAGATCAACAATGTTTTTTGAGCAACAAGTTCCAAGTTTGCAACTACAAATATTTTATGTAATGCAGTTGAGTAAGCCACTTATTCAGTAATCCTATCTTTTAGGTTAGAAGCAAAAAAGTAAAGAAAAGAAAAGACTAATCTTCTTCTATCTTCACTGTCTTTTGCTGCCAGCTTAGAGTGCAGAACTCTTAAACTGTAGGCTCTAGCTATTGCTGATTGGTAAGAAATTGCATTAATGGGGAAAAGAGAGCATGCAGAAATTCTGTAAGAAGAAGTATTCAGAAATCTTGATTTTTCATTATGGGGTTCGAAGGATAGCGGGTAACATCATTTGCATTCCATCTGTTTATCTCATTTGCGACCAGTTTACTGGATTTATAGTAATATATTGCTACATTTATATCCATTGCAGATACAATGGTGAGCGCTTAATGATATTAATTTCGGAGTTTTTGATGGAATGACATACAAAGAGATAAAGAAAAACATACCTTGGGAATATGAGTACGTTGCTGCCATTCCATTACTGTGTAGATTTATCTGTCTTATCCATTTTGTTTTATTCCCTCAATGGTGGTAGATGTAGAAATGTTGTCTATTGAAGCTCAAGATTGTCTTCTTAAATATCACCTTTGTAGGTTCTTAAATATCAGCTTTGTGATGTCAGCATATTTACTTTGGATTACGCTGTCCTTTAAACATGTGGTTCTTTTGCTACATTCTATGTTTCTTTTATTTGGACCAGCTGTACTCACTTTCTTTACCCTGATAACATTTTTTTTTATGGTGCAGAGTGTGAGAAGCGTGGAAGGACCAATCTCAAAGGAAAAAACATCTTTGCAGAGAAAGGGTAACAATTTTTTGGTCTATACATTAACTTTTTATAATTGATCCACTAGAGTTGCCATGAATGTGATAACTTTAATTCAGGCAATAACTTTGATAGATTCATGGTACTTGCTGTGCTTTTCCATCATATTCGAGTTTTGTGGCTTACCAATATGTTCGATTTCTGTGG
Organism: Papaver californicum; assembly: GCA_023531435.1. Lineage (NCBI taxonomy): Eukaryota > Viridiplantae > Streptophyta > Magnoliopsida > Ranunculales > Papaveraceae > Papaver > Papaver californicum. The sequence continues at coordinate 4,312,386 of JAJJMC010012356.1, read as the reverse complement.
CTAACTCCTCAGAAATCATAGAAATGCTCAAGTCCAAGTACCCATCCTATCCATTTGAGAAAAGGTGAATAGAAGACAAATAATGTAACGAACAAACCCGTATCTCTCTTTCATTGATTTATTGTTGGGTACGACTTTTTCTTAGTACGCTATAGTAGGTTTGATGACCAGAAAGGAGATGATACTCCACATAGTATGGACTGTAACAAGATTCATCAAATGGAATAATTGATTGATATTTTGGTGCTGTTAAAATTTGTACCTAGAGCCATATATTCTTGATCTTAATTTAGTTGTTTCTTTTTTGGGTGTTAATGAACCTAACTCCAAAAACAGATTAGAGTAAGTTGATATAAGAAGCTTGAGTACATTAGCAAAGATAGTCGGAACTGTAATATGTGTCAGTGGAGACTTTTGCATAGCATTCACGAAGGGTCCAAAGCTTCTCAATACCATGACAGGTTTTGGACCCTGAAATGGGACATTTTGCAAGTTCCAATGTCTGCAAATTTTCCTAATACCTTTGTTTATCCTAATCGAGTTTTTTTGATAATTTATCGTGTGCATGATGTGTTTCTTGATTTGTATTGGTAACACAGAAACAGGCAAGCATTTGCAACTTTGCGCATTACTGAAAACTAAAAAAAAAGTATATCCTATTGAGCATCACGACCTCACTTTGAGTATTTTGTTCACATTATACTAATTTACATTAGTGAATTTACAGAACGATTTCGCTCGCCAATGGGATTGAGAAGATCATAAGAAAGGCTAAAGAAAACCATGTGAGCTGTAAGGCTGCTGCTACTGATGCATTGAGAGATCTAGGACTAGAACAATTCGTAGACTATGATTCTGGTTCCCATTTCTGTAATCGACCCCTTTTTCCTTTCATTTTCATGGTGGGTCAATTTGTGTCATGTGTTGTGGTTTTTGTTGAAACAAGTTTTCAAGCATGGCATAATGTGCCAACTGTACCAGGCCTCCAAGATACACATCCCTCTACTTCTGTTTAAGGAAATGCCCTGTAAGGCTATAAATATTATGCAGTTAGTTGAGATTAAAATAGTGCGAATAAATATGTATCTCAGCGCTCTGACCAAACCGGCACATCCACAAGCTAGTTTAAGACAGTTTTTCTAGAAAAATATAGCCAGGTTCTAACACTATCTTTCATCTCATTTCAAGGATTTTTTCTGCCACCTTTGGATTGCTCTCAGATTTCGTCTCAAGGTATATGCTAAGCATTGAAGTAAAGGTGGGTAGATGTGTAAAATATGTTGTGCCAGCACGTATACGGCACGGTACGGTATAACATGTGATCTGGCACGGCACAGCATGTTAGCTTAGTGTGATGTGAGTGATGTGCCAGACTAATAGGCACATTGATCCCGTATAGCACGATACGTTAAGAAAATACGTCATACATATATAAAACACTACACGAAACGGTACAATACATCATTTCATGTATATTTCATAAAAGAATCTTTATTCTAGTCCATTTTAACATTTTATTTCGTTATGCAGACATATTTCTATAATAATATATATAATATCTAAATATCTTGAAAAAAAACTTATTTGGTAAACATAAAATAAATACGCCTAGCACAGCACGGTACAACATAATTATTTTTCTGGCATAACACAGCATGTCGTTTAGCATAACGCAGCATAACCTGTCTAGATCTCTGGTACAGTACGACACATGGCATGCTAAACACGTAATTTCGTAGGCTGTGCTGGGCCGACATGCCTCCAAAGGTGTGTATTAGAGAGAGACAGAGGTGTACACAAATATAATGTTCTTATCTAAGTCGGATACACCAGTACAAAAATAAAATGTGATCAACTTTTATAAATCTTTATTATTTGGGAATCATAGAATTAAAGTCGGCTTTTATTTAGATTTAATTGATGATTACTATATTTAAATCTTTTTTTAAACGAACTAGTATGTAATCCGTGCTACGTACCGGGTCTGATGGAAACTATTGATCAAGTGTGGTGGAATTTTGTCCCGCCCTGTTGGTCAAATATTTTTGAACATCTTCAAAAATTCTTGATTAATATGATTATTTTTACGGGTAGGAAAATTTGATACCCTTTGATAATCCCACTATGGTATATGTGTGCAGTTTAAAAAGATTTAGATATCGCAAAAGTATGAATGAAATTTGAGTTACATGCCGAAGAATTTTTTTGTTAGATATGCTTAAACCACAATGGAATATCAATTTCATACACTCTTGACAATGACAACTAAAACCATTAACCAAATTTTTATACATTGCTATATTCAAAATTTTGTTTGAACTGTAGTTAAGCTGGAAAAAGTTTTCAAATGTTGCTAGATAGTCAGTCACCAGGCATGAGAATTACAAAAGACCTAATTTATTTAAATTTTCTGTGCGTGGTCCAATTCGACATGAGAAACAAAAAGCACGCTTAAATACTACTCAGAGAGTCCAGTTTTTACCGTAGGTACCTTCCCACTGAAATGAGCTTTGGCCCACACTTGTCCCCATACCTTAGGTACCTAATGCATAACATTTGCGTAAGCTTTCCATTCACCAAAGAACCATACGTCCCTAAGGAATTCAGGATGACCATCCCTTTTTAAGGATTTCATCAATTTTCAATAATTTTTCCTTTGGACCCCCGAAGGGAACTGCTCGACCACATTATTGTTAAACTTTATTGCGAGAATGAGCTTCCCATTTTTTTCATTTTAGAAGGTTTCTACAGAGCTTAATTTTTTTGAACTATATTTACATTTTTCAAGTTGATAAGTGTTCCGTGCTCATGTCAAGATTACCAATTTTCCCACTCCTTATCATTAGAATCGTACAACCATTTTAGAAAACTTATGTTAGCATATCAGTCATCATAACACACTCATTAATCTCAATTTCAGGTGTGCAAGCATTTTTGCCACACAATATCAGTTTTATGATTTCTTTTTTTAATGTTTGATACGTTGTAATCAAACATGGGTCTCTTCTTATTATGACCCATATGAAGAATACTTAGTTGACAAATAGAAATTCATATGACACATAAATTATTGAAACAAAATTTAGACCAAAAAAGAAAAAAAATCACTGAAATAACTAAACCAATTTTGAGGATGATAGAGAGGTATCCATGAGTAAGGAATCCAGTAAATTCACTGAAAAATTATTCAAAAGATTTGTGTGCATTGTCAATGATTATCTATTAGGACATTTTATATACATATATTATATAGTCTAAAATAACCAAATATAGATTCATGTGCAGCCAACTGTTTGTCTTTGTTATGAAATTGACGATAACTTAGTGAATCAGTAGAGATATGAAAGAATTTTAAACCTACCAAAACGTGCAAAAGGCTGCTGGATCAAAAATATGTCATCCTCAACATTTTTGGTGGTTTAAAAATGTGTCGATACGCCATAACCATGTAAGCTATCTGTTGAATATGGTTTGAGTGCTTAAGTTTGAAGAACAATTAAAACAACCCACCTGTAAAAGTCATCTTTCACCACTTTTGGTCCGGTTTCTTTTGTTGAGATGTTAATGAGGCACCATAAAAATAAAGATAAATTTTGAATAAGTATAAATTATGAAGGATTGCAGGACACTTGTCTTGCATCGTCATCTGATTTGACATCAAGTCCAGTAGAAAAAGTAAATGATGTCAACTTATTGTAGTAGAAATCTTCTAATTATACATTTCAGGATAATATTGAAACTCAAGTCCAGCGTAATAATTATGTTGATCAACACTAAATATATTCATAATAAATTATCTTTTCCGATAAAAAAAAAGAACACTAAAGATATTCTTATGATCATTGATTCATTAACATAAACATAAATTTGGCACATACTATAATTCACAAACTGCAGCAAGGTAAAAAAAAATATGTTAGACAGATCCATGAACACCTCAAAGAAAAGGGAAAAAAATAAAAGAGGAAATAATTACAGTTGTGGCACCGCCAAACAGGTTTTCAAAATTGATCCGGAACGCTCTTGGCCAATTTGGCCCAGAATCTCGTAAACTGGTAGAATTAATTAGAATGAGATATCAAATTTGACCTTAAATTATATTTGACTTTATCTTACATGATGTTATAGTACTGCTCATATATACTATCACCTTAAATTATCTTGCTTGATATCAACAATTCAACATCTTCTTGTTGGTTGTAAGGTGTAACATTGATTACGTTCAGCCCATGAATTACTTCATGCTGAATGTGTCCAAGGATAAAAACAAATATGATGGAAAACATTACTTCAAAAGCAACAAACTTTAAAATGAACAATTAACAAAGTCATACAAACAATTGATGTAATTTACACGTAATAGAACCAATAATTTCTTACCAAGAAAAAATAACCTACTATAACATGGCTCTCCAATAAGGGATGGTGGAAGCAAGGTATCATAAAGTCATAATTTAATTCATTTTAATACAGTCTATACGAGAAACGATCCTCCGAATGATGTCCTTGTTGAGATGAAAACTGTGTGGTCCTTGCTGATTTGAGGTCTGTTGGGGGCTGCGTATGTGAAACTTCTTGCCCTTAGAGTGTTTGTTGATACATAATATGTTGTGATTGTTGATTCAAAAATTGGTGTTGAGGCACTTGCTACCTTTTCTTCTGAAGTACTTGATGGTGTGGTGTTTATACATCGGCTAATGTGACCTTATCTGTTATTTGCGACATCTTCCCATCGTCTTGCATTCCTTGAAATTGAGCCAATTGAGGACCTTGTTGTATTACTTGCATTATTTGTTTTTGCGACATATCGAGTCCCCAGCTGCATATCGAGGTCCCAATATGAAGATGAAGCAGCTTTACTGGTTGCCATACCTGAGAATTTGAATATTTTACTGAACGGTGCAATATAATTTTATAACAAAAATGCAGTATAATTAAATTTACTATGCATCCGGAATTGAATTTGGCATTAATATCCCAGAGTTAGCAACAACATCGTATGGGAGATGAGTGGAAATACACTAATACAACAATAATAAAATGTTGCCTTCTAAATGTTAAACAAAATTAAATGAACTTAAGTGTCACAATTGTTCAATTAAACTAATTAAATTTTGACTATCTATTGTCAAGAGATGGAGTTTTGGATTTTTAAATTAAGATAAAATGAATGTAAATGATCATATACCATGAAGACTTAAGTAATTATACTACTCCACCCTCAACAACACTACCACCATCAACGTCTTCTCTTGGTTCATTATTACCGAGAGTTATAATAGAGTGATTAATAATTCATTAAAGCATATCTTACACTTTTTTTTTTAATTTTTTTAAGTATGTAAGTATGCAAATATGTAAGGATACGTATTGAAAAACAATTGAACAACTAAACTTACAATGAGGTGTAGTTATGCCTCAATTTGTACCTGCATGTATAATCAGTCTCACTCTAAAATAGTAAACTAATTTGGACTGTGGAAAATTTGCATATGATAGTATCCTCTATTCTATTGTGTTCCAAGATAGCTAAAGGAATTACAAATTGAATGGCCAGACTCTTGCCTTCACCATATATCAGAACCACTCCTACTGCACCAGCTTTGTCACATTTGTCCAATTATAAGATCAACATATCTCATGAGATCCAAAAATTAAGTAACAAATTCATAAATTTTATCATGGATATGCAGAGGCCACATATACCGAGGTCCAATTTCTAATAGCAAACCCATTAATTATGTGAAGAGGCATTTAAGAGCAAGTGATGATAATTCACCACAAGACTTTTCTTTTGGAGGTTCCTACTCATTATCATACTCTAAGTATTGTTTCAGTAAATTAGAACCTTTCAGATTCATTTTCAGAATCCATAGTCAGATGGATAAAAAAAATTGATCAATAAAGACCAGATCGGTAATAAAAAATTAAAAATCCACATGACCAGAAAAGCTATTGTATGTACAAAATTCAGTATAAGATGCAAGAAGCATCCGCGGGAAACATAAGGAAAAGTTTAAAATGGCGACAAAGGGAAGGATTTGGTATATAAACAAAAAAGAGAACTTTTAGCAAAACATCTAAGGCTGAATGACATTCCTTTTATAGGTTCGGTATATTTCATTGATATGGATGTTTATCGTGTTCATAACCATTTTTAAGAGGGGATGAAATCTGTCCTAGTGTTGGTTTTCTTGAAGAAATGAATAGTTTGAGATAGTCAAAATTGTTATATAACTTAATGTATAATGATTTTTTGATAGTACATTTGTTTTCTTTCACCGATTTTTGCTTAAAGCTTATTTTGTTAATTGGATTTGTATGCATGAAAATGATTTTTGAATCTTTAGTGTGATATTTTTATAGTAAGAATGGTTATGATCTAGATACGGCAGTAAAGCTTAAAAATCTACACCTTTAGGGAAAATTACGTAAGATATCCAGAGACACCCTTTTAAAATCGTCAAAATGAGAAACAACCATCAAGTATAATATTACCACAAATTAGTTTGTCTGTGGTTTTGAAATTTAAAATCGAATACCATCGGTTACAAAAAAAGTCATCATTCAATAAATAGGTGTTGTTATATTATAATTTTTTAGTAAAATTGAATTCCTTAGGTGTTTTCTATTTTATGATTTTTTTAGGTTACTGAGTTATTTGATTTGTATGTTGGTGTCGTTATAGTTGATTTTCCACCAACACACCGAGACAAAAGAGGAAAGAATGTTGGAAACGAAGCAGTTTCTCCGCCTCAAGGAAATAGGAACCGAAGTTTATGTTTTTACATATTATTTTCATTGTACAAGTACTAATTTAGGGTTTTTTAGGTGAAAATATTCTTCAGGTTTTGAAGTGTATATCACATGTTCCATTTTCTATTTATTTTGCAGTTAAAAGGGTTTGAACGTATCAACTGGAACGGTAGGATTTAGGATTATTAATGGAACTTCTTACTCTCGCGAGGTTTGTTTTTCTCTTATATTTTCTTATTGCATTGTACCAGTTTCTACACAAAATTAGTAATTTTCACATTTTTTCAGTCGCATACTGAATTTTTATCTTTTTTTTTTTTTGATAAATGTTGTAAATATGATATATCTCTATCAGATGACTGGAATACGTGGAAGATGAGCTTTGTATAAAATTTTCTACCTCTATTGATTAAACGGACGAACTAAAGTTTCAGACATAAATGTCAATTCTAATCCTTTGGGATTTAGTGTCCACGTGATAGAAGAGTGTATCTTCTTATATGAAATTTTAATTATATGTTCGTTTTTAAAATCTTGGTGGTGTTTTTATCTGTACCTCAAAGGAAAGTTAAATTTTAAGAATTATTTGATTTAGTAGTTGAAGAAACCTTAAATTACTACTTTTTTAGATAATATGAAGAGGGTTTATGGAAATGTTATAACAAGGTAATTAGGATGGAGGAATTAAAAAAATTGGTGAGAGGATATGGTGGTGTTGGTGGCATCGTTTTATAAGGAAACAATAAACCAAATCTAAACATTACGGAAACGAAGTTGAACTTGAACATGAAGAAGATTTGGGATGATTTGTTTCCCAATGTTGAGTTACCATAGTGAACTTGGAGTTGGGGATTTACAACTTACAAGGTTTTTAGTTATCGTGAATCTTTTATATCATGAGAACATATGATAAAATAATTTGTTACAAGGATATGGGTATCATGATGTATAGAACCTATCCCATGGTGTCTCTTGCAGTGAGGAACTCAAGAAATGCCTCACACTGGAGGTTAGAAAACATGTTTGAAATCTGAAGAAAGATATATTAGTGCATTTCCATGATTACATCTTCTTTGACTGGAAGCACTTCATATGCTTTGCACCATTTAGAGTTGGCAATCTATTTTATATTAAAATCATGTTTTTTTTAGTGTCTCTAATATTATCAGATAATGATAAAAGTATAGGGACTATGATTTTTCATTCAACTATTGGGTGTTGGAGCCTGGAAGAGCAGTTAAGTTGGTCAATTGATTCTTAACGCAAGTATATGATTTCTGAATAAAAATACATCAGAGTATTCCCTTGATTACATAATCTTTGACGGGAAACACTCCATATGCTTTGCACTGTTTAGATTCGGAAATCTATTCTATATTATTTTTTTAAATATCTCTAATATCATATACCGATACAACTATATAACGAATACGATTTTTCATTTAACTACAGGGAGTTGGAGTTGGAGCTGGAGGATGAGTTGGCCGCTAGATTTTTAATGCAGTTATATGATATGGTATGTAAGGAACGTGGGGAGTGTATAACAGATGAAGTACAAACATGATTTGGCCTAACTGGACACCATTACTGGGGTTTTGAGGTAGAATATTATTATGACTTTGTGATGTAGTTTTAAAAGTGGTAAATAAAGTGTTCGATTCTCGAACTTGTGAAGGTAATGATTTTAGAAAATAATGGATTTAATCTAAACTAATAAAAATCAGGAAAATAAACTAGAGATGATTTTTAGAAAATATTGGAGAAAACCAGGAATCAGGATTCAGTTATTCCTAACAACTATGTGATTAATTGGGTAATTCTTTTTAAATAAATTAATGCTCAAATATTACCAAAATAGGTTTTTATGCAAACAAGCAGAGGTAAATCACAAGCATGGAACATCAATGGTCGTCAACCCAGCATGATCCATCAAATAAAAGCACAACTGCTGAAAGAAAACCGTTTTTCTATTTCGAAACTATGCAATTTTAACAAGTAAAGAATTATAAATAATTAATTAAAAATAGACTTACCACATAAAATTGAGAGAAAAACCTCCTCCATCATCCCAGTAAATAAACTTAGCTCATGGTGAAGAAAACTTGCTCAAAAGATCTTTTCATTGCTCAAAAGATCTTTTCATTGTTCAAAAAGACGATTACAAGGTTGAATAATGGTGCAACAGTCAAACAACAACGGGTAAAAACGTCACAAGAACAGGGTTCAACTGTTGCAGCAAGGTTCAAGCAAGAAAAGAGAGAAAAAAACGGTAACAGGAGCTGTTTGAATTAGCTACAGAAATAAATGTAACTTAGTCTTCTTCTTCGGTGATGGCAGATGAAGAACACGCCGGCCGGTGCAGCAGCAGATGAACGGCGATGATCGGACGGTGACGGAGGTTGGCCGGAATTGCTGTTTTTTTTGATCTCTAGGGCTGCGTGTCTGCTTCTCTTGGCTTCTCTTCCTTTATATAGGCTCTAGGAACCCTTGGGGATATCCCAAACCTAATAGAACTCGGTAATTATCCCTCCAATTTTGTTTCCCACTCAAAACAGGAATCCGGCCAAGTTCGCAATTTCCGAGCAGATTTCTCGGAATTCTCTCTGAGTCTCGATTGTTCTGGACTCTAGTTGTAATTGGGTTGATGTTAACAGCGAAAGAATCCACCAATTTCGTGATTTGGTGAATTCAGTGACTTCTCCGATGTTGCTGCCGATGAGCTGCTGGATCGGTGACTCAGGCCGGGTTGACTCACTGGGTTGACCGAGTTGACCCGCTGTGTTGACTGAGTTGACTCGGGCCGATTCTAGGGTGCCCCTTATCTATTCTTGGGGTGCCAATAACACTTGTCCCGGGTGCCTTTATCACTTTTTGAGCCAATTTTCCCACAAATCTTTATTCTTCTAATGTACCTGCAAAAGCATAAAAACACGTGATAAGCGTAAAATCGAGTACTAACTCACTAGAAATCAAGGTGCAAATTAGATACTAAAATGTGTCTATCAGTTTGTTTCTTTACTTTTAAGTTGCAAAAATTGATTAACCAAGAGATGTTGCATAGGTATTCTAAGATTTAGCAAGACTAAAGGTAGTTGCAGTGCTACTTGAGTAGCAGACTTCAAATCTAGACTTACCAATTATCTTTAGAGTACTGGTGTTGGAAATGTCATGAACTACTAACTGATTTCAAAAGTATTTTCTTTAATAGGATTTCTTAATCTCCAACACTTTAAAAGTACGTAATTGTTGATTCTGATTGTTAATCTACTAAATGATAATTAATGTTTTCATTATATACTGTAGTTGTTAATTGGGAACCCTGCTGGGACGGGTGCTGGGCGAAGCCCCGCCTCACCAAATGGGTGTCATTTCCCAACGTACCCGGTGCGTAGCACGAGTTAATAGTAGAAATTCTAAAAAGTCAGAAGAAAATAATTTACTCGGACATGAGACTCATCAAGGGAACTGTAGTTTACGTGAGTAATTGGGCTGGGGTTTGATGTGAGACTCATCAAGGGAACTGTAGTTTACGTGAGTAATTAGCTGTCTTAGCTATTTTACTCAGGGCTAATCTTTGTCCATGAACCTTTTTTTTCTCTCAGAAAATTGATTAACGAAGAGCAGCTAGCCAAGCATGGCTATGATCTGCTCAGCAGAGAAATTGCGATATTACATCTTCTCTATATTAATATTGTTTTGGTTAGTTTGTGACCTATTTTGACCGGGATTCGAGCAAGGGCACCTCTACAACTTGGGATATCTATTTACCAGGATCTTCTAATTATTTTTGGGGGAACTACATATTATTTTATCAAGCCTTTGGAGAGAAGAACACAAGCGGAAAAGGCTAGGGTTTTGGAGCGTTTTCAACACCGTAACTATTTCTTTTCTATTTCATCATATGTATACCATGGATTTCACTACATCCATGAGTAGCTAAACTTCTTATTGTTTCAGGATGAATTCTAAGTTGTAATACATGATTCAATTTAGTATAAAATCTATTTTGATTTGTTCACATGATTGTCGTTTGTTTATGTTATATGCTTGATTCATAGATTGTTCAGTTGACCAACTAAATTGATTTGTTAATTAATCTAACGCTAGTAACGAGTTAGAAGATAAGTGTAATAATTAAATAACTCCTATACAAGTAAAGAACACGAGACCTTGCAGAGGGATTTTGTGGAGCAATTGTATGTATAAATAACATTAGTAAGTGGACCTTGAGATAAGAGTTTAACTGCTATGATCAATCTATAAATTCACAAAATATAAAACATTCGATCAAATTACATCTAGAGTGAGTTACTACTAGGTTGTTTATACGAATAGAATCTGGTAGTCGAGAACTTTCGTATCCAGTGATATAAGGAATTTTGGGGATAGCACTGATCTAGTTGTTATTCTATGGTTGGTGGTAATATGTGCTTACTGAAGAATACATAAATATACTAATTTAATGATTGTTTAGTAACGAAGAAGGATTTGATGTGATTGTGATAGTGGTAAGAAAAGTTCGTTCAAGACTTGTGAAAATTTGGATTTTAACTTAATTTCTAAGACTAAAAATAACAAAACTCAAATAAAATTGATAACAAGGTTTATAAAAAACTGAGGCTAAGATTCCATTATTTTCCAATTTTTAAAGTGATTTAATTCAATAATTATAATTATGCAATTCATACGTTTAATTTGATTCTAAAATAATGCAACAAGTAGATTTTCAAAATAACAATTGTATATCGAAAGCATAAAACATCAAAAACCCTAAGCCAAGCATGTACCATCAAAAGAAATCACAATAGTTTAATAAAAATCATTAAATCAATTTTTAACCAAGGCAGATAATCATAAAAGAATTGCATAAATTAATTAAATAAATATTACCACATAATTATTGGAAAAATAGCTTCCTCCGTGGCCTCAGCAATGGGGTTTAGCTCCTAATGTTGGAAACACGCTCAAAATTTGTATTCATTGCTCAAAAAGGTGTTTACAAGAAGAAAGGTATTTAACACAAAGAATTGAGACGTTTATAAACGTTACAGATTATATTTTCTCTGTTGCTAAAGGGAAAAAAAAGACCACAAAACTTTTTATGACGATTTTCTTACTTTCTATGACGAAGTTCTTCAGCAACAGCAGGAAACTATTGGAACTCTGCAACTCTCGATTTCGTTTTGTTCTCTCCCAAACTCTTTCTAACCCTCGATAAATCCTCTTTCTCCTTCTAACAACATATATATACATATATACACACCAGAGGCTCTCAATAACTCCCGAGATTCTCAAAAATATTTTATGCCAGCCACGGGAAATAATTTCCTTGGTTAACTCCTTCACGCATCTGATTGCTGCTACCACACTCCAACACGTTGCAAAAAGCTCACAGAACGCGTCCCACTCCTTACAGAAACACACAATTTCCAAATGGAAAACAAAATCCGAAAATATTTCTCTTGCCCTGTTTTACTCTAACTCGATTATTCAGCCCAATTTAGTTGAATCAAACAACTATACCTTCCTAGTTTAGCTCAATCAAGTCCATCCCAAGAGAAATTTGCGAATCAATCTCTCCCAAACACCTCCAAAAATCAAACCCTAATTCTACAACATTTTTCCCGCCAAAATTCTGTTTGAAATTTGAGAAGAAGATGGTGTCCCCTATCCTGTGGTGCCTATTGTACTGGAGTGCCCCTATCCAATATGGGGTCCCTTTAGCAATTGTTCCCGGGTGCCTTTATTAATTTTTTGATCCAATTTTTCCAAAAATGTTTATTTTCCAAAAACACCTAACACACATAAAGTAACACAAGTAGTAGATAATTGAGCACTATCATTATAAATAAGTGAGACAAATCAGACACAAATGTGTCTATCAAATACCCCCAAACTTATTATTTGCTAGTCCTTGAGCAAATCTAATCTAGAAAATCCTAACTAACTATCGCAGGCATCGCGATTACACTTATCATGTTGATAGACACATTTATGTGTTTAATTTGTTCCCAATTTTTATAGTGTTGGAACTCATTTTTGTACTAATATTGTGTTTTTATGTATGGATATGTGTTTTTCGGAAATAATAATTTGTGGAAAAATCGGCTCAGAAAGTTATAAAGGCACCTAGAAAATTACTAAAAGCACCCCTAATTTTGATAAGGGCACCTTAATTGATAAAAGCACCCACACAATGGTTAAAGGCGCCCATTATATTCTATTTGAAATAAAGCTTTGGCGGGAAGCTACAATATCTCTTCTGTTCGAAGCTGGCAATGTGATAAGATGGGAATTTCAAGGGATTAAGATAAAATATCTTCTTGCTTAGATTAGTAAGCGTACACATGTTGGACACTATCAAACATCTCATCAAAATAGGTTGGATTAAAAAAAAGGGAAGTAAAATTATTCTCGGGTTTTCACGTGAAATTTGATTGACTATCCTTTGGTTAGAGTTTGTTTCCATAATAATCGGGATCTTGTTAGAAGAGAAAAATCAAAGAGTATCGCCGAGACTTAAATTGCCGAGAGAAAGAAAAATATTCTCCAGGAATTAAAAGAGATTTGTGCGAATAATTCTGAAGATTCGAAGGGGATAATTCAACGGGTTAGTTTTCTAGTATAAATAGGGATTCACGAGAAGAAGAAAAAGGGGGGTTGGCTTCGGCCAAAAAGAAAGAAAAATTCTCTGCAAAATTTCTGATGGTGTGAAGAAGATGAAGAAACTGTTACTAAAAGGTTGAAAAAACTGTTACCCAAAGGTTTAAAGAAGAACTTCGTCGTAAACACAAAGAACTTCGTCGGAAAACAAAGAACAACGTGAAAAATAAGTGATCTTTTTTGTCCCTTTCAGCGACAGAAAAGAAACTCTTATATTTTTTGTTGTTTCATTCTTCTTTATAACATTTATAAACGTCTCAAATTCACTCTGTCAGTTATTTTTTATTCTTTTCTTCTTCTCAAGCACTTTTTGAGCCATGTATCAATCATTTGAGAGCGTTTTGAGCATGATGAGTTAAACCCCAACACTGGGACAATGAAGGAAGCTATTTTTCACAATTTTTTGGTAACTATATTCGATTCTTTATGACTTTCTGCACTTATGATTTTTACTAATTAATTGTTATTTTGTTTGATGGTGTATGCTTAGTCTTAGAACTTTTGATACACCATGCTTATGATTTACATCCAATGTTTTAGAAATCTACTTTTGGCAAATAAAAAGAGTCCATAAAAGAGCTTAAATGGTTAAGAATCAATATTTGAACCACATGAATGTAAAAATCGGTGGAATTCTGAGTCCCAGTCTCATAATATTACTATTGTCATCTTTTGTTTATTTTCTAGTTTATTGTTGGCATTTAAATCTAAAAATCAACCTTCACATGTCCGAGTGAATGATACTTTTCTTACCACTATCTATAATCACATCAAGTTTTTAGCGCCGCCAACGCTGAGTTGTTATTAGGTTAGGGTTTAAGAAAAAAATTTAGGTTTAATTTTTAATTAGGATTTACTTTATTTTTATTTTTATTTTTATTTTTATTTTATCGTTTAGATTTTACTTGGGTATTTTCTTAGCTTTGATGTACAAGTGATCTTTTACATTAATTGTGGAAATTGCCTACCAAAAAAGGCAAGTAGTATACCTTAATTTTTATTTTAGATTTTTTATTAAATTTTTATTTTATTTGTATATATTTCTTTTAGATTTTATTTTCTTTTGTAAATATATGTATATATATAAAACACAAGTGCACACACCAATTGCATCTTCCGGCACCGATTATTAGGAAAACACGTGGAATAGTACATTGAACCCTCTGGGAGTTATCATTCGAAATTCCACGAGCCTTAGCCTTGTACCTTTGACCAGTCTTTGATTGTAGGTATAATTTTCTAAGCTAACCTGAGCTTACCCATTTTAGTCGAACCTGCATTTGTATGTGCACTATATAAACAAAATGTCGAACTGGTCTTACGATAAACAATATAATGAGTATCCGACTGAGTATCAAAATGGACATTACTCGTATTATGACCATAGTGTGGATAGTACTTGGGATCACTACCAACCCTCTAGAGGTTATGATTTATACCATGGTGATCCCAGTTATTATTCGCACGCTTACCAGTCGTACGAACGGGTAAATGAGTAATATTAGACTGAGCAAAATATTAGTTTCTCTAGAAGAAGCCCTCAAGCAGATAACTGAGTCGACATGTAAGACTGAGATGTTAGTGAAGAAATTTTATGAAGAGTCATTAGAACAGAATTATGAACTTGCAGCTTTAACAACCTCTCTCAGTGAAATTAATGCACGTTTAAATGAGGAGAAATTTGAAAATGAACGATTAGCTGCTAATATTGCTCAAAATGAATTTAATTTCTAAAATAGTATTTTTAATTTTACCCTTGATAATAATGACAAATATTTACCTAATCTAGAGGACAAGGTTAGAATTGAAAACACTACTTGTTCAAATAAGGTTGAATCATCTAGGATAAGGAAAGTATTGACGAAGAATTTAAAATTCGTAGGCATAATGACGAGGAAATTTTTACAACAATTGAGCTTCATGATAATAATAGTGTTTCTATTTCCAATTCTAATAATGTTAATGATTATTTACCTATTCAAGAGGAAGAGGATTTAACTATAGATACCATTGTTATAGATGGTGAAATATTTCCTTGTTATTATGAAGACGATGATGGTTTAGAGGAACTAGTTTATCCTGAAACTATTGTTTTAGAGTCCAACGATTCAGGAACAATAGTCTCAAACTCGTAGAGGTTTTAAATATGAGTGAGGATGTTGTCATAAACTGTAGGACTATTCATGATCCTTTACCCTGCACTGTGTTTAACAATCAATTATTTTATGAACCTTTCAGTGAATCGGAGGAAGTCGACGAAGTTTTCTTTGATAATTTATTATATGAATGCGATGATCCTCTTGGGATCACTGATTTCGAAGAAGAGGCTTTTAGGAACACCTCGGATAAACCATTGTATGTTTTTGATGATGACTCTTGTGACTTCCAAGTATCCCTGCTTAAAATCCCTCACTTGGGACTTGACATTTGTGCCTCTACCATTTTAAGAGATTATCTTCAAGAACTGTTTCCCGAAACTAATATTGTCCAAAAAGAAATTCAGTCGTTAGAAACCCATGCTATGGTTGATGTGGTTTACCCGGACGATAATACCGTAATTGATTTTTTTTCCCACCAAATACTTTTCTTTCAAATGTGGGAACGTATGAATGTCAAATGTGTCAATTCATAAATTTTGGAACTACACCCGAATATTTTAGAAAATTAGAATCGGCATATGTTTTTAAGAATGACCACCAATTTCGTATCTTCTATTATAGTCAACCGAGTGGGTCAAAGTCTATTGACTTCAAGGATCCGTAATTATTCAGATCATTACTGTATGATTCGTAAATTGTGACTAATCCTTTCTTGGTCTGGATGAAGACTTTTGGTACGCGGTGCCGGTAATTACCTTCCCTATTTATTTTACTTTGTTCATTGTTTCTCATTGATCATGCTTTCATTTATCTTTAGAACATCGAGGACTATGTTCAATTTAAGTTTGGGGGTAGGGGAGAAAGATTTTAAAATTTTAGTTGTACCAAAAACTTCGAAAATCTAGAAATTTGTGAACAATTCAGGATGACACTGACATTTCTAAGTAAATGGAAACAAACCTCTTGGTTATAGCAGTTGAGGGACCCAACTAAAGGGTCTATTCATAAAAGGACAGAGCTCAGGTATTATGAATAACATGACAGTCATCACCATATCTCGGAGTCTACCTTGACCATATCACCTTATGTTGCAATTTTATGTATTTCTCTAAGTGATTTGGTGGGGCTCTAGCATTGAATTGTTATCGGCGTTGGGATGAAGTAGAGTGATTGAGATCAAGCTCCATTATTGTATTTTATTTAGACCAAAAAAAAGTAAATAATCGTTTTATTTTCAATAAATCGACCGTTGGGGCCCTCGTGTATACCAGCTGAGTCGATATTAGTATCAGGATTAAGACCAGATAGAGCGATTCCTGCGAAAGGAAGTAAAATTATTCTCTGGTTTTCACGTGAAATTTGATTGACTTTCCTTTGGCTAGAGTTTGTTTCCATAATAATCGGGATCTTGTTAGAAGAGAAAAATCAAAGAGTATCACCGAGACTTAAATTGCCGAGAGAAAGAAAAATATTCTCCAAAAATTAAAAGAGATTTGTGTCAATAATTCTGAAGATTTTAAGGAGATAATTCGATAGGTTAATGTTCTAGTATAAATAGGGATTCACGAGAAGAAGAAAAAGGGGGGTTGGCTTTGGCCAAAAGGCTAGAAAAATTCTCTGTACAATTTCTGATGATGTGAAGAAGATGAAGAAACTGTTGCTTAAAGTTTGAAGAAACCGTTACCCAAAGGTTTAAAGAAGAACTTCGTCGTAAACAAGAAGAACTTAGTCGCAAAACAAAAAACAACGTCATAAAAAATAAGTGATCTTTTCTGTTCCTTTCAGCGACAAAAAAGAAACACTTATATCAGTTGTTATTTCATTCTTCTTTGTAACATTAATAAACGTCTCAAATTCACTGTGTCAGTTAGTTTTTATTCTTTTCTTCTTCTCAAACACTTTTTGAGCCATGTATCAATATTTTGAGAGTGTTTTGAGCATGATGAGTTAAACCCCAACACTGGGACAATAGAGGAAGCTATTTTTCATAATTGTTTGGTAACTATATTCGATTCTTTATGACTTTATGCACTTTTATTAATTGATTTATTTTTATTAATTAGTTGTTATTTTGTTTGATGGTGTATGTTAGTCTTAGAACTTTTGATGCACCATGCTTATGATTTACATCTAATGTTTTAGAAATCTACTTTTGGAAAATAAAAAGAGTCCATAAAAGAGCTTAAATGGTTAAGAATCAATATTTGAACCACATGAATGTGAAAATCGGTGGAATTCTGCGTCCCAATCTTTAATAATATTTCTACCATCTTTTGTATATATTTGCTAGTTTAGTTTTAGAAATTAAATCTAAAATAAATCTTCACAAGTCCGAGAGAACGATACCCTATTTACCACTGTATAAAACCACATCACGTGTGCAACAATCCTTTAAACCCCTAGGTGGCCCTAGTGGACGAGTTTTGTCTCGTGAGGGTTTACAAGGGATATACCCACAAAACCTTTACTCCAAAATTTAGCTACTTGTAAACGATTGAGGGTAGATATTAAACATGCTATTTAATTGGCTACAAAATTCTTTGGCTATGGAAGGAATTACCCTGTTTTGAATCCAAATTTTGTACACGAGTTTTTACTCAAGCGTACTAAAATTCATATATAAGAAAACAGAGCACTACTTAGAAAGTCGTATGATGTACCACAGTACTCGGAATCTATCAAAGTTCAATCACAGGAATAGATTTAGAAGATGGATATGGAGATGATGAAGTTTTCATATGTTTACTAAGCTGAACGGTGTTTTCCCATATCTGTCTGAAGGTCAGTGCCAGGATGAATTCTAATGGATTGAGATACGCTCCCATTAGTCTTAATCCTTATACTAATATCGACTCAGCTGGTATATACAAGGGCCCCAATGATCGATTTATTGTTTTATTTTTTAATTATTATTATATTTATTTTTTTTTTGTTTTTTTTTTGAGTAAATAAAATACAGTAATGGGGCTTGATCTTTATCACTCTACTTCATCCCAATGCTGATAATAGTTCGATGTTGTTGCCTCACCAAATCACTTAGAGAAACACATAAAATTACAAAATAAAAACAGAAGGTGATATGGTCGAGGTAGACTCCGAGATATGGTGACGACTATCATGTTCTTCCTAACATCTGAGCTTTGTCCTTTTATGAATAGACCCTTTAGTTGGGTCCCTCAACTCCTATAGCCAAGAGGTTTGTTTCTATTTACTTAGAATGGTCAGTGTCATCCTTAATTGTTCACAAGTTTCTAAATTTTGGAGTTTTTATTATTGCACTAAAAGTTTCTCCCTTACCCCCAAACTTAAATCTAACATTTTCCTCAATGTTTCAAATTAAAGAGCAGTACAAAAAATATAGGTAACAAGAGGAATAAATAGATAAGTCGAAAACATAGTACCTGAGTGAAGCGTAACAATCCTTCTCCGGAGAATAAGACATAAAATAAAAACAAAAACTTACGAAACTTATTAATTTACAACAACAACCATGATGGTCAATCAAGGTAAGCAGGGTCCTCCAGAGGGACCTCCTCAACATCACCTGCAGGAAAAGGCTATAAAAATGGTTTTAACCTCTGACCATTAACTTTGAAAGTACTTTTACCATCTTGAGTCTCAATTTCAATAGCACCATGAGGAAAAACAATACTGACCATAATAGGACCGGTCCACCGAGAGCGTAACTTCCAGGGAAATAGATGCAAACGAGTATCATACATAAGAACTTTTTGACCTGGAGAAAATGAATTTCTTAAAATATTTCTATCATGCACAAGTTTCATTTTGTTCATATACTCCTTAGCACTATCGTATGCATATCTACGAATCTCTTCCAACTCATTGAGCTGGAGTTTTCTGTGATCTCCTGTCTTGTCAAGAGAAAAATTAAAGTGATTTACAACCCAATATACTCTATGTTCTAACTCAACAGGAAGGTGACAAGCCTTGCCAAAAACTAGACGATAAGGTGACATTCCAATGGGGGTCTTAAACGCAGTACGGTAAGCCCATAAGGCCTCAGTAAGCCTCAAAGACCAGTCTTTCCTATTAGGATTAACTGTTTTCTCTAAAATACGTTTTATCACCTTGTTGGAAACCTCTGCTTGACCACTAGTATGTAGTTGATATGTGGTAGCTACTTTGTGGGTGATACCATATTTCTTCATCAAGAGCTTAAAGGGTTGATTACAAAAGTGCGACCCTCCATCACTAATTGGACCATAACCTTGTGGTCATTTGTTTTACATGAAACCTCCTCAACCCATTTAGACACATAGTCTACAGCGACAAGTATGTAAAATTACCAAAAGAATTAGGAATGAACCCATAAAATAAATGCCCCACAGATCAAAGACCTCAACAACTAAAATAGGGTTCAAAGGCATCATATTTCTATGGGAAATATTTTCTAACTTCTGGCAGCGCTCACAAGCAACACAGTAACTGTGGGAGTCTTTAAACAATGACGGCTAGTAGAATCCACACTGCAATATCTTAGCAACAGTCTTCTTAGCCTTAAAGTGACCTTCACAATTATGATCATGGCAAAAGGAAATAATACTGGACTGGTCACTATCAGGTATACATGTCATAATAATCTTGTCTTGACAATACTTAAACAAATAAGGATCATCCCAAAAGAAGTGTTTTACCTCGGCTAAAAACCTAGAACGATCTTGTTTACCCCAATGTTTAGGAACTCGACTAGTAACAAGATAATTCATTATATTCACAAACCAAGGTAGTTGGGAAACAATGAAAGTTGTTCATCGGGAAAATTGTCTCTCACAGGAGGAGAATCATCAAGGGAATCAAAAACAAGTCTAGACAAGTGGTCTGCTACTATATTTTATACACCCTTTTTGTCTCTAATTTCTAGAGAGAATTCCTGTAACAAAAGGATCCATCTAATCAATCTAGGTTTAGTATCCTTCTTAGACAAAAGGTACTTCAAAGCAGCATGATCAGTAAAGACTACAACTTTAGAATCTAAGAGATAGGGTCTAAACTTGTCTAAGGCAAAAAAAATGGCTAACAATTCCTTCTTTGTGGTGGTATAGTTCAGTTGGGCATCATTTAGAGTTTTGCTAGCATAGTAAAACACATGAAGTAATTTTTTTTCTCGCTGACCTAATACAACATGAATAGCATAATCTGAAGCATCACACATGATCACAAAGGGTAGGTTCCAGTTAGGTGTAACAAAAGGATCTATCTA
The DNA here is from genome assembly GCA_023531435.1 of Papaver californicum. NCBI lineage: Eukaryota > Viridiplantae > Streptophyta > Magnoliopsida > Ranunculales > Papaveraceae > Papaver > Papaver californicum. The sequence goes on along the minus strand of JAJJMC010012356.1, from coordinate 4,291,647 downwards.
ATCAATCTAGGTTTAGTATCCTTCTTAGACAGAAGGTATTTCAAAGCAGCATGATCAGTAAAGACTATAACTTTAGAATCTAAGAGATAGGATCTAAACTTGTCTAAGGAAAAAACAATGGCTAACAATTGCTTCTCTGTGGTGGTATAGTTCAGTTGGGCATCATTTAGAGTTTTGCTAGCATAGTAAACCACATGAAGTAATTTGTTTTCTCGCTGACCTAATACAACATCAATAACATAATCTGAAGCATCACACATGGTCTCAAAGGGTAGGTTCCAGTTAGGTGTCTGGACTATGGGGGAAGTAGTGAGAAAAATATTAAGCTTCTCGAAAGCCTCTAAACAAGCATCATCACAGACAAACTTAACATCTTTTGCAAGCAAATTGCAAAGATGTCTAGAAATCAAGCTAAAATCCTTAATGAATCGACAATAAAAACCTGCATGTCCTAAGATGACATTTCTCCCAATTAAAATGACATTTTTCCCAATTAAGCACTAAGTTATTTTCCTTACACCTATTCCAAACTAATGTCAAATGATGCAAGCACTCATCAAAATATGAATCAAACACTGAAAAATCATCCATAAAGACCTCTAAAAACCGTTCTACCATGTCAGAAAATATATTCATTATGCAACGCTGAAAAATAGCAGGTGCATTACACAACCCGAAAGGCATGCGTCTATACGCAAAGGTACCAAAGGGACAAGTAAAAGTTGTTTTTTCTTGGTCTTCTGGGGTAATAACAATATGATTATAACCAGAGTATCCATCTAATAAGCAATAATGACTATGTCCATATAATCGTTCTAGCATTTAGTCGATGAAAGGAAAAGTAAAATGATCCTTTCTTGTGACCTTGTTCAATTTTCTATAGTCAATAAAAACACGCCAACCCATGGTCAGTCGGGTTAGGATTAACTCATTATTATCATTCTGGACTACAGTGATACATGATTTCTTGGGAACAACCTGAACGGGGCTGACCCACTTACTATCTGAAATGGGGTAGATAATACCTGCATCTAGCAACTTAAGCACCTCAGTTCGAACTATTTCTTTCACGTTAGGGTTAAGTCGACGTTGCATCTCCCTAGAAGGTCTGGTGTCATCCTCTAAATGAATCGGATGCATACAAACAGTAGGACTTATGGTCCACCCTAAAGATTCCTTATTATCTTGAAGTACGGTCACTAGCTTACTTTCTTGATCACTATTCGAGTCGGATGCTACAATTACAGGCAAAGTCTCAGATGGGCCTAAAAACACATATTCCAGAGTATCTGGCAATGGTTTGAGGTCCAACTTAGGAGGCTCTTCTAAAAAGGAATTAAGGTAGAATTAGAAACTTGTAGTGGTTTGAACTAAAATTTCCATATATTAGTATCTAACACAGGGGTAGAGTCTAATAGAGCATTCACTTGATAAATGGAGATATCATCGTCAAAATCTAAGACAAAATAGGATAAACAACTCTCTAATGGATCTTCGGATAAGATGTTTGGTAATGACCCATAAACTAATGTTCCTATCATGTTCACCTCTTCGATGTACGTGTCATCTAGCTCAGGGGGTTGCTTACTAATATTGAAAATATTCATCTCCATAGTCATATTAATAAAAGATAAAATATTCATCACATTAGATGTAGCTAAAAAACGGGCGACCTAATATCACAGGTATCTGGTTTTCTGGGTCAGGGACAGGTTGGGGATAAAAAAATTCACAGGATAAATAAACTTATCGACCTCAACAAGAATATCCACGACAATACCATGAGGAATTTTCAGAGACCTATCAACTAACTGAAGTGTTATCTGGGTAGGTTTTAAGTCACCAAGTCCTAGCTGGAGGTACACATGTTAAGGAAGTAAGTTCACACTGGATCCTAAGTCAAGTAACACTTTCTCAACATGGTAGTTACCTATTGTGCATAAAATGGTAAGGGAACCTGGGTCTTTGTACTTAGGAGTTATGTTTTTCTGGATAATTGAACTTACATGACCTTCTAAAAAGAATTTCTTCTGTACAATAAGCTTTCGCTTTCACGTACAAAGATCCTTAAGGAACTTAGCATAAGTAGGAATCTGCCTGATTGCATTGAATAAAAAAAGATTTATGTTGTATTGCTTAAAAATCTCCAATATATAATTAAAGTAGGATTCCTTCTTAGTTGGTACTAGCAGTTGTGGGAATGGGGCTCTGGGAAAAAAATCGGATTTCTCAGGAACCGTATTAGACTCTTTAGAGACTCTATCAGTCTCTTCAGTTACTGGCTCAGAAGGGTGAACTACACCATGTTCACTATCGGGCATGGTTACTTATTGTCTACCACTCGACCTCTCCTAAGGGTTGTAACAGAGTTCACATGATTGAACGGTTTCTCTCCAGAAGATACTTCATGAACTCCTCTAGGATCGGGTTGTGTATGACTAGGAAACTTGCCTTTTTTGTCTCAAAAACTCATTCATCTGACTAAATGGTTTCGTAAATCGGAAATAGCCTTTTTATTATCTTCTAAACTTTGTTCAAACGATTGTTGAAACTTTGTAGTGTTATGAGATAAAAGGGTGAGAGACTCTTCTAAACTCATGATCTTCTTATCTGAAGGATTCTGAAATTGGGTTGGTCCTGAAGGATTCTTAGTTTAACCAAAACCTGGGGGAGCCTGAGTATTACTAGACTAATCTTGACAAAAATTAACGTCTATAGTGGGACATTGACAATGGAATTTGATGGAGAAATAATACGTTTCAACATTTATAAGGCAATGTGATATCCTAGTGATGTCCATTCTTGTTTCTCCATTGATGTTATTAAAGCTTTAGCTCAAAAAAATGTTTAATTTGGGGGAGTAATAATCTATTAGAGACTATTATCACGAAGAGTGTGGGTTTTAAAGATATTACGGATCCAAGATCTGACCTTAAATTACAGGATGAATTTGAGGAAGATATTAGTGAAATCAATTCGTTGCAACAATGCCCACAAACTCATGATATTTCACTTATCTCTTTACCATGCACTAATGAAAAATTGTTGTCATCTGTCTTGCAGGCTCTTAAACTAGAACTTAAGCTTCTTCCTGATCACCTAAAATACATGTATTTGGGTGATAATGAGGAGTTGTCGGTAATAGTTTCTAAAGAACTAACTGAATTACAGGAAAAAAGACTTCTTTGGGTATTGAAGGAGTATAAAACGGCTATAGGATGGAAAATGATATAAAGGGAATAATCCCTTCTATGTTTATGCATAAAATACTACTTGAGGAGGGAACAAAGCCTACAAGGGAAGCTCAACGTCGTTTGAATCCTCCAATGATGGAAGTAGTAAAGAAATAGATACTTAAGTTATTAGATCTGGGAGTTATCTACCCCATTTCTTATAGCAAGTGGGTGAGCCCGGCACAAGTTGTACCAAAGAAGTCAGGCGTTACAATAGTGCAGAATAAAGACAATGAACTTGTCTCAACTCGAGTGCAAACCGGTTGGAGCGTTTGTATTGATTATCGAAATCTTAATGCAACCACTAGAAAACATCACTTTCCTTTAACTTTTATGGATCAAATGTTGGAAAGTTTGTCAGGACACTCGTATTACTGTTTTCTCGATGGTTATTCAGGTTACAATCAGATTTTTATAGCACCTGAGGATCAAAAGAAGACCATTTTTACTTGTCCTTTTGGAACATTTGCATACAAAAGGACGCCTTTTGGGTTGTGTAACGCACCCACTACCTTCCAAAGGTGTATGGTAAGTATCTTTTCAGATCACGTTGAAAATATTATCGAAGTTTTTATGGATGATTTCAGCGTGTATGGTGATTCATTTGACTTGTGCTTGGATAACCTTACATTGATTCTTAAACGATGTGCTGATCTTGCGATAAATTGGGAGAAGTGCCATTTTATGGTAACTCATGGCATTGTTTTAGGACACATTATATCTTCAAAAGGATTGGAAGTTGATAAAGCTAAGATCGATCTTATTCGTGCTTTTAACCCTCCCACTACGGTGAGGGATATTCGTGATTTTCTTGGTCATGCAAGGTATTTTTGCCGGTCTATCAAAGATTTTTCCAAGGTTGCATCACCATTATGCCATTTATTACAAAAGGACATAGTTTTTAACTTTTATGAGAAGTGTCTGGCGACATTCAATCTTTTGAATGAACTTTTGATAACAACCCCTATCATTAAACCACCGGATTGGAGCAAGAAATTTGAGTTAATGTGTGATGCCAATGACTATGCGATCGGTGCAATTTTAGGCCAGCGTACTGGGAAACTACCTCATGCCATTTATTATGCTTCTAGAAATTTTAATGAAGCCCAACAAAACTACACGACCACGGAAAATGAGTTGTTAGCAATCATTTTTGCATTGGAAAAATTGCGTTCTTATTTACTTGGTATGAAAGTTGTTGTGATTTCTGATCATGCAGCACTTAGGTACTTACTTACAAAGAAGGAGGCGAAACCAAGGCTCATTCGATGGGTACTACTCCTACGAGAGTTGATCTCGAAATTAAAGACAAGAAAGGAATTGAGAATACCGTTGCGGATCACTTGAGTCGTCTTATTGTAGACGAAGAAGCTTTCCCGTTATGTGAAAGATTTCCAGATGAGCAAGTCTTCTTAATTGCAGTTTCAGAACCATGGTATGTGGATATTATGAATTATTTAGTGTCTAAACAAATCCCAAGAAATTTATCTCGTGCTGGGAGGGACAAACTTAAAAATATAGCGATCAATATATATGGGGTGATCCATACCTATGGAAACATTATTCAGACCAAATTATGCGAAGGTGCGTACCCAAATATGAATACAACTCTATCTTGTCTTTCTGCCATTCATACGCTTGTGGAGGAAACTTTGGGGAAAAGAGAATTTCTTTGAAGGTACTTGAAAGTGGGTTCTATTGTCCCACTTTATTTAAAGATGCGTATGTATTTTGTACAACTTGTGATAGATGTCAAAGAACGGCCAATCTAGGTGCTCGAAATCAAATGCCACAAAAGTTTATTCTCTTCGTTGAAATTTTTGATGTATGGGGCATTGATTTTATGGGTCATTTTGTTAATTCTTTTGGTAAATTTTATATCTTACTCGTTGTTGATTATGTCTCGAAATGGGTGGAAGCTAAAGCCACCTCTACTAATGATTTTAAAGTGGTTACAGATTTTGTTAAAGAATATATTTTTGCAAGGTTTGGAACTCCAAGAGACATAATCAGCAATGGGGGATCACACTTTCGAAACAAGTTCTTACAGAGTTTGTTGAAGAAGTATAACATATCTCACAAGATTGCTACAACATATCATCCACAGACAAACGGGCAAGCAGAAGTCTCTAATCGAGAGGTGAAGTCCATCCTAGAAAACATTGAATCCATCAAGGAAGGATTGGAGTTTACGTCTCAATGATTCACTATAGGCATACCGAACAACATACAAGACTCCTATTGGGATGTCCCCATATAGACTTGTGTATGGTAAACCTTGTCATCTTCCTGTTTAAATCGACCATAAAGCTTTTTGGGTTCTTCAAAAATGCAATATGGAGATGGATGGGAATGGTAAACAAAGGAAGCTTCAATTGAGTGAACTATAAGAGATTCGTAATGATGCATATGAGAGTTCACGAATCTACAAAGAGAAACAAAGGATTTTCATGATAGTAGGATTTCTAGCAAACATTTTATTGTTGGACAGAAAGTTCTCTTGTTTCATTTTCACCTTAATTTATTTGCTGGAAAATTGAAGTCTCGTTGGATAGGACCCTTTGCTGTCTCTAACGTTTTACGCCTTCAGTTAAGTTCTTCCAATGGAGAAGGGACAAAGACCAAACTCAACTCATTCAAATCCAGAAGTTCTTAATACCATTTTAAAGAGAGTGAGAAGACGAAGCCAATGCGAAAATAATGAGGTCATTCGGAGTCCGTATGAAGAAGTTATGAGCAAAACAGCCGAAAGAAAATAGTGAAACACTCAGCAAAATAATCGGGAGATAACGAGGGAAAGTTATCTACCGATTATAGGCAGTTTCGGGAACAGAAAAACTTCGATTTTGAGCCTCAAAAAACGGTAGATAACACAGAAATCGAATCTACCGATTATGGAAAGTTATCTACCGATTATGACAAGTTTTGGACACAGGAAAGTCATATTTTGAGCTCTTACAATCGGTAGATAAGGAGCGTGTCGTGACTACCGATTATGACTCGACGGGAGCCACTTCGAAGACACGTTTTTGACTTCTAAATCAAGGTATCATGGTCCCATTAGGACTCTCACACCTAGATATGATGAAGACTATATAAAAAGACTTCCATAACCCTAGGGAGATACTTCTTGACACTTGAAACACAAGGAGAACAAGAAGCTATGGCTTGGAGTTGCGATTGAACATCACGATTTCTAGGGTTTACTTTAATTGTTTTTTTAATTATTTTCCATGGATTTTGAGAAATCCATAATGAAATAAACCTTTCTTATTGGTTAGAGATGTAGTCCTAAGTTGGAAAACATGTTTATTAATTGAAGTATTCATTCCCATATGTTCATAATCTCTTCAATTTCGCTTATGTTCTACCGTTTATAACGCCTTGTATGATGGATTGCTTGTTTGTTTAAGTCGTGAATTAGATGAGCATGCATTGACATTTATAGCTAAACTAGGGTTTGAGATCCGGAATTGTCGAAAGATCCTTGTTACAAGTAGTATAACATAGTTGTTAATGAAGGGATGTTATCATGCAATTATGTGTAGAAGCGTGACCTAGGTTAAATCTGTATGGCTCTTGCTTAGGATTGCTTAGAATAACCTCAACTCACAAAGACCATTGCTTTCATTGGGTTAAACTTGAGTGGCTCTTGTGCCAAGTTATTCGTTGAAAAGGATTCAAATAGTGGCTCTTGCGCCTTTGATGATAACATGAGCTTTTCCGGATTAAGCCTGCGATAGGATGCTTTAGGGTTACTGATATTGAGAGTGCATGAATGTTGTGTATGATTTAGTTGATAACATGTTGGAAGATGGAAGATGAACTCTCTAACTAGTGTTCTTTATCTCTGATATTCGTTTTAATTTCTTTGTTTTAGTATAACTTAGTTATAATCACAACCAAAACCCCCATGTTTACATAAGTAGTCGAAAATAATTAACAATCACCTGCCTCTCTGTGGTAATTAACTTGATCTTATTACTATACTCTAATCTATATTAGTGAAGTAAGAACTTGAATTAATTTTGCTTGGATCACAACCGACCAAGCAGCAGGAAACTATTGCAAATCCCGATTTCGCTTTGTTCTCTCCTAAAATTCTTTTTAACCCTTAATAAATCCCTTTTTCTCCTTCTAACAACATCTATATATACATGATCTCAATAACTCCTGAGATTCTCAAAAAACCTCTATGCCATCCACGAAAAATAATTTCCTTTTTTAACTCCTTCACGCGTCTGATTACTGCTACCACACTCCAACACGTTACAAACAGCTCGCAAAACGCGTCCCACTCCTTACAGAAACACGCAATTTCCAAATATGGCAAAGAAAATCCGAGAATATTTTTCTTTCCCTGTTTTACTCCAACTCGATTATTCATCCCAATTTAGTTGAATCAAACAACTATACCTTCCCTCTTTAGCTCAATCAAGTCCAGACCAAGAGAAATTTGCGATTGAATCTCTCCCAAACACCTCCAAAAATCAAACCCTAATTCTGTAACTTTTTTCCCGCCAAAATTATGTTTGAAATTTGATAAGAAGATGGTGTTCCCCTATCCTATGTTGGGGTTCCTGTAGTACTGGAGTATCCCTATCCAAAATGGGGGTCCCTTTAGCAATTGTTCCCTGGGTGCCTTTAGTAATTTTTCGAGCCAATTTTTCCAAAAATTTGTATTTTCCAAAAACACCTACACACACATAAAACAACACAACTAGTATATAATTGAGCACTATCAATATAAAGAATTGAGACAAATCAGACATAAAAATGTGTCTATCAGGATTCAGCGATCATACTTATCTCAATTGCTTGCATCTTAATTACTTTTAATCGCTTTGTTAATTCTATTTAACCTAAAACAAACCCCCTTTGTGACGTTTGATACTGATACACCTCACTCCTCGTGGGAACGTATCCTATTTACTACTTGTAGATGGTGGATTTTTGACATGTGCATTATTTGCATTATTTGGATACTCTAATTCATTGATTTCTTGTTAGTTTTCATATCATTATGCTTTGATTTTGTTTGTTTATGAGTTTCTTAGGAGTTTTGAAGTGTATTCAACCAAAGAAGAAGAAAGGAGTTCATTACGACACGAAATGAACAAGGAAGTTAAATTCTGCCAATGGAGAAGGGACAAAGAACAAATTCAACTCATTCAAATACAGTTGTTCTTCATACCATTTTAAAGAGAACAAGAATATGAAGCCAACGCAAAAAGAATGAGGTCATTCGGAGTCCGTATGAGGAAGTTATGAGCAAAACAGCCGAAAGAAAATAGTGAAACACTCAGCAAAATAATCGGGAAATAACAAGGGAAAGTTATCTACCGACTATAGGCAGTTTCGGGTACTGAAAAACATCGTTTTTGAGCTCCAAAAATCGATAGATGACACGGAAATCGAGTCTTCCGATTATGGAAAGTTATCTACCGATTATGGTAAGTTTTGGACACAGGAAAGTCATATTTTGAGCTCTTACAATCGGTAGATAAGGAGGGTGTCGTGACTACCGATTATGACTCGACGGGAGCCACTTCGAAGACACGTTTTTGACTTCTAAACCAAGGTATCATGGTCCCATTAGGACTCTAACACCTAGATATGATGAAGACTATATTAAAAGACTTCCATAACCCTAGGGAGATACTTTTTGACACTTGAAACACAAGGAGAAAAGAAACTAGGGCTTGGAGTTGCGATTGAACATCACGATATCTAGGGTTTGCTTTAATTGTTTTCTTAATTATTTTCCATGGATTTTGAGAAATCCATGATGAACTAAACCTTTCTTATTGGTTAGATATGTAGTCCTAAGTTGGAAAACATGTTTATTAATTGAAGTATTCATTCTCATATGTTCAAAATCTCTTCAATATCGCTAATGTTATACCGTTTGTAACACCCTGTATGATGGATTGCTTGTTTGTTTAAGTCGCGAATTAGATAAGAATGCATTGACACCTATAGCTAAACTAGGGTTTGATATCCGGAATTGTCGAAAGATCCTTGTTACAAGTAGCATAACATAGTTGTTAATGACGGGATGTTACCATGCAATTATGTGTAGAAGCGTGACCTAGGTTAAATCTGTGTGGCTCTTGTTCCAGATTGCTTAGAATAACCTCAACTCACAAAGATCATTGATTTCATTGGCTTAAACTTGAGTGGCTCTTGCGCCAAGTTACTCAAAGAGTGGCTCTTCCGCCTTTGATGATAACAGGAGTTTTGCTGGAGTAAGCCTGCGATAGGATGTTTTAGGGTTATAGATATTGAGAGTGCATGAATGTTGAGTATGATTTAGTTGGTAACATGTTGGAAGATGGAAGATGAACTCTCTAACCAGTGTTCTTTATCTCTGATATTCTTTTTAATATATTTGTTTTAGTATAATTTAGTTATAATCACAACCAAAACCCCCCTGTTTACGTAAGTAGTCGAAAATAATTAACAATCACCTACCTCTCTGTGGGAACGAATTTGTTCTTATTACTATACTCTAATTTATATTAGTGAAGTAAGAACTTGAATTAATTTTGCTTTGCTGACAACCGACCAAATTTTGGCGCCGCTACCGGGGAGGTATAGCGGATTGTTATTTTGTTTTTGATTTCTTATTTCTAGTTTTTAACTTAGTTTCAAGAATTATTTTCCAGGTACTATTTCTTTCGTGAATGCTTAGAGAGGGTAGACCAAGTCCCATTGGTATACGACTATCAGGCACTTTACTAAAATATTTTGTTCAAGCAGTAAACACTCTACTTCCTCCAAGTATATCGTCAAGTGAATTTGCAGATTCAGACGTAGAGGAAGAACAAGAAACAATGGGTGATACAAATCATACACTCAAAGATGTAGCTTCTCACAAGTTAGATACACAACAGTGGCGTATTCAGACGACATCTACATTTGAGATCAAGCCAGGGTTGATTCGAGAACTCCCAAAGTTTCATGGAATGACTAATGAAGATCCAAATAAACATTTGATGGATTTACATAACATAGTCATGCCCCAACTACCAGCAGAGACTGATGCTGATGGAGTAATTCTATGAAGGTCTTCAAGCAAGTGACAGAAATCTTCTCGACGTTGCAGGTGGTGGTGTGTTAGTGAACAAAACAGTAGCTCAAGCTAGAGAGTTAATTGAGAACATGATAACAAATTCTCAATAATTCTCAAGTCGTGCGTCAGAACCACTCGTCAGGAGGGTTAATGAGGTTACTTCTTCGCCGCATTTAGAGCGTAGAATTGGTAATATGGAGAAGATTATGCAACAAATGGCAGCAGTGATCATCCCCTCTTATGAAGAAGACGCCGAACAGGTAAATACAGTATTCCCAAATCATCAGAGACAACGGTATGATTCTTATTCCAACACTTATAATCCAGGGTGAAGAGATCATCCAAATTTCAGTTATGCGAACAAGCAAGCTACAACTCCAGGGCCGGTTTTCAATCGTCCAAATGGGTTCCAACAGCAAGTACAATCTCCACAACAAGCTGAAAACTTAGAATCATCGGAGATGCTCTCCATGATGAAGAATATGACGACGTTGATGCAGAAAAATCAGCAGGCAACTGATAGTGCGATAAAAGAGCTACAAACTCAGATGAGCACGATGGCCGGTAGACTGAATCATCTGGAGACACTGAATAGTGGGAAACTACCTTCTCAACCTATCAATCCAAGATAAAATGTCAACGCCGTGACATTGAGAAGTGGTACACAAACTGTGCAACCAAAGGAAGATGAGAAAAACAAAGACCCTAAGGGGTCGGTTTTAGAGAAAGAGATTACTGACTCTGCCCAAACCAATGAGGTACCTAAAGAAAACTCTAAACCTCCTATTTCTACTTATGTTCCTCCTTTACCTTTTCCTCGGAGGCTTGCTAACTCGAAAAAGACGGAACAAGATAAGGATATCTTAGACATTTTCAACAGATTCATGTGAATATTCCACTCATAGATATGATTAAATAAATCCCCAAATATGCGAGAATTCTGAAGGAATTGTGCACCAATAAATAAAGATTAATCGGTAATGAGGTAATGAGAGTAGGGGAGAATGCTTCGGCAATCTTGCAAAAGAAACTCCCACTCAAATGTTAAGATCTCGGTAGTTTTGATATTCCTATTGTTATTGGTAACACAACGTTTAATAAGGCTATGCTTGATTTAGGAGCATCAGTAAATGCTATGCATGCATCTATATATGAATCTCTTAATTTAGAACCTTTGAAAGAAACTGGAATTGTTTTACAATTAGATAACCGTTCTAATGTATACCCTAGAGGTATTGTTGAAGATGTGCTTGTGTGGGTTAATCAGCTAGTCTTTCCAGCAGATTTATACGTACTGGAGATAACAGATGGATCAACTGATTCGTCTATACCGTTGCTATTGGGACGTCCATTCATGCGAACGGCGAGAACAAAAATTGACGTCTATAGTGGGACATTGACAATAAAATTTGATGGAAAAATAATATGTTTCAACATTTATGAGGCGATCTGATATCCTAGTGATGTCTATTCTTGTTTCTCCATTGATGTTATTGACGCTTTAGCTCAACATATGTTTAATTTGGGGATTAATTATCCATTGGAGACTATTATCACGAGGAGTATGGGTTTTAAAGATCTTACGGATCCAGGAACCGAGCTTAAATTAGGGGGATGAATTTGAGGAAGCTATGGGTGGACTCAATTCGTTGCAACAATGACCACCAACTCATGATATTTCATTTATCTCTTTACCATGAACTAATATTATTGCCATCTGTCTTGCAGACTCCTAAACTAGAACTTAAGCTTCTTCCTGATCACCTAAAATACATGTATTTGGGTGATAATGAGGAGTTGTCGGTAATAGTTTCTAAAGAACTAACTGAATTGCAGGAACAAAGACTTCTTCGGGTGTTGAAGGAGTATAAAACGTCTATAGGATGGACAATTGTTGATATCAAGGGAATAAGCCTTCTACGTGTATGCATAAAATACTACTTGAGGGGGGAACAAAGCGTACAAGGAAAGTTCAACGTCGTTTGAATCCTCCAATGATGGAAGTAGTAAAGAAACAGATACTTAAGTTATTAGATGTGGGATTTATCTACCCCATTTTTGATAGCAAGTGGGTGAGCCGGTACAAGTTGTACCAAAGAAGTCAGGCATTGCATTAGTGCAGAATAAAGACAATGAACTTGTCCCAACTCGAGTGCAAACCGGTTGGAGAGTTTGTATTGATTATCGAAAGCTTAATGCAACCACTAGAAAAGATCACTTTCCTTTACCTTTTATGGATCAAATGTTGGAAAGATTGTCAGGACACTCGTATTGCTGTTTTCTTGATGGTTATTCAGGTTATAATCAGATTGCTATAGCACCTGAGGATCAAGAGAAGAACATTTTACTTGTCCTTTTGGAACATTTGCATACAAAAGGATTCCTTTTGGGTTGTGTAACGCACCCGCTACCTTCCAAAGATGTATGGTAAATATCTTTTCAGATTACGTTGAAAACATTATCGAAGTTTTTATGGATGATTTCAGTGTATATGGTGATTCATTTGACTTGTGCTTGGATAATGTTACATTGATTCTTAAACAATGTGTTTGAAACTAATTTATGCTAAATTGGGAGAAGTGTCATTTTATGGTAACTCATGACATTGTTTTAGGCCATATTATATCTTCTAAAGGCTTGGAAGTTGATAAATCTAAGATCGATCTTATTCGTGTTTTTTACCCCTCCCACTACGGTGAGGGAGATTCGTGCTTTTCTTGGTCATGCAGGGTTTTATCGCCGGTTTATAAAATATTTTTCCAAGGTTGCATCACCATTATGCCATTTATTACAAAAGCACGTGGTTTTTAACTTTGATGAGAAGTGTTTGGCGGCATTCAATCGTTTGAAAGATCTTTTGATAACAACCCCTATCATTAAACCATCGGATTGGAGAAAGCCATTTGTGTTAATGTGTGATGTCAGTGACTATGCGATCGGTGCAGTTTTAGGCCAGTGTAATGGGAAATTACCTCATGCCATTTATTATGCTTTCAGAACGTTGAATGAGGTCCAACAAAACTACACGACCACGGAAAAGGAGTTGTTAGCAATCATTTTTGCATTGGAGAATTTCGTTCTAATATACTTGGTATGAAAGTTGTTGTGTTTTCTGATCATGCAACACTTAGGTACTTACGTACAAAGAAGGAGGCAAAACCAAGGCTCATTCGATGGATACAACTCCTACAAGAGTTTGATCTCGAAATTAAATCCAAGAAAGGAATTCAGAATACCGTTGCGGATTACTTGAGTCGTCTTGCTGTAGACGAAGAAGTTATCCCGTTATGTGAAAGCTTTCCATATGAGCAACTCTTCTTAATTGCAGTTTCAGAACCGTGGTATGCGGATATTGTGAATTATTTAGTGTCTAAACAAATCCCAAGAAATTTGTCTCATGATGAGAGGGACAAACCTAAAAAGATAGTGAATCAATATATATGGGATGTTCCATACCTGTGGAAACATTGTTCAGACCGAATTATGCAAAAGTGCGTACCCAAATCTGAATACAACTCTATCTTGTCTTTCTGCTATTCATACGCTTATGGAGGACACTTTAGGGCAAAGAGAACTGCTTTGAAGGTACTTGAAAGTGGGTTCTATTGTCCCACTTTATTTAAAGATGCGTATGTATTATTTACAAATTGTGATAGATGTCAAAGAACGGGAAATCTAGGTGCTCGAAATCAAATGCCACAGAAGTTTATTCTCTTCTTTGAAATTTTTGATGTATGGGGCATTGATTTTATGGGTTCTTTTGTTAATTCTTTTGGTAAATTTTATATCTTACTCGTTGTTGATTATGTCTCGAAATGGGTGGAAGCTAAAGCCACCTCTACTAATAATTTTAAAGTGGTTACAGATTTTGTTAAAGAATATATTTTTGCAAGGTTTGGAATTCCAAGAGCCATAATCAGCGATGGGGGATCACACTTTCGAAACAAATTATTACAGAGTTTGTTGAAGAAGTATAACATATCTCACAAGATTGCTACAGCATATCATCCACAGACAAACGGGCAAGCAGAAGTCTCTAATCGAGAGGTGAAGTCCATCTTAGAGAAAACATTGAATCCATCAAGGAAGGATTGGAGTTTACGTCTCAATGATGCATTATGGGCATACCGAACAGCAAATGAGACTCCTATTTGGATGTCCCCATATAGACTTGTGTACGGTAAACCTTGTCATCTCCATGTTGAAATCGAGCATAAAGATTTTTGAGCTATTCAACAATGCAATATGGAGATGGATGGGGATTGTAAACAAATGAAGCTTCAATTGAGTGAACTAGAAGAGATTTGTAATGATGCACATAAGAGTTCACGAATCTACAAAGAGAAAATAAAGACTTTTCATGATAGTAGGATTTCTAGAAAACAGTTAATTTTTGGACAAAAAGTTCTCTTGTTTAATTCTCGCCTTCATTTATTTCCTAGAAAATTGAAGTCTCATTGGATAAGACCCTTTATTGTGTCTAACGTTTTTACTCATGGTGCAGTGGAATTCGTAAATTGTTAACGGGGAAGGAGCTTAAAGTGAATAGGCATCGTTTGAAGCACTATTATGAACCGTTTGAACCTGTGATGGTTGAGATCAATTTAGTAGATGCACTCCCTCTGGAGGAGTAGGAAGGAATGCCAAGTCGGGATGAAGACGTTAAACTAAGTGCTAAATGGGAGGCAACCCATTGGTTTTGTATTTCTATCTTTATCTTTTGATATTTATTAGTTTTTCATATCATGTTAGGATTTCTCATCTTGATTTTACATTGGAGGAATCAATTTACATTGGGGACAATGTAAAGTTTAAGTGTGGTGGAGTAATTAAGCATATAAAGTTTTTAGTATTTGCTATTGTAGGTAGAATTTTAAAACTTTTGTACATTTTTGCATGAAAACCTTCAACTTTTAGAGATTTTAAGTCACTTAGTATACTTCTAGATACGTTTACATACGGAGTTCTAACCGAAACAACTGAACTTAGAAGTATTAGAGAACTATATTCAGAGTGCTTAGTTGTTGAGAGGCTAGAGCTTAAAAAAATGGACTTAAATTTCCGGTATAGAGTTTAATATTAGAGTTGTTGATCATTAAATACCCATGAGTGAGACACCAAACCTTCAATTGTCCATTTAGAGTGTTTCATCTGCGTAAATTCCTGGTAGATTGACGAGCTACCTAACCTCGCACAAATTTCAGCACTAGTTTTTGATCTCTTGAGTGGTATTTCTATCAATCATGAGGGTGCCATCAGAATTGCTAACTCTATCTTGTAGTCTTGTTTGCAGTTGGTACCATTCTCTCGACAACAACAGGTTCATATAAACATATCATCATCAACAAGCGGAACATCAAAAACTTGAAGGAAGTTGAAGACATTCAAGGTTTACAATCAACCGTTCAAGAAATAGCAACTTTCATATTCAAGTAAAGCAACAATACAATTAGCAGAATTATATATACATGTTGAAGACTTATGTACAAAAGCAAAAGAAATCAAAAGATGTGAGTTAGTGAAGTTCATGATATCAAGGCAATACAAATTGTGAAGAATCAAGTGGTAAAGTCTTTATCCCATGGCCGTAGTAGTTTCATCATTTTATTTATTTTTCAGTTTATTTTTGAAGCATAAAAAAAAATGTTTATCATTACTTTAGTGTATATTTGTTTTTTGTATTCAACTAATAAGGTCGTGGGAAAGAAGAAATCTATAAAGAAGTTTCAAACAACAAGAAATTGAGGAAAAGAGTTACAAATTGTCAAGTTCTACGAAGTTCAAGAGTTTATCATCAACAGTTGAAGACCGAAGGCGTTTCTATTGGATGTTGTGAGAGTGCTGCTGATTGTCGATCGGGTGAGAATGTAAGTAAGCATTCCCATCCTCGCATAATGGTTGATTTCCTTTATTAGAGTCACTAGAAAAAAAAAAGGGTTCTTTTTCGTCTCACGTTCTATGGGATAACATCTTCATATGATTCGAAAGGTTACCTTTCCTTCCTACCATTTAATGTGTGCAGGATTTCTATCTTCACTTTTGCCTGCACATATGTGAAAACCATAAAGTGCGTCTTTGGAGTGTCAAATTCATAAAATCTTGTTGGTGAGGCAGAAACATTCGGTCGCTCTAGAACCTAGATTCTTTCATATGGTGGTTTTCTCCTAACTCAATGGTTAAGCATGAAAATAATGTTCTTTATACTTCTACTTCTTGTTGTTAGTGTGCATAAACTTCATTTCTTCGTAGCTCTTTGGATGCAGCTGCTGAAAGTTAGAACTTAGGTTTTGTAGGTATACCTCTTGTAAACCCCCACGAGACTATAACTCGTCCACTAGGGACAGCTAGGGGTTTAAAGGCTTGTTACACATGCTAAGTGTAACTGTATCCTCAACGAAATGAAGTTGTTGTAGTATAGGTTAGTTTATATTTGTAGTTTGCTCAAGGAATTGCAAAAGGAAAATGTGGGGGGGATTTCATAGGTGCATTATTTGCATTATTTTGATACTTTAATTCATTGATTTCTTGTTAGTTTTCATATCATTATGCTTTGATTTTGTTTTTTTATGAGTTTCTTAGGAGTTTTGAAGTGTATTCAACTAAAGAAGAAGAAAGGAGTTCATTACGACACGAAATGAACAAGGAAGTTAAGTTCTTCCAATGGAAAAGCAAAAATAATAAGGTCATTCGGAGTCCGTATGAGGAAGTTATGAGCAAAACAACTGAAAGAAAATAGTGAAACACTCAGCAAAATAATCGGGAGATAACAAGGGAAAGTTATCTACCGATTATAGGAAGTTTCGGGTACAGGAAAACTTTGATTTTGAGCCTCAAAAATCGGTATATAACACGGAAATCGAATCTACCGATTATGGAAAGTTATCTACCGATTATGGAAAGTTATCTACCGGTTATGGCAAGTTTTGGACACAGGAAAGTCATATTTTGAGCTCTTACAATCGGTAGATAAGGAGGGTGTCGTGACTACCGATTATGACTCGGCGGGAGCCACTTCGAAGACACATATTTGACTTCTAAATCAAGGTATCATGGTTCCATTAGGACTCTCACACCTAGATATGATGAAGACTATATAAAAAGACTTCCATAACCCTAGGGAGATACTTTTTGATACTTGAAACACAAGGAGAACAAGAAGCTATGGCTTCAAGTTGCGATTGAAAATCACGATTTCTAGGGTTTGCTTTACTTGTTTTCTTAATTATTTTCCATGGATTTTGAGAAATCCATGATGAACTAAACCTTTCTTATTGGTTACATATGTAGTCCTAAGTTGGAAAACATGTTTATTAATTGAAGTATCCATTCTCATATGTTCATAATCTCTTCAATATCGCTTATGTTCTACCGTTTATAACACCTTGTATGATGGATTGCTTGTTTGTTTAAGTCACGAATTAGATGAGCATGCATTGACATTTATAGCTAAACTAGGGTTTGAGATCCGGAATTGTCGAAAGATCCTTGTTACAAGTAGCATAATATAGTTGTTAATGACGGGATGTTACCATGCAATTATGTGTAGAAGCGTGACCTAGGTTAAATCTGTGTGGCTCTTGCGTCGGATTGCTTAGAATAACCTCAACTCACGAAGACCATTGTTTTCATTGGGTTAAACTTGAGTGGCTCTTGCGCCAAGTTATTCGTTGAAAAGGATTCAAAGAGTGGCTCTTGCGCCTTTGATGATAACAGGAGCTTTGCCGGAGTAAGCCTACGATAGGATGCTTTAGGGTTATTGATATTGAGAATGCATGAATGTTGAGTATGATTTAGTTGATAACATGTTGGAAGATGGAATATGAACTCTCTCTAAACAGTGTTCTTTATCTCTGATATTTGTTTTAATCTCTTTGTTTTGGTATAATTTAGTTATAATCACAACCAAAACCCCCCTGTTTACATAAGTAGTCGAAAATAATTAACAATCACCTGCCTCTCTATGGGAATGAACTTGTTCTTATTACTATACTCTAATCTATATTAGTGAAGTAAGAACTTGAATCAATTTTGCTTGGATGACAACCGACCAAGCAGCAGGAAACTATTGCAACTCTCGATTTTGCTTTGTTCTCTCCTAAAATTCTTTTTAACCCTCGATAAATCCCTCTTTCTCCTTTTAACAGCATATATATATATATACACCACATGCTCTCAATAACTCCCGAGATTCTCAAAAATCTTTTATGCCAGCCACGGGAAATAATTTCCTTGTTTAACTCCTTTACGCGTCTGATTACTGCTACCACACTCCAACACGTTACAAACAGCTCGCAAAACGCGTCTCACTCCTTACAGAAACATGCAATTTCCAAATATGGCAAAGAAAATCCGAGAATATTTTTCTTTCCCTGTTTTACTCCAACTCGATTATTCAGCCCAATTTAGTTGAATCAAACAACTATACCTTCCCTGTTTAACTCAATCAAGTCCAGACCAAGAGATTTGCGATTTGAATCTCTCCCAAACACCTCCAAAAATCAAACCCTAATTCTGTAACTTTTTTCCCGCCAAGAATATGTTTGAAATTTGAGAAGAAGATGGTGTTCCCCTATCTTATGTTGGGGTGCCTGCAGTACTGGAGTACCCCTATCCAAAATGGGGGTCCCTTTAGAAATTGTTCCCTGGGTGCCTTTAGTAATTTTTCGAGCCAATTTTTCCAAAAACACCTACACACACATAAAATAACACAATTAGTATATAATTGAGCACTATCAATATAAAGAATTGAGACAAATCAGACACAAAAATGTGTCTATCATGATTCATCGATCATATTTATCTCAATTGCTTGCATCTTAATTACTTTTAATCGCTTTGTTAATTCTATTTAACCTAAAACAAACCCCCTTTGTGACGTTTGATACTGAAACACCTCACTCCTCGTGGGAACGTATCTTATTTACTACTTGTAGATGGTGGATTTTTGACAAGGATAAAATAGTAAATTACCTCTCAAGACCCTGGTCTGAAAAATACTAAACCTTAAAATTCTGCAAAAGAATTCTTAAGCATGCGCTTATCCCTGCCCTCTCTCAGGTGCTTATCTCTGTCTTCTCTCTATATGTATGGCCAACTACATATATAACTAAAATTACTGAATGTATCAAACATTCATTACTGTAAAAATCATCAGAAATAACACTGGTGCTCACTACAACATTCCCAGATGTTTTATGATTTTTACATAAAATCTCAAGCTCCTAGATGGTTTCCCACTAGTATAGAGCAATTTGAGTATTATTTTTGGTGCTATATTCCATAATTGAATTTCCAAAAATTACCTATGTTGATATTCATGCTCAATTGAGCGATATAAACCTACTAAAACACATATATGAATCTATTTAATGAAAGTACCACAGTTATGCTTAAATTCAAAAGTTCAAATTATGAGAGACACAATTTCATAGCTTCTACTAGCTAAAAATCTTCAGTCACATTAATTATTTGCTTAAAGAGACAATTAACGTGAATGAAGTGAAAAGAATTCAATTTAGGGTTTTGAAACGCTTAAAATATAAGATTTGTAACACTTATAAACGTGTCAAAGTGTGTCAAGAACTATGCAGCCGATTTCAGCAGAAATGGCCGAAATTTCGGCGAAATTTTGGGTTTCGGGGTGAAACCGAAAAAATTCAAGGGTCACCGGCGAAACGATTTTTTACCGAAATTATCGCCGATATTTGCAAAAAAAACGAAATTTCGGCCGAAATGGGCGAAATTCACCGAA
Organism: Papaver californicum; assembly: GCA_023531435.1. Lineage (NCBI taxonomy): Eukaryota > Viridiplantae > Streptophyta > Magnoliopsida > Ranunculales > Papaveraceae > Papaver > Papaver californicum. The sequence goes on along the minus strand of JAJJMC010012356.1, from coordinate 4,271,588 downwards.
ATAACCGGGATAGAATTCTGACCGTTGGATGTGATTTTTCTTTTAATCCAACGCGGGAGATTCTGAAGTACAGAAATGAAAACTAACCTAACCCTCTTCTCCGTCTTCGATCTCCTTCCTCTGCAAAATTTAATCTCTTCAGTTTCTCAATCTCTCTTTAGTTTTCATGCCATCCAGATTCCAGCGTTTTGTAGGTATGTAGTTATGTACCCCTTCTTTTGTTTCTTTTTTGTTCTTTTTGATTTGATGAATCAGAAGAAGGTGAGTTCCCTCATCCCTGTATATTCTTTTGCTGTGGCCATTACTAGGTTTCTCTTCAAGAAATTTTCCATTACTAGGTTTAGAATTGCTATGCAAAAAACTGAGATAATGTGGCTGTTATGCTTGATACTTTATCTATTAATAAGTTGAGTAAAGTTTGAATGTTTTTGTTGTTGTGATTCTTTGCTTGAATTTGAACCATGTAAATTTTGTTTGTCTGGACTCTGAATATATGAAGTTGTTCAATTAATGCAGGGGCAATAGTTGTCTAGCATGGGCAATAGTTAACAAAAACTTTGAATTCTTTTAGCTAGCATGGGCAATAGTTGAACAGAAACTAATGTTCATTTCTGGATGTTTATGCCTTTGCACAATTCTGCAATTACTAAGTCTGAATTCAAAGTCTGTGAAGAACACCTTATTGATAGTTATTGGTTGTCTTGTTGATTCAAAAAACGCATATTGTGTGAAGCAAAGAATGTGGCCAGATATGAATGATGAATGGTTGGATTCCTACCTTGTGGTTATGTTTTAGTTGGGGTATTGTTCATCTTCCCTCTCACTCAGTGTCATAGCTTATGTAGCATAATTGACATAAAATAGTGAAACACAGATCCAAAAATGTTCCTAATGAAGTTCAGGTTATGTGGATAGCAGTAGTATTTCTGTGTTTTCCTACCTTTGGTGGTGGCAAGTGATATGCTAGGTGTAGATAGTATTGAAGCTAGTTTGGATGAATGCCATTGCAAGAAACATTACTATATCTTTTGTTGTTGCAACTGGTTTGCCACATTCTATTCCAAGATACGAATCCATTTCTTCTTACCAGAGTTCGTAAAGCCAATATCCTTGCTTTTCAGAAGCCTACTAGTACCAAAGTGTTGTGACTGATCAAACTTGTTAATGTAGGATGTACTTTTCTCAAACTTGTTATGCCTTTAACTGTGGCACTGATGCTGCTGCATATAGTTATCTGCGGCTGTTGTATAGTTGTGAACTTGCAATTGTTTTTTGGGGTATGTTTGCAGATGTTATTCAAGTGTTAAGCAAACTTGAAATTATAAGATTGAGTGTTAATAAGCTCTCATGCTGATGCCTTTACCTTAGTTTTGATTCTGATTCTGGGTTATGACACGTATGTGTTAATAAGCTCTCATGCAATGGACTTACCATACCTCTCCTGAGATGATTTTAGTTCTAGATCTCATGGCCATATTCAGGCTGGTGTTCAGTTAATGGGGTTTGACTGCCGTTTTGATAAGTCAGTCATTGGTTGTGGTATATATATGGATTCTTCTTGTTTATCATCTTGTTTTCTCATTCATTTTCCAGTTTCAGGACACTTGTGATTATGGATTCTTCTAATGCATCCAATTCATGCACTACACCCTCTACATGTGGCTCATTGTTGCCTTCATCGTCTACACAAACCAAAGATACACCAACTAAAGACAATCCATCGAAAGATATAGCATAGCAATCGGGTGAAAAGAGAGATCCAAATCATCCAACCCGGGTTACTTGTTTGTTATGTTTGAAAGAAATCCATGGTGGTGGAATCACTAGGCTTAAGGATCATATCTTACAGAAGTCAGGGAATGTTAAACCATGTGGTAGTTCAACACCTGATATTATCAACAAAACTTAATCAGGAGAATTCTGTAAAGAGGACCAAAAAAAAAATCCGGGCTACTGTTGATTTATTGTATGACCATACATACTCAGGTGAAGGATCTGATGCTTCAACTGATGTTGAGGTGCAAGAAAAAGAGGCCAGTGGTACTCGACTAGTTGTACAAACTAAGAAGAAACAACGAATAGGCCAAAGTAATAGTAGAGGCTCAATGGATTCATTCATGAAGACAGATCATGCGAGAACTCAACAGGCCACTCTTGAAAGGAACAGTGTATCGAAACAGAAGTTACTAAAAGTTGCATGGAAAAGCATTTCATCTTGGATGACTGAGAATTCAATTTCTTTTAATACCGTTTGAAGCCCAACTTTCCAAGAAATGATCTATGCAATTGGCGAATACGGGAAAGGTATGCATTTGGCTTAACTTAACTTGTATATAACTTAACTTTCTCTGTATTAGTTATTAACTGGACCTTTTTTTGTATGTTTTTCTTTTGATGTTAGTTATGCCTTCACCATCTTACCATCAGATTCGTACAAATCTTTTCAAGGAACAATTAGATGATATGAAGAAGTTTGTTGATACATTTAGGGTACACTGGAAGAGGTTTGGATGTTCTATTATGTCTGATGGTTGGACGGATGGGAAAAAGCGACATCTTATTAACTTTTTGGTGAATTGTCCGAAAGGCTCAGTTTTCTTGAAGTCTGTAGATGCGTCAAACAGAATCAATGATGTTGATTACATACGTGGGCTTATAACAGAGGTAATTAATGATGTTGGGAAAGATAATGTTGTTTAGTTCATTACAGATAATGGTTCCAACTTTAAGAAGGCAGGAAAAGACTTAATGATTGATTACCCAAATATGTATTGGACTCCTTGTGCTGCTCATTGCGTTCAGTTGATGCTAGAAGATCTTGGTTCCAAGCTTCCAAGAATCAAGAAAGCCGTGGTATTAGGTAAGAGACTCGTTACCTATATTTATTCTCACTTTCAAGTATTGGCTCATATGAGGGAGATGACAAAGGGAGACTTACATAGGTCCACAAAGACTAGATTTGCAACTCAGTACTACATACTAGAAAGTCTCCATAAGTATAAAACCCCTTTGCAGATGCTGTTTGTGGATGATAGGTGGGCAAAAAGTAGGGCTGCAAAAGAAAGTGTAGGAATTAATGCACTTAAAATTGTTACAAGTGGTACATTTTGAGCAGATGTTGAGTATTCTTGTACTGTGCTAAAGCCTTTAGTTAAGGTTGTAAGGTTAGCGGATATTGAGCTCAAACCTACAATGCCTTATTTGATTGATGCAATGAGAATAGCATGGGATCAAATGGAGAAGAATTTCAGTAAAAATACAGATACTTGGGCTATAATTCAAGATGTCTTTGATAATCGATTGAAGAAAAACTTTAATGATGATCTACATTGTGCGGCTTATTATTTGAATCCTTCAATATTCTACAAGATCGATGCTCGTGAGATGGATAATGATTCAAAGTATAAATAAATCAAAAGGGGTCTTCATAAAGCAATGGAAAGGCTAATAACCGATGAAGATGAACTAGATAAAGCTATGTGTGAATTGAGACTATACAGTGATGTTGTTGGGATCTTGGGAAGTCATTCTTGCATAAGAAGAAGGGATAAATATCAACCTCGTAAGTTTTTTATATTCTGTTATTTTAAAATATGATTATGTTTGTGTTATATAACTTTGTGTATGTATTTATGAAGATGATTGGTGGATTACATACGGAGGAATGGATGTCCCATGTCTACAAAAATTTATAATCAAGGTATTGAGTCTGACTTGTTCTTCTTCCCCATGTGAGCGAAACTGGAGCACATTTCAGAATATAAGTATTTTTATCTTTGATTTCATCTTTTTTAGTCCCCTTTGCCTATCATACTGAAATGCACATATTTATTCTATCATTTGCTTACTATCTATTCTGTCATATGTTTCGTATTCCAGTTGCACTCAACGAAACGAAATTGATTAACACAACAGAAATTGAATGATAGTGTCTTTATCCAATATAACAAGAAGTTGCAGCGTTGATACAAAGAAATCCAACAATATAACGATGATGGGAAAGCTCGTGATCCTATTTTTCTGGATGAACAGGATGAAAATGATGAATGGTTGGATCCACAAAATTTGGATGACTTGAATGTGGAAGGTGATAATGTAACTTTGGATGATTTGCAGGAGAATATTGGTGAAGCAAGTGGGTCAGTTCGTAGCTCTCGAAGTAAGACTATTTATCCAACTGACACTGACATTGATGCATATGATACTGATCAATTGATGTTGGACACGGATAGAGGACTACTTGCTAATGATTGTGATGATATCTATAATGAATCTAATGAGTTTGATTAAAATTGTAATATGGTTGTTTAATTAGTACTTTAGACAGTGAACTTTGAAGTTGTTGTTTATCTTTGTTTCACGTTTGAACTTTGAACTATATATGAAATCTATGGATCTATATATTTCGGATGAAAAAACATTTGTTATAACGTTTTGAATAAATTTATACTTATAAAAATGTGAACTACTATTTTTTTTATAAAATTATAGGTACAAAATAAATGGACTGATATTTCGCCAAAATTTCAACCGAAATTTCCCCGATATACCGGCGTACCAGTGTATCGCTCTCGACCGATATGAACCGAAATCCGATATGTAACAGCCTTGGTCAAGAAGTACTTACAAACCCTAATTAGTGTTTTCAAACCCTAATTAGGAAAATAGATTTGTAACACTTATAAGTGTGTCAAAAGCGTGTCAAAAAAGTATTTTCAAACCCTAATTTTGAAAAAGGTAGTTAACCCTAATTTCCAAACGCATCTTGCCTTGCTTGTGCGTTTTTCTTTAACATCCTACTCATCATGCTTCTTTCTAAATTTGGTATTTTTACTATTTTTCCCTCAACATGTGAGGCTGAGCACAAGAGTAAAACGTAAGCTTCTTTCCTTTTTGCCAAAACTGGCGTGAATGTTTTGCCTCTTGCTCCAATCAGGCGTTTTGACTATTGCATCTCAGCATATAAGCTTCAAAACCTTAATTAACACTTTCAAACCCTAATTTTTAAAGAGGGAGACGTCTCCACCTCTCTTGCGTTCAACGTGTGTACCTTGGCAAGGTGGCTAAGCTTGCATGACTACTCCTAAGGCAAAATTTGTATACTTCCATTCAGAAGCCAAGCTCATACGACTTGCTTCTTGTTAAAAATTGATATTTTACTCTTTTACCCTTAACGTGTGAGGCTGAGTACAAAGTTAAAATGTGAATGTCTTGCTTCTTGTTAAAAATTAACGTCTTGCTTCTTACTAAAAATTAGTGTTTTACTCTTTTACCCTCAACATGTGAGGCCGAGTGCAAAGAGCAAAACGTGAGACTCTTGCTTCAAGACAAAAGTTGGGCGCTCTTCCCTCTTCTTTTCACGTGAATAATTTAATTTGGCAAATTAGGGTTTTGACAAGTTTCAAAATCCTAAGTTATACTATACCTCTCACATATATTTTCGTATGAGGCCTCACACACAATTTTTCATGCTCAGCAACAAACAACTTGTTTTACGAAATAAGCATGTCAATGCAAAATTTACTAATTAAGATGGACATACTGCTCCCTATACACAGATAAATACATATTTATTTTATTCTAGTTTGCTAGACTCATCAGCTAGTCAAGCAAGACATATTTATTTTACTTTAGTCTACCAGACTCATCAACTAGTTAATCAAGACAAGTCTTTAGTCAAGAGACTCATTGAGCAGGTCTCAATTGATTTAACACCAGTAGTGCTTAACACTACAATATTACACGAAACATCAAATATCACAAATGGGGGCATATTCATTAGGGTTTTGTCTGGCGGTCTACGACATGTTGTGCAGCAGTGCATCCACTAAAGAGAAGTTTTGGAAAGCTCAATAGCAGTTGAGTAGAGAAGTGGTAAGTTGAGTAACCAACTAGTCAACCGCAATTAAAATGGAGAGCGGTTGTCAACACCTTCTCCACCTTATCCACTTCACCACTACTCAACTATCGAATGTTTCTTCCATAGGAGAGGTCAAGTGGTTACAATAACTATGATATATAAGCAGATTCTCAATCTATTGAACGGGGGACGAGTTTTTTGACAAAAACAAGTCTGAAACAGAATAATTCAAGTCGATTAACCTTGATAATTCAACTTTCTCACACAGAAGATTTGTTCATAGCTATTCACACCAACTACATCCAATGGAGTCTGATACTCTGACCTCAACCTTCTCTCGTTTCCCTCCCTAAGACCAACCCTTCTCCTTCTCATTTCATAACTGAAGGAAAACTGGAACGACCATTGCTTGGTCTAGGCCAGAATTGTACATATTGATATCTCGAATCTAAACAAAGTGCTTCAACAGTAAAATATTTAAGGATTTACGAATTATCACTTATTCACCCTAGTTTTCCTAAATTAGCCTTTAATTCATTTTCCCCACAAACACTACTATATTATTCATTAGTAAAGTAGGGGATTAATTTATTACTATATTATTCATTAGTAAAGTAGAGGATAAGTAAATTAATTTGTGCACTTACGAAAGGCATCATATATTCATACCCATTTTGCATGTATTTCCTTGTTCATGAGTCTCGACTTCTTAATGCCAACACCTTCTCTTTTTTTAGGTAAGCATACTCTCTGCCAATCCACCCAACTCTTTTAGCTTTCTGATTAGAAGACCCCCACAAAAATTGTCCCATAATTTTGTTAATTTGCTTTTCAATAAAAACAAAAAACTGAAATAAGGACAAATAGTACACTGGCAGGCTAAACAATACATCTTGATTAACATGAGTCTACCATCCTTCGAAATATATCTTATTTTCCAAACACTCAGTAGAACATCCCATACTCCCAATGCTTTTGATTTACTTTCCATAGTGCAAATCTACGGAAATCCTTGTATATCCATAATGTAAATTTATATACGGATCCTATAATTAATACCTAATGGTATTTGCATATTCTATTTGAAGGCATGTTTGGTATTGTTGTGAGTTTTACTAATACGCTATTTTTTATGTTGTGCTTTGTTGTAATGTGTTGTGTTATAGAAATAAAGTAAATGGATGTTTGGTAAACTATAATGTGTAAAGCGTTGTGAAACCAATAAACTGTAAATTTTATTTGATAAAATATCACTTTGATGGGATTATGATGTAACTAATGAAGAAAAATAAACATGTTTTAAAAATTATTTTTCAATGATATCTGTTAAATGATATCTGTTAATTGTAAAACATATTTTTAATTTTAATAATATTTGAATGAATAATAATAATTTATTATCCTATTTTTGTCTTTTAATATTTAAATATGATTTTAATTTTATTTTAATTTTATTTTTAAATACTATTATTATTGTCCTCATTGTTGTTGTTACTATTATTAATTATCTATAATATAAAGCATAGTGGTGTTTTTTGGTTGGTTTGGTTAGTCTATTTTTTGCACAAAAATAGCCCCAGTCATGTTTTTTTTACACATAAAATAGTGTATTTGTAACAAAGTCAAGGGCATAATTGACTTATATACTAAACCAAATGACGCGAATACCCCTCTGTGTTTTTTTTTTCCTTATCAGTTTGTCGTAAATGATACAAAAATAAGGGGTAAATACGGCGTCGAAACCATTTTGTTATTAAACTTGAAATCAAAACAGAGAATAAAACACTAAATTCAATCAAGATAAATTGAAACCCTAATTCATATCCTTCTGAAACCCAAATCAGGATGTGATTTTGCATTATGAACTAGTCAAGTCTGCAAAAATAAGAAACAACAAAAACAAATCGGAACCCTTCTAAAATGGATTTCCTCTTCTTTCATGAAAATCCCCAATTGAAACCTTAATAAAATCATAATTGAAACCCTTAATTGAACCCCAATTGATTGATTTTACTATGAACTAAAATTGAAACGCAAAGAAGAATCAAAACCCTAATTTAACTGCATCAAAAAAACTCAAAATCAAATCCTAAATTTTAAGTCTATGGAACAATGATCTTCTCCATCATCTGATCCATGTAAAGCAAATCCTAAATGAAACTCATCACATAAACATATTATTATGCTTGAATCGGCAAAAATAAAAAGGGAAAAAAAAATACAAGAGAGATTCATGAAATTGGAGGAGCAGTAGGAGTTGCAGAGAGTAAGAGAAATAGTAGAGAAGAAAAGAAATCCAATGTCTTAGCCTAACTTAATGTTTCCTAGACACAAGGGTAAATACATCACTTTATTATTTACACATGGTTATACCCGTACAATTTACTTCCCATATCAAATGGCCCATACATAATTATTCCGTGCCATGGTAGTAATTTAAGGATAAATATTTAAGGATAAATTTTATCATTTTAGTTCAATAACAAGATTAAAATAGAGAATCAATTAATAAAAATTGAATGTATCCATAACTTCTATTTTCACTGCTTCTAATTTTTTTAAAAAATTGGCCTGAAATTGAAGTTTTTTTGAGAAAAGTACTTTGTGAAAAAAAAGGCAAGCCTAATCGAATACACACCCCGCTCCCTGTAAATCAAAGGGGACACCGGTAAACTTTTGAATTCAAAATTGTAACTATAAAGGATGTTGCATTGGCCCAAACAACCAATGCAAGGGCGACCTTTTCGATCAGTTAAGCTGGGATAGAGATCTTGTCCACTCCAGAAGGCTGAGCTCCAATCTAATTTGCTTTTGTTTTATGTATTCTCCTTTCTCAACAAATAAGTGAAAAATAGACTCCTGCTATTCCAATCCACCATTATTATTAATACAATCCAATAAGAAATTAAAAAGAATTTTACTATTTTTTAGAAACCAAATCAAAGTAAAAATTTATGAATCCAATTCAATCTATTTTTCTTTTCCTTTTCCTTTTCTATTTCTAGTTTCTTATATCTAATCTATAAATAACATGTTCTTAAACCCTGAAATCATAATCATATATCTTTCTTGTTCTTCTTCACTTCTACTAATCTTTATCTCTATGAATTCTAGTAACCCTAAATATAACTGTGGTATAGAAGATATAACAGAAAATTCTACTCCTTCAATCATTGAAGGGGAAAATTTTAATAATCAAACTATTAGCTTTTATAGCCATAATTTTGTATACCATTTCTTAGAAACGGACTACTTTGCTTTTACAATAGGCATAATATACTGACTACAAAAAAAAATTAAAATTTTCATTCAGGTGCGACCGGATACTTTCATTTGGAAAGGGATTGAGAAACTTGAATTATAGAAGGACAGAGAACTTGTTTTCTGATCATCGACCCGTGACTGCCCTTTTTATGGCCGAGGTAGAGGTCTTTTGTCATAGGAAACTAAAGAAGGCCCTTGTACTCACCGATGCAGAACTAGCACTACAAGAGGAAGAATAAGATGTTATACAAGATTTGGATTTCAATATTGTGATTGGGAGGAGTCGTTTTGGATAGGTTACTCATCCTTCCTTTCCTTCATAGTGTAATGTTGCGAAGTTTCTTTTTATTTGTGTGTCATGAGAGGAGTTCAGATTTTCAATTTTGAGATTGTGGGTATTCAAAAACAAGTTCAGCATACCTCTGAATTGCAAGTAGTTTACACTTTGGACCGACTTTATGCACACTCCGCTGTGTTGGTACCAACAACTTACTAATTTTTTTCCTGTTCTTTGTATTTCAGGATGCAATCAGGCTGGGACCGTTAAAGAAACCCATTTCTGGCATTATAATACTTCACCGGAGTTCAAACATAAAAACAGGTGAAGACTGTACACATTTCTCAGTATACTCTCAAACATCATTTGACCTTTCAACATTTAACTCCTTCGGTAGGATCTCCTTGACTCATGATACGCTCGCGGTTGTCTGTTCCTTGTAAATTTGTATCTTCAAATATATACTCAACTGCTTGTTTTAAAAGCATGTTGATTCGAGTTACATTCTTTGTGTATAATACAAATACAAATAATATAATCTTAACACATCAAAATACCTGTATTTAGCTTTGATTGATGCGATTTCATCCCGATTCGTTTAATGGTGGAGAAGATGAAGGGGATTGAAGGTAGTGTTGGAGAAGATGAAGAGGTTAGACTATTTTAATGGTGGAGAAGATGAAGGATATTGAATGTAGTGTTGGAGAAGATGAAGAGGTTACACTATTTTAATAGTGGAGAAGATGAAAGGGATTGAATATGGTGAAAGGGATTGAATGTAGTGTTGTTGTGTTGGAGAAGATGAAGAAGTTAGATTATGTGTGTTTTTAAAAGTTATAAAAACTAAATCCAATCCATAGGATTGTACTAATAAAAATGTTAAAAAAATTGGATTGATTTAAGTATATGGATAGGTTAATAAGAATAGTGGATTGCAAATAACAAGAGTCGGAAAATAAAATAAAATAGTATTGCTCCAACACCCAAAGCTGTCTTTTCAAGTAATTTCTACTCCTGTTCAAAGAAACTATGAACACTTCTTGGGTGGACCAATTTCTTTTATTCATTAATCCCAAGGAAAGACAGAAAGAGTATATGGAAATGGAATACTTAAGTAAACTATTGCACCAGCAAACTTGGTTAAGGCACAGAAACGTCCAATTTCAAGTAGCGAGAAAGACCAACACCAAAAGTAATAGCCAACACATAAAGGATGCTGACTAGACATGATGAGTCATCATTCCACATAGATATTCACATGGTCTTCACATGTCACAAGATAATGACATGTATATATAGTGTATTGTAAAGAAAATCAAAATAAAAGATTCTTTTCTTTTTCATTTTTGTCTAATTCCAATATGGTATCAGAGCATTTTCTTGGCAAAACGCTAAAGAGGAATTAAATTTTTTTCTTTACGATCTGTAAATGCCATTAATGGAAGACAATTGAAAACAGCATTTTCTTCTTCGTTCATTTCATTTGTATTTCTTGATTCACTCAACAGACTCATTCACGCCAGACAAAAGAAGAAAATACTCATTAAATTTTCTTGGAAAGAAACGCTTTCTCTTTGATTCTTGAAGCATTAATTGCCAAAATCAGAATAGCCGTTCAACACTGTCAGACGTGTGATTAATCATAGTATTGGAAACAGCAGCATTTAATCTTTCTTTTGAAAACAGCTAACGCAGTATTGAATTTTTCTTCTCTCTCATTATCTGTGTTCAGTCAACAACAGTAATGTCAGACGCACGCTCCTTGATTTAATCCAATACAGATACATACAGAGGAAATATCAAGAAACCAACGGTTTCTTCTGAATTGATTGTCGGTAAACAAAAGTTAGTGGATCTCATTAATTCAAAGAGAATTTCGAGAAGCATTTAACACAGGAAAACTTCTGAGAAATCAAATCATCAATATATAAGAATGCACAAGAACAAGAGGTAAATCTTTTACTTCTCTCTGCTTCTAAATTTCTCAACTATTCTCTTTGCTTCTTCTATCAGTTTAACATCTTCTCTGATCTTGAAGATACAAACTAGAAATTCTGGTTTTATACTATTAAGAGGTATCAAATCTACTCTTGATAATCTTTACCCAGATTTTCTTGTTTGTAATTAAGTTGATCATTTCATGTTCCTGATCTAGAATCTTTCTGTTTTCTATCAAATCTTCTGATCTACTATATATGATTGAAACATTCCCACCTATTTCATCTTCTATCATGGAAAATACTACATCAAATATTTTCTCTAAAATACCTCTGAATCAACTCTATAACTTCGTTCAGTTGAAGTTAACAGAAGAAAACTTTCTTGTTTGGAAAAATCTCCTGAATCCAATAATCCAAAAATACAAGCTTAAAAATTCCTAGATGGTTCTTATCCTTGTCCTCCACAGTTCACTAATCAGAGAAATCAACAAAACGGAGTTGAAAATCCTCTTTATACTGAGTGGATTGATGAAGATTCAACTATTACCATGTGGATAAACTCTACAATTTCTGATTCAATCATCGCATATTTCACTCATTCAACAACTTCAGCCTCTCTCTGGCAAAACATTGAAAATCGTTTTGGCATAGCTTCTTCAACCCATTCCATTCAGTTAAGAACCAAACTACTTTCCATCACTCAAGGAACACGATCAGTTTCTTCTCTGATTCATGAAATTAAAACTCTCTCTGATCAACTGGCATCTGCTGGTGAAATAGTCAATGATAAAGAACTGTTGTTAATACCCTCACAGCTCTTAATGATGACTACATCCCCTTCGCAACGTCGATGCGTCACAGAAATCCACCAGTAACTTGCATCGAACTTCACAACAATCTTCAGAGTGAAGAGACAGTGGTTCAAGAACGCATAAAGATTCAAAAAGAGGAGCATCATGCAAAGGCCTTCTTCACTAACTATGGCAGAAACTACACCAGAGGTTCTCCTTCAAATCATTGGGGGTATCACAGAACTAATCATAGAAATATGAACTATGGACAGCGAAATCCAAATCCAACAATATTTCATAAACAAATGACTGACAGAGGCATAAATCTGACTAATAAACCAATATGTCAAATCTGCAACATTCCAGGTCACATAGCTACTACTTGCACACAGAGACTTAATTTTTCTTATCAAGGGAGAACACCACCAGTAAATCTCACAGCGATGTTGGCTGCAGCTGATATTTTTGGTGAAGAGGAATGGATAGCAGACAGCGGTGCTACCAACCACATCACATCTGATAGCAAAGTACTGCAAGAATGCACACCCTATGATGGTACAGAGACAATACAAACTGCAAATGGGGAAGGTATGCAGATCACACATCTAGGTAATACTCGAAAATCTACTGTTATTAACTCTTTCATACTCAATAATGTTCTAGTTGTCCCTAGAGCATCTCATAACCTCCTATCTATTCAGAAATTTGCTGATAATAACCATTGCACATTAACATTTGATTCATCTGGTTTCTATGTGAAGGACAAGACCACAGGGAAATTACTTTTCCAAGGTCCACATAGGAGCGGTCTCTACCCCTTTTCATTCAGCAACTCCAATCATGCTCCACAAGCACTATCATCTACAATATCTGATACTCTTATACTTCACAGGAGGTTTGGCCATCCATCATTCCAGACTCTATAAAAGTTATGTCATATCTTACATCTAGGCAGTCATTTACGTAAACCCTTATCATGTATGGACTGTCAAATTTGTACAAGTCATAAACTACCTTTTAGTATGTCTCATTCTGTAGCAAATAAACCTCTTCAGTTATTGCATATGGATTTCTAGGGACCATGTCATGTAGTATCTGCATCAGGAAACATGTATTATGCAAATGTTATTGATGAATATTCCAAATATTATTGGATTTTGCCATTGTCCTGCAAGTCTAAGTTTAAGCATGTGTTTGTTCTGTTTGTTAAGAGAATTAAAAACTTGTTATCTCATCCAGTGGTTACTATTAGAACTGATAATGGAGGAGAATTTGTAAATCACTTCCTAGAAGACTTCTGTGCCACTAGAGGAATAACACATGAAATGTCCTGTCCACATACCCCTGAGCAAAATGGAGTAGCAGAAGTGAAGCATAAACACCTTCTAGACATTACAAGGACCCTTCTGTATCAGTCTAAGTTGCCTACATCTTTCTGGGTTGATGCCTTGCAGACATCAAACTTCTTGATCAACAGACTACCAACTAGGTCCATAGAATATAAATCTCCCAATCAAGTATTATTTGAAAAGACACCAGATTACTCTTTTTTAAGAGCTTTTGGATGTAGCTGATATCCATGGTTAAAGCCTTACACCACAAATAAGTTACAACAGAGAAGCAAATGTTGTGTGTTCTTAGGCTACAGTCTGCACCAAAAGGGATATAGATGCTTGGACCCTACAACAGGAACAGTCTACATATCAAGACATGTTACATTTGATGAAACTGAGTTCCCTTACTCCAATTTGGTTAGTTCGATTACTACAAAGCAGCCTCCTACAATCTTTAGTCATCCTCAGCTTACTTCTAAATCAACAGTAGATCATACTATAACCACTGGGGAAGATGTTTCTTCTACAGTTTAAAATATTCACAGCATGATCACAAGAGGGAAAGCATGCATTAGCGGGCCCAGGTCTCTTAAATCTACCAGGTACCCAATACACTCAGCACTACTTGGTGCTTCTATTGTTATTCCAACATGTATCAAATCTGCCAACAGAGACCCAGTCTGGAGTGAAGCAGCTAAAAATGAATATCAGGCCTTATTAGATGCTGGAACATGGTCTCTTGTGGATATATCTGACCAGGCTAATGTAGTGGGCTGCAAATGGGTATTTCGGGTCAAATACAACCCAGATGGCAGTGTAGCTAGACACAAAGCCAGATTAGTTGCAAAAGGGTATCATCAAAAACCAGGTCTGGACTACGAAGACACGTTCATCCCAGTAGCAAAACCGGTAACAATAAGAGTAATAATGTCTCTTGCTGTTCAATACAACTGGACTATTAATCAGTTAGATGTCTCGAATGCTTTTCTTCATGGAACTCTCAAAGAGGTAGTGTATATGACTCAACCACCATGCTTCATAGATCAGGGAAGGCCCAAAGTTGTATGTTTACTACATAAAGCAATATATGGACTCAAACAAGCGCCACGGGCCTGGTATGATAAACTGAGTTCCAATCTATCTACACTCGGATTTGTGCAATCAAAGGCAGACACATCTATGTTTGTCCATAACAAAAAATCAGTAATCACTGTAGCACTGATATAGGTGGATGATATTCTACTAACTGGGAACTCAAAAGACCACATTCAACATGTTATACAACAGCTACAAAGACAACTTCCAGTCAAGGATATGGGACAGGTCCCCTACTTTCTGGGTCTGGAGGTATCCAGAGATGCAGACTCACTGTTGCTGGGCCAGACAAGATATGCCTTGGACTTGCTAACTAAATACAAAATGGATGGATGCAAGCCTTGCAATACACCCATTGCTGTTTCCACAACCCTTACAAAAACATCAGGAGAGATTTTGGATGACCCAATGGAGTATCGGTCCTTAGTCAGAGCATTATAATACTTAACGTGGACACGACCAGACATTTCATTTGCCGTCAATCTTGTGTGTCAATACATGCATGAGCCTAGAACATCTCACCTAGAGGCTGCAAAACGCATCCTAAGATATGTAAAAGGTACACTGTCCATTGGGCTATGGTTCACAAAGGGATCAAAAACGTTAGTGGGCTATTCGGATGCAGATTGGGCTGGATGTATAGATGATCGACGGTCCACCGGTGGATATGGTATATTCTTGGGATCTAACTTGATCTCTTGGTCTTCTAAGAAACAAACAACAGTCGCACGATCAAGCACGGAGGCGGAATATCGAACGTTAGCGCACACGGCGGCGGAAATGGTATGGCTATGCTATCTTTTGAATGACTTACATTTCAAAACTATAGGACCACCAAGAATCGGTTGTGACAACATAAGTTCGATAAGCTTGCCTTCAAACCCAGTCCAACACTCAAGAATGAAGCATGTCCATCTTGACTACCACGTTGTAAGAGAAATGTTGCAGGCCCAAAACTTAGATATTTTCTATGTACACACAACGGCCCAACTGGCGGATATCTTCACCAAAAGTCTACCAGGCCCAAGATTCAACATGCTAAGGAGCAAGCTCAAGATGGTTTCAAACCCCTTGTGCTTGAGGGGGGATAATAGCCAACACATAAAGGATGCTGACTAGACATGATAAGTCATCATTCCACATAGATATTCACATGGCATTCACATGTCACAAGATAATGACATGTATATACAGTGTATTGTAAAGATAAAATCAAAATAAAAGATTCTTTTCTTTTTCATTTTTGTCTAATTCCAATAAAAAGAACCTCCAATTTCAAGCACCGAGAAAGACGAACACAGAACCTCCAATTTCAGGCACCGGGAAAGACGGGACACCAAAAGAGTCCAATCTCAAATACCTTACCAAAAGAAACAAGTCGTTTATATTACTTATTAGAAAATAGATTCAAGATAAACAAATTAGCACAATAGTCACTGTTTATCTGCCAAACCATGGAGGAGTTTGTAACGTGTGTTGAACACCAAAAGAGGCCATTGATTCTACAGAAGCCTCCTAAAAGGGGTGGGGGGAATCAGAAGTTATAACTAGGGTGATTACTTCAGATAAAACTACATAGAATCCATAAGGACTTTTAGCTGTTGAGACGCTCAAATGTCAAGACTCTTTTAGCCTATAAAAGAAAATACTGAACAGAAGCTCTTTTCACTAATGATACAAGACAACACAAACCAAAGGGAAACGAAGGAGGATATTCTGGCTGATGATACTCATGAAAAAAGAAACAAAATGTCAAACACTTCATACTTCACTTAAAAACTGAAACATGACTACTTTTGTTCATAGGTAGTTTTTTTTTAACTTGACTATGTTGTCAAGTCCATGATAGCGGAAACAATGTCACCGTCACAAGCCTTGAGAGCCTTCACAGCCTTTGACCTGGATACTCCAGCCTGAGTCATAACCAACTCGGTGTCCTTAGGTTCCACTCCTGTCTCATCCACTTCTTCATCGTCCTGAGCAGCTGCAGATGTCTCTGGCTTGGAGATCACTTGACTCAGATCAGGAGCCTTGAACTGTTCTGCAGCTTGAGTCTGCAACTGTGAGCTCAAGTCCTCAATCTTTGCCTCTCCAAAGATAACATAGGTGTCTGATGTTGGGCTCTTGAAAACATCTGGTTTAGAGATGACGAACAAAATCTGAAAGAACACAAAATATGTTTAATACATCTTCTCAGGAAGACTTTTCATACAGAAATGCAGAAAAATAATGATGAAAAAAGGGACTTACGTTCTTGCTCTTTTTGATGGTAACACGGCTGACACCAGGGATGGGCTTCATTCCAAGCTTCAACATTGCCTTCCGACTCTTTTTCTCACTTCTACTCTGCTTTGACCTACCACTTCCATCAGGGTGTCCTGTTAACATGGGGTAAGTTAATATTAAGATGAAATAAGATTTTCAAGAGCAACATGCTTAACAAGAATAGAAGCATGATTCTTTTTATTGCTGAAGGTTCTAATCAGGTTTTACATCAGTCTACTAAAGCAATGTTACATTGACTGCTCTAAAAAGGCAAAGTCAGACATATCAAAACACCATGATGCTCCATCTACTTGTCTCAACTCATAAACATGAGTTGTATTGCAACTCCAGCTCCAGCATCATTGTAGGAAGCTTAAGTGATGCAATACAAACACATAAGCAGTAGAAACTAATTATGTGGTTCATAAAGGAACCAAAAAGTTATAACCAAATAGTGTACTTTGGGATAATCATGTATTTATTCACCAAAAAAAAACAGACATCGCATTTCGATTATAATTTTTTAAGAAACAGATTGCAGTTCAGTTACCTTCAACATCATCATGCTCATCATCCTCATCATCGCCATCATCCTCTTCGTCTTCGACCGAGGGCTCATCAGGCTGAAATGAATGACTCAGGATTACACAACTTGATGAAACTTGACAGCGTAGTACAAAGCTTTGAATATTCAACATTCTTTTACAAGTAGGAACAACAAAAATCAGAAAATTTATACCTATCGTACAAATTAAGTAAATAATACACCTAGAAGCAAACGTGGCAGAAGCAGATAATAGTACAATAGTGTGGTCTCCACAACATGGCTGAAAACATGCCAAGTTAAGGCAAGATCAGTGAAATGTCATCAGCACAAGTTAATTGTATGCCATAGAGGGGAAAGGAGCAGAACTCACAAAGCTTTAAACATAATATCTTGTAATGTCTTTTACACACTATCCAGAGCATGTCCAATATAAACACATTGAAGATCAACGTGTTCAATCTCAACACTCTAAAGAAAGTTAAAACATAATTATCCAAAACAAGAACCAGCAATCAAACTACGGAGATATGAGAGAAGTGGTGTTTCGGGTTATTTAAGGTGGCATTAGCAATCCAAGCTCATTTTCGATCTAAATTAACACAGATTTGGTCACAAATGGGAATACAAATCATGCCGGTTGCCAAATCACAAAATCTATAAAGTGGCAATTTAACAAATCTGTCTGATGAAAATAAAATCTGTTTCATGTATTTGATTTCACTATGAGAACACCAAACACTATTCACTGCGTAAACATGCTTGTACTGTGTTTTATATTCACACAATCGACATCAAAAAATAAAACTAAAAAGTAAAAGAAGAAGACTTCGTATGAAAATTAAATAATAATCGTTAAGAAGAACCAAACCCTAGAAACATAAAATATAAATAAACAAAAACATGTATGAGATCTGAGAAGTAGTATATCAAACGAAAAAGTAGGGAAAGAGAAGTATGCTTACATCGATATTCTGTTGTTCGAGATGGGCGGCGAGAAGCTCTTCTTGAGTTTGAACAGTCATGGTTATTAAGTGAGAGAATAAGAGCGACTGAGGAAGAGAAAAATGAGAGACTGGAGAAGAAATAAAACGACACAATAGAGGAACACTTTAAACCCTAGGAGAGAGAATTTTATATGAGGACGGGGTTATATGAAAAAGCCTAAAATGCCCCCAAATTACACTGATACTTTTCTCAAAATGACCAGCTGTATCCCTCCAAGGCTCAGATTGTTACCGCACACGTTTTTGTGTATCGGGGCCAGGTCCTATGGACAACCCAAATAAGCTAACTTGTCAATTTTAAACAACTATGAA
This sequence comes from Papaver californicum, assembly GCA_023531435.1. Lineage (NCBI taxonomy): Eukaryota > Viridiplantae > Streptophyta > Magnoliopsida > Ranunculales > Papaveraceae > Papaver > Papaver californicum. Next base: position 4,252,899 of record JAJJMC010012356.1, on the reverse strand, counting down.
CAGGGTAAAGGGGTAAACTGGTTAGGAAAATTGGCATATTTACCTATTTTTCCATTGCGGCAGAGTTCTGTCATCCGATAGAATATATGTCGCACGATATAAATTATATCGCTGGCGATATAGAGTATATCGCGCGACGTAGGCTTTATCGCCAAACGTTATCTCATCCAATTGTCCTAAATGAATCCTTCAATAAATATCCAATTTCAAACTCAATTCAGCTCACACTTTCTATACGCCTCAATATCTCACACATATTTGTGTTAACTAAAACAAAACTCTCCTAATTTTTCTGCAAGATGACTTTTAATTCTTAATATCAAGAAATTAATCGTAAACCCAAAGTTCGTGGTGTAAAATTTACATTAGCCGAAGATGAAATCGATTGTATAAATTATGTTCATTTCACAGAAGACAGTATCAATTGTGCATCTCAAACAGGCAACACCTTGTGGGATAACATAATTTAAAGAGGAAACAATGAACATTTATAGTCGTGATAGGGAAGAGTTGTCAGGTTGATACGTGTCGTAGGTGCACAAATTAATTCACTTATCTTCTACTCTAAAAATATACATGAGCAAGTAAGATTTGTTTCCACGAAGTGCGAAGAGTTTTAGTTGTCAAACGTCACAAAGGGAGTTTGTTTTAGTTTAAAAATAATTAACAAAGCAACTAAAAGTAATTAAGATGCAAGCAATTGAGAGAAATATGATCAAGGAAAACATGTATACTCATTTATTAGTATACTCCTTCTTCGTTACTAAGTAATCATTGAATTAGTATACTCATTTATTCTTAATTCATCGCAGATTATCACCAATTATAGGATAACAAGTACGCTTAGTTACTCCCAAAATTTCTTACAGCACTGGAAAACAGGTATGCCTGGTCTCCAGATTTTATCCGGCTGAACCATCCTGAAGTACGCTCTGAAGGTGTAATTCAATCGACCGTTTTAGGGTTTGTGTTATGTTTAATTCTAGTAGTTAAATTCAGTATGCTCGATCCACTTTCTAGTGTTGTTTTTACACGTGATTGCTCCAAAAAATCCCTTTGCAAGGTCTCACGTTCTCTACTTATATAAGAATTTATTATAAAATTACAGATACCCCTACTCTTACTAGCTTCAAAATTTCTTATATCACTGGAAAACAGGTACGCTTGGTCTCCAGATTTTATCCGGCTGAACCACCCTGAAGTACGCTCTCAAGGTGTAATTCAATCGAACACTTTAGGGTTTGTGAATTTATGTTTAATTCTAGTAGTTAAATTCAGTATGCTCGATCCACTTTCTAGTGTTGTTTTTGCACGTGATTGCTCCACAAAATCCCTTTGTAAGGTCTCACGTTCTCTACTTATATAAGAATTTATTACACAATTACGGATACTCCTACTCTTACTAGCTTTAAATTAACTAATAAATCAATTTAGTTGGCCACCAATTCAAAATATCAATCAAGCATGAACATCCATATTATTAAAAACAAATGAGAATCATATGAAGAAATTCATAACATATTCATATAATAAATCAAATCATGTCTAGAACTTATAATTAATCCTCAATCAATTGAGTGTTTATCTACTCATGGATGTAGAAGCATCCATGTTATATATAAGAGTAAAGGGAATTTGTTACGGTTATGGAACGTTCCAAACCCTAGCTTTTTTTTCTTGTGTTGTTATTCTCCTCCAAGAGTTGCAAAGTAGTGTAAAAGGTATCTTCTTAGGGTTATGGAAGTCTTCTTATATAGTCCTCACCAAATTTAGGTGTTAGATATCCTAATGGGACCATGTTACCTTTATTTGGAAGTCAAAAATGTGTCTAAGAAGTGGCATTCGTCGTGTCATAATCATTAGGATCCTTCCTCATCTTTCTACCGATTATTTTTGTCAAAACTCAGAGTTTTCTGATGTTAGAAGTGTCCATAATCGGTACACTCAATCCCCTTCTTATCTACCTAATGTAAAAGATAAAGAACGAAGTTTTCCTAGTCCCAAAACTTCCCATAATCGGTAGACTCGAGTTCCCCATTATCTACCGATTGTTTTGTTGTACATTTTACTTCTTTTCAGTTGTTTTTCTCATAACTTCCGCATACGAGCTCGGAATGACCTCATTCTTTTTGTGTTGGTTTCGTATTTCAATTATATTCAAGATGATGATACGAAATTATGGATTTGAATGAGTTGAAGTTGGTATTAGGCCCTTCTTCACTTGTAAAACTCAACTTCCTTATTCATTTCATGTCGCAATGAACTCCTTTCTCCTTCTTTGGCTTTGGACACTTGAATACTTGGAGTACTTCAGTTCTTAGCTATTTTGTAGCCATTTTCACTCTTATTGGGATGATTCATCTAATATAAATAAATAAAACAAAACAAGAGTAATAACAAGTAATATGCAAGAACTATAAAAAATATTAGTATGGATTTGACACTAAAATCATGTAAATTATGCATTTATCACAGGTCGTTTCATTACAATAAATATACAAGTAGCCTTATATGTTGCTCATGTCATGCAAACCACTCGGGCTAAAGCGAGTGGTGAAGTTGAACTTGATCTGGTAAATTATATTAAACTTCTACAATAATTTTTTTTTAAAAAAATCAATTTGTATGTGATATTTAATAAATTTGTTTTTGTAAATTACAGGATCAAAATTGTCGATCGGACTGACACCACAAACACGGCCAACAATTTGGACATGAAAGTTGTTACCATATCTTAGAAAAGCTACCCAAATATAATTCATTGCTTTTAGCAAATATGCAATAAGTTCCTGAAAGATCAACATACTCTCATTCTACCTCTACACCAAATTCAAGTCCCGCTTCACCATTTTCTCCATCGGATAACCTAAGAAATCCTAAGTTTGATCTCAATACAACTAATAACAATACGCGAAGAAATTTTGGGAAGAACCGCAACAAAATTAGCCCAAAAAGGAGGGTCTGAAGGTTTTAACATGACCGAGTTTATGGATCATCAACGAATAGGTGAGAAACATGGATCAGTTGACCGGAAGTTCATGAATAAGGAGTTGAAAAAAAATCATCTTTCTCAAGAGCAATTTGCTAACCATTATGATAAGCATAAGATTCTTTATGTGGACACTACAACAATGAATGACGATCAAAAATTTATATGGAAAATAGAATGTAATAAATTAAGAAGGTATGCAGAGTAACAACAATTGCAACCTACAAACTTAATTTATGAAGATGATGATGAGGTTCAATTTTTTGGTTAATGTAGTAGTTAGCTAGTTTAATAGTTCAATAATTAAGATGTAATAGTTAGTTAGTTTAAACAAAATTGTTTGTTTTTAATGAAGTTATAGTTTTTACATATTTAAAATACGTATTGCATAAAGAAAGTGAAAAAAAAATTAACAGTGAAAAAAATTACAATTCAAACGGGTTATGAGAAACTCCTTAAGGATGTGGAAACAAGTATCGTATTTAAAATTCTTTTCTTTCCATATTCGCCATCTCCTGAAAGATCTCGCTCCAATCTCATTACCGGTTTCACCTCTAAGTAGATATATGTTGACACTAAAGCTATAATTTTGCTACTTGTTTTTTTATTTTTTTAAAATATTAGAAACAACTTTACTATTTATTATGGTCATAAGGGTTACCGGTGTCAGTGCGAAATTTTCCATGAATGCTCGTCCAATAACTCAGACTCACAAAACCACTTTGTCGTCGTTCTGCAACGTCCGAATAACACACTACATAGTTTCTGCAAAGAGATGAATCTTCTCCCTGTGTAAACTTAGGTTGAGCCATGTTTCAGGAAATTAGAGTGGTCTTAGAGTGATTTTATATTGGGATCATACTGAGACTAACGTGAGATTATATATATGAAGGTTTTATGGGAGGTGTGAATATTCTTAAAAATGGGTGGCAATATATATATAGGACGGTTCGCTCGTCGAACTGTTTCGCCAACGGTTAGAAAAATAGTCGTTGTACTCTACGTCATCCTTATTGTATGTTTCCAATTCAAATAAATATTACAAAAAATAAAAAACTTGTAATAAATTATTTGAAATTAGGTTATTCATTATTTGAAATTAGTATATAAATTAAAAACTTAAAACAACAAATTACTTTGGAATCAACTTTAAAGTGCTTAAAACAAAATAAATAAAACATAAATTCAAGTATGCCCGCTTGGTCTTCCATACTCGACCCAAAGATTCGTTATCAGATCTTGTTTTAACCTGTCGCATAAATTTAATTCTGAATGTGATTAGTCATTTGCGACTAGTTTCTTGCAGGTAGCTCTCTTTCTGGTCAACTCTTCATCGACGTGGTTAGTCCAATTCCTATTATATCGAGTTTCTTGAATTATCATGTTATGCATAATTTATGCACGTCATCATAGTATTATGCATTTCACGAGAACTTAGACCACGGTATGGTCCACAAATGACAACGAACTTCCGCTACAGAATTCCAAAAGCCCATTCCACATCCTTCTCAATGCCATTTGTTACATGTTAAAATAGTTTATTAAGAGACCTGTATCCAAAGGGGGGATGGAGGTACGCTTGATTTAAGGCAGACCATTTAGGATAGATTCAATCTGCAAGATAATACCTAAGTTTATTGATTCTCGTTGATATTGAAACTTACTTTGGGGCTAATTTTATACTCGAGGTCTTCAAACATAGGAGATTTGTGCAGAATATTTATGTCATTTTGTGAACCGGCAGACCAAAAGAAGCATGTCATATCCAACAATCATAAGTAGCGGCAGCTTCCAAAATAACAACTAGTTTTAGGTAATGACTTTTATATTAACCGAACCAATGAACAGGACATCCCTGCCACACCCAGTGCATGCGGTCAAGACTACCTAGCATTATTCGAAAGCCCCTATCCTGGTTTTGCTTTATTATTTCTCTAACATCTGCCTGGGTTGGTTTTTGTAAATACGTTAGGCCAAAATAACTAATCATAGTTTCACAAAACAATGAAAGATACTTGTATGAAGTTGTTTTGCCCATACAAAGATACTCATCGTTAGTATCAGTTGGACGACCGTATCCTAGAATTCTTAGGGTCGAGGTAACCTTTCGTTCTGGACTATGACCTATAATATTCAATGCATCAAACTGATAATTAAATTCAGGTTGTACCTAGAAAATCTCTTCAATAATCTTTATCAACAAGTGTCGGGGCATGCAAAATCGACAATGGAAATCTTGATCAGAGATCACGCAATTGACATTGAAATAATTGTGCACCAGCTTCTGGTGGAACTCATCCCTCCCCTGAAACACATATCTTCTTGTGAATACTTCTCTTGGCTCGGGAACTCTTGGTATCTTCCCTGATGAATGCGTCAATATCATAGTATTGGTCAGTTCTATATCTTCATCTGACTCATCATCCAGTTGTAGTAATACCCAAACATAAGTTTTTTGTTGTGATTTAAATCGATCCATAATAATTTTAACCTCTTCATCAGAAGAATTCATCAATTGTGAAATTAAAAGTAAAATAAATTAAGACATCTATGGATTTATTTTAGAATTAGGTAGATAGTATGATATTTGTGTAAAGAGTGGTGTGAGTTGAATGAAATTTTTGGGTGTATGTATAGTGGTGGGAACTTTGGTCGTTTAGCCTGAATTTGGTAGTTGCCTGAAAGTAGCCATTAGCGACCTAGTTTTTACCGAGCGATAGAGCCTTGGTCGCTGGTGATCAAAACTTGGTCGTCAGCAACAAACACTCTATCGCTCGATAGAAATTATGTCGCTTACTATATTTCTCATAGTGGCACGACTTGTTTGCTTTGTCACCTGATATGAAAATTAGTTTATTTGCCCGTATGCATATGACTTGGCCTAAGGTGAGGAGTGGCTGGGATCCATAGGATTTGGATTCATCCGCATACAATTCAATACAAAGTGGATTTTATTCAAATTTGACATTTTTTTCCCATCGCAGCCGGCGACATTTGATGTGGGCAGTAGATCTGATGGATTTCAAGTTTCGTAGTAAGTTAAGAAAAGCTCGTTTGTTATATAGATTTTGACTTTTACGGTCTTTTTAGATCCATAATGAATGTTCGTCTAGTATCGACCAGTGGAGTAATATCACCATTCAATGTCCGTGCATGTTGTGGTATAATTTTTTTTAATTTTTTTTTCTTCAGAGTTTGTGTTGATTGTGACAAGGTGAATTAAAAAAAATTTATGGTTTACGAAGGATCTGTACTGACCAGATTTGTTGACTTGATCCGTTGGTTAACGATAAGGGTAACATTGGAATGATGGTTTAGGACAACTTAAATAACACTTAACATTAACTTTGATTTTGGTCAACAAATATTGAAAAGTCTCGTCTCATGGATAGTAAAATCTAGTCCCCTTGCAACACACATCTAATTCGTTCTTAAACTAATTTGACTGGATATCTTAATAGATTTTAATAAAACTTGAATAATTAAGGAATTTTCCTCTTGAGGTCGTAAAACAAATATAGTTTAACAAAGTTGTTAACTTAATCCGTCGGTTAATTAACAATAAGGATAATATTATAATGATGGTTAAGGACTACTCAAATACCACTTAATATTTGCATTGGCATTGTTCCACAAAGAAAGTCTAGTCTCATGGATACCAAAATATAATCCCCTTACAACAATTATCTGATTTAATAATTATATATTTGTATTTATTGTTGTCTTTCCAAAAAAGAAAGGAAAAAAAAGTTATGGAATTTATAGACTATTTCTATTTGAACTTCAATCAAAGATTAAAGCATATAAGAAATATCATTGGATAATCTCAAGTTTAGATTCTTAAATCACAAGGATTGATTAACATAGAACTTGTTTGTATTTTATATTATAAAGATACAAACAATATAATATGAAATTAAAAGTAAAGAAAAGCACACACCATAAAAATTTTGTTAACAAATAAAACTACAAAGCATAAAAACTTCGGGACCTCGTCCAGTTTGAACACAAAACACTAGCCTACTATAATGACTTCGGTCTGGAACGTAGTTGAGACATAATAAACCGTCCAAGATACTCTGATGCACTTGTGCCCCTACGTCTCTTGAATTCTCGCAAGAACTTACGCACTTGATTCCCCTATAGTTGTCCTTTACAAGCCTAGGAGTTACTCCACAGTTCTTTGTGAAAACTAGCGCTACCCTGCCTCCAACAAGACGCCTGATGAGATTATTTCTGATACAACTTACAAGATTAAGGTGACAAAAATCTATTCCCTGATTTAGAGGAATCTAAATCTAAAATACTAGGATTATACTCTTAAAAAAATTTAGAGATTCCTAATCAACTATCTTCACAAGAATGTCAATCAAGATCAAGTGTAGATGAATTTTGTGGTATCTTCAAATCAAGATTTCGACTAACAAGTATTGGTATACGATCTTGAGTTACAGTTCTATCGAATCTGGATTTGATCGATAATTCGTTAATGGCCTTACACCAGAAGAGAAGAACCTTAGAAACGATTGATCAGTTTATGATTGGCCAAACATACACAAGAAGTCACTATGACCATTGTGTATACTTTAAAATTTACGTGATGGGTATTTCATATATTTGATCTTGTATGTTGATGATATGCTGATAGCATCGAATAAAAAGAAAGAGATTGAAAATTTGAAGCACAAATTGTCATCTGAATTTGAGTTGAAAGATTTGGATAAGCTAAGAAGATTCTTGGTATGGAGAACGTGACTGAAAGAAGGGTAATATTTATTTATCTCAAAAGGCATATTTGAAGAAAGTGTTACGGAAGTTTGGTGTCCGTGAGGGAACTAAATCAGTAAGTACTCCCCTTGATCCTCATTTTAAGTTAAATTTTGTTTTGTCTCTCTTTACTGAAGAAGAGCGTGAGTTATGGTCCAAGTCCCATATGTTGAGGCTGTAGGTAGCTTGATGTATGGAATGGTATGGAATGGAATGGTCCAAGTCTCTCTTTACTGAAGAAGAGCGTGAGTTATGGTCAACCTTTATATGCATTGTCCTGGTAAGGGACATTGGCAAGTTGTGAAATGGATTTTGAGGTATCTTTATAGTACAATTGATATTGGCTTGGAGTTTGTGAAGGAGGAAAGTAACAATCAGTTGTGTGTTGGGTATGTGGATTATGAATATGCTTGTGATTTGGACAAGAGACGTTCAACTACAAGGTATGTATTTACCGTAGTTGTGGCACGTATATAGCGGTAACATAGGCATTTAAAGAGGTTATATGGTTACCGGGTTTGCTAGATGACTTGGGTGTTGTGCATGATACACTGCATGTGGATTGTGATAGTCTTAGTGCAATTTACTTGGCTAAGAATCATGTGCATCATGCGAGAACCAAACATATAGATGTGCGATTTCACTTTCTCAGAGAAATTCTTGAAGAAAAATACATTCTACTTGTGAAGATTGATACCAAAGACAATCCAGCTGATATGTTAACTAAAGTTACATCTGGGTCAAATCTCGTCATTGCTCGAAATTGATCCACATCCTTCCTATTTGGTAAGAGGCCCTCTTGGAGTAGGGGTTCGTAGGAACCTGGTGGAGGCCTTCTAGCAAGGACATTTCGGTGAACTATGATTGGTTTGATTCCTTGCAGAGGATACGCAGGCAACCAGTAATTGTGCTATTAACGTTGGAAGATGGAGGTGATTTTGTCTATTGATTGTCTCATGCATGAATGCATGATCCGAGGTTGAGATATAAGATAGGTTGGTCAATGACTAAGTTAGGAAACTTGGTTTAGGAAATCATTAGTTATTCTTTATTACAGCAACTTAACAATTACGTCTCTTAAAGTTAAAATAGGAAACCTTGAGATAACCCTTGATATTCCTTATTACAACAACTTAAGAGTTATGTCTCTTAAAATTAAGTTAGGGAACTCTTGTTATGTCTCTTAGAGTTAAGTTAGGAAACCTTGAGATAACCCTTGATATTCCTTATTACAGCAACTTAAGAGTTATGTCTCCTAGAGTTTAGGTATAAATAACCCTTGAGATAAACTAGTTAGATACACCAATGACGGTTTATTCGTGGCACCGTACTAGCCGCCAGTCCATGCCCATACCGCTGTGTATTTACAAATGCCAGAATGAATCTAAGGTACGCTAATTCAGATGCGCATACCAATTGAAGTATTCTGAAATGAGTGTTTTTTTATCCGAAACCCTCATACAGTATCTCATAAGAACCCTGATCGAGCAACTTCTACTTGATACATGAATTTTTAGTTCCCCAAGTTCCAGCATTAGTAATATACTCTGTACAAAAAACACTGTTATCTTTCGATCTTATAACAGTGTGATGGTCGTTAATAAAACATAATCAAGCATAATCTTCAGCGGGGCTTTTTGGAGGAGAGATGAATAACAAAACAGTAAAAAACAATAAAAAAAGGTTAAAACTCGAGCTCTCTAATTTGAAAGATTAAACATAACCACTGTATGTTTAGAACAGCCATTGTGAGAAGAAACAGTGTCACCCTCCCTACAAAAATGGATAGATAGAAGTGATAAAGTACAATAACCAAAGAGAACTTTCTTCTCTTGTTTGTTGGGAAGATAATATCAGTGGTCTTAGATTTTGTTGAAGGCAACAATATCACAGCTCTGGATGTAATCGCTGGCAGGCTCCACTGTGAGGCGTTCCTCGATGAGAGTGTCCACTGAGACAAGGTCATCTATGATGGTCATCATGATTGTCAATTTCTTGATACCGTAACCAACAGCAACCAGTTTTGCTGCAAAAAACAATGAAACATGGTCAGCCCAGATAAGTACAACAAGTGTGAATAGGATATCGAAATCTCTATATTTTTTGCCGTGTGTAATATGCACAAGTCAGGATCAAAACCTACATGCTCCCCAGTGAAGACCTTCCATTTCGATGCTGCGAACAATCTCTTCAAGCTTCTTCATGTCAGTCTCATCATCCCAAGGTTTCACATCCAACAGAACAGAAGATTTCCCACCTGAAGGCAAAATGTAATACAATCTTGAGGCCTTACAAAAGCAAATATAGAGAAAAGCAAGTGACATTTTGATTCATTACAATCTCAAACTGATTATTGCTTACTCTCTTTTGGCTTCGCAGATGATTTCTTAGCTGCCTCTCTCTCCTCTGCCGCCTTCTTATCCTCCTCTGTTTCATCACCGAAAAGATCCAAGTCATCATCATCCGCTTCCACTGGAGCAGCCTGAAATATAGTGAAAACCAATATATCAACATTAAGATTGAAACCCTTTTGTTATACTTAAAAAGGCTGAAGTAGGTCCACAAACTGCCAGGGAAGGTGCCACAAAGAGTACATGAGAGGGAACAAAACTTGTAACATTATTTAAGAAATTCTGTAGCTGAATATTGACTGGGATCAATTTATCTAATATTTCTTAGTCCCTATAAGAGACTGACATAATTAAGGGTCAACAAGTAAGTTTTCATACATGTGATGGCTCAAGTCGTCAAATCTTGGCTGAAAGCATGTGCCCAGTCTTGTCCTTCGTATATTTCACATGTACTGCAATTGTATGGTTTTCGCACATAAAGATGTGGTCCTACAGAGTATCCATAACTCTTTTTACAACTATATATTTGCAAATTGATTGCTTCTGTGAAAATATATATTTACCAATCTTTTTACAACTATATGCCTCCAAATTGGTTACTTATGTGAAACAACTACTATCCTAGACATGTGAAATTGTGAGCTATCGCTGTGACAGTAAAGAAAAAGCAAAAATTCACCTTTGTAGCTTCCACTGCTGGAGCTGCCTCTGCTCCACTAATATTTCTGACGCCAGCAGCCTTCCCAGGGAAGCTGTTAGAAATAGCGAAATTGACAATCAGGGCAAATATTATCATGAATCAGACAAAATCTGACATATTAATTTTACTAAAGATGAACAAGAAAGTAAAACAACTGACACCCAATCATTCAAACCATTTAATTGAAAATCAATAGTTGAAAAACACAAGGGATGGAACAAAGAAGGTAACAGAAAAAGAAGCAAAACAATAATTGATAAACATAAACAGACATTCATATAATAAACAATGTAAAAACGGTGTTGCTCCTTGGACATTTAGGGGTAAAGATATCGCATATCATCACTGGTATACTATCAGATTTAAACAATATTTTGGACAATCATCTGCTAACTCCCTGAATCCTAACAGTATAATATACTTAACAGATATTACAGTAATAACAGAAAGTACACAAATTTCAGTTTTATTACAATAATATTAATTGAGAGCCAAAGACCATCCACAGCGGTAACTACTAAAAAGCCAGTGTTATATAGCAGTGGCTTCAGCTTTAGCATGGAGTCACTCGTAGTGAATAACTTAAAGAAAAGTAGCCGGGAGCAATCTCATATAGAGCTTTTACCCAAGCTCAATCTGATAATGAGCTTGATGCCAGACTCTCTCTCAAATTGAGCCTCCTATATAAGATGTTCTTTTAGACTGAGTATGGGGAGATATCTGAGATTGAGCTCACTCTTAAATCGAGTGACGAAGCCACTGAGCTCAGATCAGGTCCGGCTATGTTTGCATTGGGAAATATATAAGCTAATGTATAGGCATAGCACACCCATTGTGTTAAACTTGTAGCAAAAAGGCTTTAAAACCACACCATCTTGGATGGTCTAAGACAAAAAAAGATTCTTACTTTAAGAGATAACTCAGGATATGAATCGACATACATTCAAATTATAGCAAGAAATCTGATGAAGAAGTACAAACCTTGCAGCTACGAGTGATGAAACAGTCTCATACCAACGACTGGCATTAGGAAAAGCTGAACCAGGCTTCTCTGAAACTGCAGCAAAAACCTTTACATCATCCCTAGTGATCTGATCTCTGAAATTCACTCGAAATCACACAAAAAAACACAATCTTTAGACATGAATCCACACTAAACAGCAATAATCAATCTGAATTTTCTCTCCCTAACCAAAAAACTATATTTTTTAGCAAAAACAATGTCTTTCTAGGATTGAAAAATTGAGATCCAATTAGAAAACAAGGATTGAGAGAGTACCCAGAGATATAGGTTTTTCCAGAGAGATACTCCTCCAGAGATTTAAGACCAGCTTCAGTGTGGAGATCGGAGAAGGTGACTACCATGGTAGTAGCTGAAGCTGAATATGGAGAAGAGAAAGTAGAGAGCAGTTGATGGAGAAAAGAAAACCCTAGATTTGCTTAAACGAAAAAGAGGAGTGTTTTCTAAGAGGATTTTATTATATACCCTCCTCCTATTTCTATTTTCCTTTTCGATGCGTAAACAAACCTAAAACCCCAATTTGACACGAATATTCGGAACCTCCTAAAAATTGGTTCTTTCTTAGTCTGGCTCTGACCTGGATCGGGAGATGCTGAACTCGGACTGATACAATAGTACCAATGGTTAGGATTTTATGATTAGGGAGCTGCTGGACTGGGCCTGGTAGGAGGATCAATGGTTAGAATTTCGCAGATGTCTAATCCTGTCCCAAAAATCACATTTTGACAAGCCGCGTGGATTGGTTTTCCACTGTGGAAAAAATTAGGGGCGAGCATTTGGCTCGAAATCTGAGGATTTCATTCGGTCCAACCGTATTTTTGCGGATGAGCGTTCGTTAATGAGCTGGATGTGAATGGGTTTTTGAAATCCAATGGATTACAGATTGAGCCCGGGTTTAACCTTGAAAATCCGTTGGATATCCAGAACCGTTAGATTAAAAACACTTATGTAATTTTCAGAAAATATGGGGATAGTTTAGGATTTTTCGTAGCTGTAAAAACCTATTTTTTTGGAGTGTTTTACTGGTGCATGTTACAAAGACTTGTTTTCTTGGGGTGTTGGGGATGTGGTTTGGAAGTACCTATATATAATAACCACAATAGCAAGACGTCTACAATGTAGACAACAGCAAGTGCGGGTCGAACCCACAGGGAGCGGGGGAATACTGCAGTCAATATCTCTAACAAACTAACCAAAGATGATGTTTTTGGATTTTTAAGAGCGCAAATGAAATAAACAAGAAAATAATAAAAATAAACTAGCAAAAGTATACAATGTGATCAAGTAGAGAGTGCACTAGGGTTTTTCGGTTTCCACTAATTTGATATATAAAACTCATATCCAATCTCTAAAATAAGATCGTTTCACCACTGTAAATTCCTTCTCTTCCAAGTTGACATTTCTAAAGAATTGTTTATCAGTCGAAAAGTACATCCCATCAAATATTACTAAGCATGGCATATTAATTTAAAAACATAAGCAATCAATAGAGCTATCTAACCAATTTAGAGTTTTAAAGAATCACATATCAATTTATAAGCATACACCGTCAAAGAATCTAACCCAAACATGACGTATCAAACCGAAAGCATACATGATCAATTTCACTATTTATGCAACAAATTACCAAGCAAATATTGAAGAAAATTACTAAACATTTAAATCATTATTGAGTGTTGTATAATCAAATTAGTTTTCACCTAAAACCCTAGCTACAAGATTACCAAGGCATGGCAATGAGTTTCTTAAAACCCATCAAAAATAAATAACAAAAGATTAGAGAGAATAAATTAAACCGATATCCCGTAGAATTGTCGTCTTCTCCGTCTTTCCGATCCCTGATAACTCACGCCCCAAAAGAAAACAGAAAAGTCTTGAAGTATGAAAACACCTTCTCCTCGTTTTCTGTGCTCTCCACCCAACCAGGCTTCTCTCCAATCAACATCCAAAAGTCAGTCACCAACCCCAACTTCGAACAGAACCCCCTGACCGAAAAAGCTTCGTCCAGAACAATGTCAGATCTTGTCCCCCTTCACAACCAAAATTCTACCCAACGTCTGGTTCCACTTACTTCTTCCCTCTCTCTCTCGTCTGTACACTGGCCGCCTTTAACTTCTCCTCCATAGAACCCCCAAGCAATCCGCCAACCTTTGTCTCCACTTTTCAGTCTTTCCTCGATTTCCCTTCTCTACTTTTCCTCCCTTTCCATAACTAGCCAATCCCCTCATCTCTTTCTATCTCCTCGGTTTTCCCCAAAAGTCTCCTAATATCCACCTCCTTCCAAGTAATGTACTCATTTCTCTTAAGCCCAAACAAGTCCAAAATAAGCCCACAACTGTTTTAACTAGTTAACTTAGTTCGGTACTTGAAATCAATTTCTTTGATATCATTTTATGTTGCCACGGATGGCATAATTTCACCAAATTTATTAATTAATCGAGTAAAGTGCAAGTGGGTCCCACCTTCCATACCAAATACTCTTACTTGAGCTTAGATAAAATATTTTTCTTGCTGGCGTGGTGTGCTAATAAGTGGAAAATCTAAGCTTAAATTTGTCAAAATGCCAGCGTCCACCACTGGTGCCGATACCGGTCCATAGACCAAGGTCATCGATTTTGGACTCTTAATTTAATGTTGAGAGGTGTTGTCAACGACCGCCAATTTAGCCATGCTTATTTATGACTTTGGATTTTAGACGCATAATCTATAAAGCCATAAAAATAATAAGATTAGTATAAACTTAAGCACTAACAAATATAAATATAGCGGTAAAAATATATAAATTATGTTCCTATCAAATACCCTCAAACTTATGTTTTGCTAGTCCTCGAACAAAATTAATCTAAAAATAAAATAAAATCTTAATATACTTTCGCAGGAATCGCGACTACATTTAGCATATGTAATAAGCTTTTAAGCCCCTAGGGGTCCCTAGTGGACGAGTTTAGTTTCGTGAGGGTTTACAACAGATATACCCACAAAACCTTTACTCCAAACTGTAGCTACTTGTGAACAATTGAGGATAGACATTAAACATACTATTTGGTTGGCCTACTAAATTCTTCGGCTATAAGAATCATTACCCTTTATGAATCCAATTGTTGTACACGAGTTTGCATTCAACGTACTAAAATTCATATACGAATGCATAACTCTACTCAAATAATCATCAAACATTCCAAAACTGGATGGAAAATTGTCAACATTCATACTGCTCGAAATCAATCACATTCAAACACATGGATAAATTAGAAGATGGATATAGAAGTGATGAATAATGCATATGTTGACTAAAGTGAATGGTGTTTCCCATATCTGTTTGAAGGTCGCCGCTAGGATGAATCCTGATGAATTGAGATACGCTCTCATTGGTCTTAATCCTTATACTAATATCAATTCAGTTGGTATATAAAAGGGCCCCAACGGTCGATTTATAAAATATTATTCACTTAATTTTTTCATCATTTTTTTTTAAAAAAAATTGTCTCAATTAAATACAATAATGGGGTTTGATCTCAATAACTCTACTTTATCCCAACGACGATAATAAGTCGATACTAGTGCTCCACCAAATCACTTAGAAAAACACAAATTGCAAAAATAAAAACATAAAGGTGATATGGTTATGACGATCCCGAGATATGCTTGTTCAATGACTATCATGTTATTTCTAACACCTGAGTACATCCTTCTATAAATAGACCATTAAGATGGGCACACCAATTCCTATAGATAAGAGCTATGTTTCCATCTACCTAGAATGGTTAGTGTCATCCTGAATATTCACAAGTCTATAAATTTTGGAGTTACATTATTGGCATCAATTTTCTAAAACTCTACCCCAAACCTAAATCTAACATTGTCCTCAATGTTTCAAACTGTGCAACCTAGAATGGTACACAATAAATATAAATATGAGAAAAAAATATAAACCAAAAAGAAGGGATTGGGAGATTTCACATGATTGACGCAATAAAAGAAGTATTCTCTGTAACACACATCAAACGATAGTAATAACAAATAACACTGAAATAAAAATAAATAAAAAACCTAAAAAGAAAATAAAAACAAGAAATTAAGAATCTACCTACTGGATATGTACATAAAAAATCTTCATAAATTAACAACTTAAAAATCTGGGGATCAACCCAAAACACAATATATACAGCCAATGGCAGCCTCACACTCTCGCAGTAGCAACGTAAAGATGATGAGACTATCAAAAGAAAAGAGCTACCCCCAAACCTGGTTTTTGCAAAGGATATATCATTGTGAACAAAAATAACCGAGTCAAAGGGTTCGCTAAGGATGGGAACTGAAACTATATGGGAGACATGCACATGTAAAGAGAAGTCACGAGAAGCAAAATTGGAAACATTATACTGGCAGTTAAGTTCACTTAGAGCAATACTAGCAGCTGACCGTTCTTCTTCGATTTCTCTAAAGGTCTCATGAATTTTTTCCCACACTAAGTCTCTCCTACGTGAATTTTCATTCAACTGGTTGAGTGAATCTTCTAAAGAAAGACTGACATCATAAGAAGTATTAGGTATCAATTGTTTAATTAAATCCTCCAAAGAAGGAGAAAACACATTATACTCTCATTTTTCGGCTCATGATAATGTGAATCTCTACAAGCATATTCTTCAATTGTTTCAGTAAATAACTTTTTTTCTGACTCTTTTCTATGGAACTTTTTGGATGAGTTCCAAAATGCCAGAAAGAATATCATGTCAACATACTCCATGTATACAAATAAAATAAAAACAAAAATTTATACAAAATAAAATTGGTGCAAATTCAGGAAGTAAACAAACAAGCAATCACCAATTCATTCATTCCATAAATCACACCACAAAAGAATTTTTTTTTGCTCTTACCCTTATAATTGGAATGGAAGAGTTCAAAGAACTTAACTAAGTATTTCCCACTTCGAAAAGCAGTACTAGTACCTCGTACCAACATTCACAATTTAGGATAACGAGTGTCCAACCTGTCCAAATCGTTTAGTATATAACTCACAAGCAAGAAACTCGTGTGTATTTTGCAGCAGACGAATATTGTTGAGCTAGGCGACCAGGAGCAACCCCAAAGTAGCTGAAACAAAATTTTAAGACACAAAACTAGTAAAAAAAAACTAAAAATCCTAAAGATAAAATAAAAATAAAATAAAAATAAAAATACTGTACAAAATAAAAAAATAAAATAAACAGAATAAAAACCTAAACTACGATTAGAAAATCAAAAATATTAATTACAATATTCCTCAACCGCTCCCCGGAAGCGGCGCCAAAAATTGATGTGGTTTGGAAATACTTATATACAATAACTACAATTGCACGTCGTCTACAATGTAGACAACAACAAGTACGGGTCGAACCCACATGGAGCGGAGGAATACTGCAATCAATATCTCTAATAAACTAACCAAAGATGATGTTTTTGGATTTTTAAGAGTGCAGATGAAATAACAAGAAAATAATAAAAATAAACTAACAAAAGTATACAATGTGATCAAGTAGAGAGGGCACTAGGGTTTTTCGGTTTCCACTAATTTGATATATAAAACTCATATCCAATCTCTAAAATAAGATCGTTTCACCACTGTAAATTCCTTCGCTTCCAAGTTGACATTTCTAAAGAATTGTTTATCATTCGAAAAGTATATCCCATCAAATATTACTAAGCATGTCATATTAATTTAAAAACATAAGCAATTAATAGATCTATTTAACCAATTTATAGTTTTAAAGAATCATATATCAATTTATAAGCATACACCGTCAAAGAATCTAACCCAAGCAGGACGTATCAAACCGAAAGCATACATGATCAATTCCACTATTTATGTAACAAATTACCAAGAAAATATTGAAGAAAATTACTAAACATTTAAATCATTATTGAGTGTTTTATAATCAAATTAGTTTTCACCTAAACCCTAGCTACAAGACTACCAAGGCATGGCAATGAGTTTCTTAAAACCCATTAAAAATAAATAACCAAAGATTAGAAAGAATAAATTAAACCGATATCCTGTAGGATTGTCGTCTTCTTCGTCTTTCCGATCCCTGATAACTCACACCCCAAAAGAAAACAGAAAAGTCTTGAAGTTTGAAAACACCCTCTCCTTGTTTTCTGTGTTCTCCACCCAACCGGCTTCTCTCCAATCAACCTCCAAAAGTCAGTCGCCAACCCCAACTTCAAACAGAACCCCCTGACCGAAAAAGCTTCGTCCAGAACAATGTCAGATCTTGTCCCCCTTCACAACCACAATTCTGCCCAACGTCTGGTTCCACCTATTTCTTCCCTCTCTTTCCCGTCTGTACACTATCCGCCTTTAACTTCTCCTCCAAAGAATAACCCCCAAACCATCCGCCAACCTTTCCTCCACTTTTTCAGTCTTTCCTCGATCTCCCTTCTCTACTTTTCCTCCCTTTCCATAACTAGCCAATCCCCCATCTCTTGTCTATCTCCTCGGTCTTCCCCAAAAGTCTCTTAATATCCACCTCCTTCCAAGTAATGTACTCATTTATCTTAAGCCCAAATAAGTCCAAAATAAGCCCACAACTGTTTTAACTAGTTAACTTAGTTCGGTACTTGAAATCAATTTCTTTGATATCGTTTTATGTTCCAAGGATGGCATAATTTCACCAAATTAATTAATTAATCGAGTAAAGTGCAAGTGGGTCCCACCATCCATACCAAATACTCTTACTTGAGTTTAGATAAAATATTTTCTTGCTGGCGTGGTGTGCTAATAAGAGGAAAATCTAAGCTTAAATTTGTCAAAGTGCTAGCGTCCACCATTGGTGCCGATACCGGTCCACAAACCAAGGTCACTGATTTTGCATTCTTAATTTAATGTTACGAGGTGTTTTCAACGACCGCTAATTTAGCCATGTTTATTTATAACTTTGGATTTTAGACGCATAATCTACAAAACCATAAAAACAATGAGATTAGTATAAATTTAAGCACTAACAAATATAAATTTAGCAGTAAAAATATATAAATTATGTGCTTATCATATTGTCCATGGCACTTATATATATATGATGTGTAGGTTTTATAAGAAGTCATTTTTGTTGGTTTTATTGCTCTATTACAAATTTTAATTATTGAACAAATCCATTGGTTCATCCGCATCTAATCCGTCCATCACTGCATCCATTGGATGCAAATCCGTTGGATGTTGGATTGGATGCGGATGCCAATTTTGAAATTCGTAAAGAATTGGATGCGGATTAGGCGAAAACCGTCCCATGCTCACCCCTATAAAAAAAACCTATAGCGGCATAATGTTAGCAGTGTGGCAAAAACTATCATAAACTGTAAAGAGTCTGCCGCCGATTTTGTCACAACGTCTAGTTTATAATCAATTTTTCTTATATCCTAAATATACTCTTTATTATTAACTCTTCATCTCGCACCTTCTTTATTCTTCAATTGTAAATCTTCTACACAAATTTATATATTTTTATATCACTATATCTCAAAGAAAAGAAGAAACATAGAGGTAATACCAACCCCGCGACATACTCAGGGAAAATTGACGTCAAAATCGATAAGTTTGAGTTCACTCAACCACGAATTATGCCAGACCCTAGTATGATTTCTATTCATATATATGATAATCCAGTGGGAGATCACGATCACAAATTAAAAGGTGGTTGGTCAGAACTCATTGAAGTGAACGGGTGGCTGCCTAATGCGGTCAAAGCAAATGTCCGAGGATATCCTTATTCATGTTCCATTATATATCACATAAAAACCATATGACTCAATGTATTCAACCAGTAATATAATACTTTTGGAGTACTAAAGTTCATCATATGAGAAGAACGAATCGTTTCATGCAGCTGAAATGGTCTCTTATGAAGTCTTTATATGGGTATGATCTCTACTATGTTAATATGAGGTGAGTCATGGCGCAAAAGCAGCTCTTTGGTTATTGCCTTCTTCTCCCAGGTTTACTTTGTTGCATCCATCCATTGCCAGGTTCATATCTAATGTGATGAAAGTGGGTCTCAAAAAGGGATAAAAACGTTCTATTTCAAGGATTTCAAAATCAGTAAGTTTGTTTATTTTTTAAATTTTATTTTATTTTCACATGCAATTAAGAATTGCAAAATTTAAATTAAGTTAATATTATTATATGAATTACACAGCTAGATTTGTATATGTTTATTAAAATACCCAGAGGACCGCAAACTTTAGACATATCATTTTGTATCCTCCATCGGTAGTGGAGTCACAAGACAAAGACAACCTCTGTTTGCGGAACGTCGTTCAACAATGGGTAGATAATGTAAAGTTACAACAATGTGTCTAAACAACAAATCAATATACCATTAGTATGGTTTGCACCATATTCATCAAGGAAAAACGGCGAAGCAACGTAGAAAATCCTCTTAAAAATCTTCGGAAAACACGAAACATGTGGGCATATAAGCAAAAAGAAAACGAAGAAACATTGCAGTCATCGACAAATATTAACAACTCACCCCTAATTGTTTATGAAGGGAAAAAATTCAAGTTTATGGGATAACAACGTGGATTGTTTTCCACTATGGAAAAAACACTGTAGCAACATAATTTTAGCACTGGGGCAAAAACTATCCTAAACCACGAAGAATCTGTCGCCGCTCGACAGAGATTTTGTCGCAACGACTAGTTTATAATCAATTTTTCTTATATCCTAAATATACTCTTTATTCTTAACTTTTCATCCCACATATTTTTTATTCTTTAATTTTAAATCTCCTGCATAAATTTATCTATTTTTTTAGATCACTATATCTCAAAGGAAAAGAAGAAACAGAGAGGTAATACCAACCCCCGACCCACTTAGGGAAAATTGGCGACAAAATCGATTAGTTGAGTTCACTCAACCACCAATTGTGTCATACCCCTGTATAGATTCTAGTTATATATCTGATAATCCAGAGCGAGATCAGTATCACAAATTAAAAGGTGGTTGTTCAGAACTCGTTGAAGTGAACGGGTGGCTGCCTAATGCGGCCAAAGCAAATGTCTGAAGATATCCTTAGGCCCATTCCATTATATACCACATAAAAACCATAAGACTCGATGTGTTCAACTAGTAATATAGCTTTTTTAGAGTACTACAAATACGTTCCATTTCTAGGATTTTAAAGTCAGTAAGTTTGTTTATTTTTTAAATTTTATTTTATTTTCACATGTATTTCAGAATATGCAAAATTTAAATTAAATTAATGTTGTTATATGAATTACACCGCTAGATTTACACATGCTTATTAAAATACCTAGAGGACCGCATACTTTAGACATATGATTTTGTGTCTTCCATCGGTAGTGGAGTCACAAGACAAAGACTGCCTCTGTTTGCAGAACGCAGTTCATCAATGGGTAGATAATGTACAGTTACAACAATGTGTCAAAACAACAAATCAATATACCATTAGTATGGTTTGCACCATATTCAGCGAGGAAAAACGGCGAAGCAACGTAGAAAATCTCCATAACAATCTTTGAAAAACACGAAGCACATGGGCATAAAAGCAAAAGCAAAACGAAGAAACATTACAGTCATCGACAAATATTAACAACTCCCCCCTAATTGTTTATGCAGGAAAACTTTTTAAGTTTATGGGATAGCTCACTTCAACCTATTATTCATCACCCTCGACATCGGATGATGGGAAGTGTCACGGATCATGATCGACGCAGGAAGTTCTACTGATATTCTTTTTTATGATACTAATCTTTTGTTGTTCTAATGTTTTTTTTGCTCTCTCAGCACTCTTGGAATGAATTTTGCCGTTTCAAATAAAGATATTCATTTTAATGATACATTTTGTAGGATTGAAATCCCACAAAAGCAGGTTAGGGAAGTAGCAGAAGACGTCTACACCTTCAACAACAAGCGGAACCAAGCAGATCGAGGGAGCAATTCCACTTCTTATACAAGCCGTAACCTTCACATGCAGAGTTTATTTGACCATAATTGGTGTAAGTTCATCCTATTATGCAATTATGGCTAGAAAATGTGGTTGCATTTGATGAACAATGTACTTTCATCACTTCATCAGACACTTCATTTTTCGACTTTGATAGGAACAATAAAGATATGAGGGGATAAAATCATGACCAAGAACCACCGTCGTCATTTCGGGCCAGCAAATACAAAACTCTTCAGTCAAGGATAAAATTCACCACCAGATGTAACTATGGGACAATTAGTGCACAACAACCACATGAGGAAAGATAAAAATAAACTACTATAACCAGATCAGATGAGGAATAACAATTAGCGAGTGCAGCAACGTACTCACTACAAGAGAGAAAACTCATTAGAAGCAAATATATCGCAAAGAAATCGCATGACAGATGGCTAGAGACGAACTTTGTAAGAAGATTGAGACGAGTGGAAAGACTAACCTTAAAAACTACCGAATTGGAGAATGACACGATGCACCCTCTAAAAGTGCAACGTGAAATTCAGAAGATACTAACGAAATGAGACCACAAAGGGATTTAACGACGTTACGAAGAAATCATCAGTGTATATAATAAAGTCGCACACACACAAAAAAAAATCTCGCCGATTTGACAAACAACCGGTAAAGAGTATTCAAAAGACGCCCGCCAAAGAGGATACCAAAGCAGAATGTCAGAAAGCGTGCAAGTTAATCAATTAAATCCCGCTTGCAAGACGAAATCGAAACAATGTCCCCTTAATCACCAAGATTTAACGTGAAGATTATCGTTAAAACCAGGTCCAGTTAAAATTATGTAACACTCGCGGAGAGTACTTTTGCTTACATTATAAATGTAACACATGTCATTAATGAGTATTATGTAATCAAAAAATATGTTCTCCAATGGTAGTAGTTTTCCTTTTGATGACCCACCCCTTACTAAAATATGTATTTTTCTTGTGCACGACGATTGGCCACTGAGCACTAACTTGTCCGCTGCGGGAATGTGTGGTGCACCGCAAGCCATGTGTGGTGCACGACGATTGGCCAGTGAGCACTAACTTTACCAGCAGATGAGCGGAGCAGAATAATTACCAACCTCTTACAGGAGCCAAGTCCGTTGAGATATAAATCTGAATCGATGATAAAATGGTCGATGGATAGTTGGCGTAGACCGCCAAATAAGAAGAGCAAGATTGATCGCTTTCTCGTCACCTCGGATTGGGAGGAGCACTTTCCGAATTTGGTTCTCAAGCGCCTTGCAAGACCTTTTTCGGATCATTTTCCTATCGAGTTAGGATCCATGGATACGGATTGGGGAGCTTTCCCTTTTCGTTTTCAATTAGCTTGGTTAGAAGACACTAACATAATTCCTTTAATGAAAGCTTGGTGGGAGTCGTTTTCTTTTGTAGGTACGGACGGTGAATGTTTTGTGAAGAAACTAAACGCTTTAAAGGAGAAGTTGAAGGTTTGGAACAAAGATGTCTTTGGTTGCATAGAAAAGGCTATGGATACGGCTCTCTCTAAGATGAAAGTGTTGGAAGTTTTAGATGATAGGAGGGATCTATCCTTAGACGAAGAAGATTTGCTTGTGAAGGCTAAGACGGATTTCGAGTTGGCTCATAGGCGTCAAAGTGTAATGTTGAGGCAAAAATCTAGAATTAAATATCTTAAAGATGGAGATCGAAATACAAGTTTTTTTCATTAAATGGTGAAGGGTCATAGAGCTTCAAACAACATCATCAACCTTCGTATCAATGGTCGATGGACCGGAAACAAAGAGGAAATTAAGGTGGGCATTGCAAATTATTTCGAGCTTGCGCTTAAAGAGAAATCTCACATTCGTCCTAGAATCAAAAATATGTGCCTTAAGAAGATCGATGAGAGAGCTAGCCTATGGTTGGAGAGGTCCTTTAGCGAAGAGGAAGTAAAATTCGCAATTCATAATTTGGGAGTAGATCGTGCCCCGGGCCCGGATGGTTTTCCAATAAAGTTTTTCATAGTTTGTTGGGATTTTATTAAAGTTGACTTGATGAAGGTTTTCAAGGAATTCCATGATCACAATATTCTTCACTCGTCTTTGAAAAACAATTTTATTGCTCTCATTCCAAAGAAGGTGATCGTAGAGGAAGTTAAAGATTTACGGTCCATTAGCCTTATCGGGAGTGGGTACAAAATCATATCCAAGTGTTTGGCGGAGCGTCTAAAGGTTTTTCTTCCTTCTCTTATTTCTTCGACCCAATCTAGTTTTATTAAAGTTAGAAATATCATTGATGGTGTGTTGATAGCTAATGAATGTATTGATTCTAGAATCCGTCAAAATGATCCGGGATTGGTATGCAAGTTAGACTTCGAAAAGGCGTTTGACAATGTCAATTGGAAATTTCTAAATGAGGTTTTATTCAAAATGGGGTTTGGTGGTGTATGGAGGGCTTGGATTAGAAATTGTTTATGTGGTTCTAAATTTTCGGTTCTTATTAATGGTTCGTCTCATGGTTATTTTGGTAGCGAAAAGGGACTTCGTCAAGGAGACCCTCTCTCTCCCTTTCTTTTCACTATTGTGGGTGAGGTTCTTAGTTTTATGTTGAGAAAAGCTCAAGAATTCAATCAAATTTCGGGGTTCTCGGTAAAGATAGGAGGAACCAAAATAAATCACTTGCAATTTGCCGATGATTCCATCGTTTTTCTCGATGCGAAGGAAGATAAAATTAATAATCTCCGTTATATTCTTCTTTGTTTTGAGTTAACTTCGGGCTTAAAGATTAATTTTTCCAAGAGTATCTTATATGGAGTCGCAATGGAAGAGGGATTGGAAAATTTTGCAAACAAGTTGGGATGTAAATTTGAAAACTTTCCTAGTATTTATCTTGGTCTCTCGTTGGGAGACAAAGTAGGAGGGGTACAAAAATGGGAGAAAACGCTTGAAATTTGTTCGAAGAGGATTTCTTCTTGGAATGGGAAAACAATAACGAAAGGTGTAAGTTAACTCTTATCAAAAGTATCTTAGCAAGTCTACCAATCTATTACCTCTCTCTCTTTCTTGCTCCATGTGCCATATCCAAGAAAATTGATAAAGTAGTGAGGAACTTTTTATGGGATGATAACCAAAATTCTAAAAGAATCCATAATATTGGTTGGAAAATGGTATCAAAACCAAAGGAAAAGGGAGGGCTTGGTATTAGAAGAGTGAAACTAGTGAATTCGGCCTTGCTTAAGAAATGGTGGTGGCGCTTTGGCTTAGAGAGAGATGCATTATGGAGGAAAATAATATTTGAAAAATTTGGTGAATCCCCTACCGGTTGGGAAACTCTCAAACCTAAAGGTTCAAAAGGATGAAGTTTTTGGTATAACATTTATAAAGAACTAGAAGGTTTCAATAAGCACATCAAATTCAAGGTTGGAGCGGGAAAGGAAACTAGATTTTTGGAAGATGTTTGGATCGGGGAAAGAAAATTATGTGACATGTTTCCTTCGGTCTATGGAGTTTGAAGGACCAAGGAGTTTATGGTAGCTCGTATGTTCGATGTAGTAGACAACGAAATAAGATGAAAGTATATGGCTAGACAAAGATAGTCTCAATCAATAGCAAGTGAAGTCTCGAGTATTTCTTATCTTCTTTCCATTTTTTCCTTTCAAGAAGGTGTCTCGGATAGTCGACTGTGGATTGGTAATGAAAATGGTCAATATACGGTGAAAGATGGTTTTAAGATCGAAGAGGAACAAGATTTTCCAAATTACACAATTGATGTTGTATGGAGCCGCAATTACCCTTGCAAAATCAATTTTTTTCTTTGACTCCTCTCTCACGATAGGGTAATGACTAAAGATAAGCTTCGGAGAAGGGGCATGGAGGTATCTAGCCTTTGTTGTTTTTGCGACGAAAATGATGAAACTAGCGAGCATCTATTTTATGATTGTTGGAGGATTCGAAGGATTTGGGATTACTTCATTGAAGGGTCTAGGAGCAATTGGATTTATTCATCCAACATTTCTCAAAACGTCAAATCTTGGAAAATAAATTGGGAGATGATCGTCTTAGTGGAATTTGGAACAACATCCCGGTAGCAATTTGGTGGTGTACTTGGAAGGAGCCCAATGCAAGGGTGTTCGGAAACAAAAAGAAAAGAGTGGAAGGTATCATTAGAAATGTTAAACTTCAAGCGTTTTTTTGGACCAAATCGAATATAAAAATGTCAGGTTTAACCGCCAATCTGATTGTAGCCCTTTGGGATTTTTTATTTCGGCGACCTTGATTGTATACGTTTCATTGTTTTTTCTTGTGGATTCTTGTATTCATTGGGTTGAGGTACCCCCTTAAGTACCTTCTCTTTTCAATGAATTTTTTTTTTTCCGATCAAAAAAATAAATAATCTAACCCCTACGAGATATAGTGGCTCGACTAGACTAAATCATTATAAACATCCCTCAACTTACCAACATGTGCTGACTAATACAACTCGTTCTACCAAAATGACTTTGGAAGAAGTTAATTAGTGATTCTTCCTTCTAGATAAAAATAAAAACGATAAGTGTCCAAGTAATTCCCTTCAATTAATAAAACTAAGTTGACGACTCGAGCAAGGCAGTGCCAGTACTTTATACTACTACGATTAGTAACCCAAACGCGACCAAGTTATATTTTTATATTTTTTAAGCAAGGACATCTTACTTTTAATGTTGAAGAAAAAAAAAAGAGTATGAATACTGCACAAAGAAAATTAATACTTCGAAAAGCCAGGTATTCACCTACCTTCTTGTTTTCATTAAACATTAACCCAAAGTACACATGTTCAGAGAAAAACAAGTGCAACAAAACATAAACGCTCACAGTCGTTTATAGAAACTTACCTAGAAGGAAATTTGATCTCTAACTCAACACCAAAGTCGATAACAATTTCCAAGGGATCATCTAAAGCATTCACGACATGCTGCATCTCAAACTACATTCGCTGGTGACAATTCATGTCTGTTTCCCGTAATTATGCATTTTTCGTAGCCGGATCACCAACCAACTTTCCCATATCGTCAACCACTTTCCCCAAATCATTGACTTTCTTTTCCCAACCTTCAATTTTATTTTTCAATACACGCTTCTCACATTCTAGGCGGTCTACAAAAAGCTTCAAACCCACATAAACAAGACTGGCCCAGGACATGAACAACGTTATCCGAGATTAAAAAATGATAATACCACATACACGTAGTAGACGAACACTTTAAGACAACTTACGTAGCAGCGTCTAGGGATGTATATGGCCGGTTTCGGTTCGGTTTCTGGCCAAATCAAAACCGAAACCGGTAATGTCGGTTTCTAAAAAATCTTATCAAAATCGAACCATTAACCATCAGTTTGGTTTTTATCCGGTTCTAGTCGGTTTCGGTTAACCGAGTGTTTATGTCAGTTTCCTAAAACTGACAATACAAATCTCAAAAAAAACAAAAAAAACACAGTCATTCTCACATTCATACTTCATAAAATTCCTGCAGACATTCACATTCTCACATTCATACTTCATAAACATTCAAAAAAACTAGATGCAGATTTTAACTGCGTGTTTTCTTCAATGAGATACCATTCCCTTAGTTGCTAACCAATAATCTATATCAAATATGTCCTGTCATTACAGAGTTGAAGCAGAAGAGGAGCTAAACATTCCCATACAGGAGGTAATCTCCTGGTGTTTCTCTATGAGGCCCTTTGTAGCTGGTAAAATAGTCAAGTGGTCTTCAAACAAGGCAATGAGGTTACGAGGACATTGCATAACGACATACAAGACAATCATATTAACCCAAATCTGAACAACACAAACAACATGACTGTAAGAACAAGCAGAAAGGTGTCTCCTCATGTAATCTGCCTGCTATCAACACCGAACCTTAGCACCTTAGATGATCAGATCCTACACAAACTAAGACAATCCAATCTCATTGAAGTAGCATACTCCTCAAATGCATTCTGAGGCATGTTATGTAGCATCAACATAGAGGACCTACACTACCTACATGACAAACAATGGTCTAAATGGAAAATAAGGGCTTCTGTGAGGCAGAAAGTAAAACAAGTTGACAAGGCAGAAAGATATCCATCAAATGCCAAGGCATAAGATTCAATAAGGATTGTGTGTGATAGATAAGCATGACAACATTGCAGTTAAGTAAAATATTTATTAGTGTTGACTTGACTGTCTATTACATGCATAGCATGATAACTGTTGAGTCATACATCAAATGCTAAACCCAGTATTCATACTAGTTCATTCCTTTAGTAGGAACCATGCAGATAATAATCAGATTTCACATTTTTCAACATTGTGGTACTTAACCATTCTGCTAAGAAAGTGATATATTTAAGAGCCAAGTCACGAGAGTACAAAAAGAGTTACATACATCTTTGTTGTCTGTGGCAATGAAGGAACTCCCAAAGAAGAAAACTAAGCAGAGCAAAGAAGCCGTTGGAACTAGACTGCAGAGACACGATCTGTCGATCTCCTAAATTTAAATCCTTCCTGAGAGAGAACCTAAATGAATTAGTTTAATACTAGAATAGGGAGTCAGTTTAAGCAAATTTCATTTACACGGATCCTGCAAATCTTGTCTACACACAGACAAAAAAATATTATATACATTATCTTTCAGAAATATGAGGGTTAGCTACACAATTTTGGTCAGCAAACTAAAGGAAAGTCTATCATATCTTGAGTAAGAGAAGCTAATAAACTTTTTATTGTTGAACAGTTTCCTGATACTGCTGGTTTTATCATATCATGTAGAGTAGATTTTGGTATTCTTTCTCTAGATGGTGAGTATACCTGAAGCTGAATTTGGTGATCAAGATGGTAAACTCTATGAGTACAGAAAATAAGAGAGACCAAGAACACCTAATAATACGTATCACCTATCCGTACAGGAACACACATTAGCAACTTTAAACCTACTACCTTTACATGATTTTTTTTTCCGAAAAGAAAGAAACCAAGAAGAACCCACAACTGAACATAACATGCACCATTACTAAAAATTAAACTAAGATTGAGAACCCACAACAAATTAGAGTTCTTCAAATTTCAGATGAACCCTAATTTTTAAATTCTAAGTACAAGCACTTACTTTTACTAGTGTTGATTAAGAATCTAAATCTTCCATGATTGAATCAAAAATGAAGGGACAACACAGATGGTTGTAAAATCAATCATGCAAAATCAATCAGAGAGGTTGATGCAGGAAGAAGTTAGCTCTGAAAGTGAACAGGAAGAAGCAGAGACTAAAAAAACTGCAGATATTACAGATTCACATACCTTTTACTGATGCAGGAAGAAGCAGGAATAAATTGGGAACAAATTGTCTTCTACTGAGCATCCGGAGAAGAAGAAGAAGAAGGTGGGAGGCTGCTGCTAGGGATGTCGAAGTGAAGAAGAAGATAAGAGGAAATGTGAATTAGGTTTAGGTCTCAGTTTATATATCAAGGTGATTGGAAGGTGTAGATTTAATCTATCAAGTATACTAAAATCTTTATCAACGGTCACTAATTTCCAGTTTTCCATGGTAGTTCAGTTCGGTTTTGAGCACAAACCAAAATCGAAACCGTTACTATCGGTTTTTAAGTTTTTTTTACCAAAACCCTTCCATTACTAAACGGTTCGGTTCGGTTTCGCCATAATCGGTTCGGTTCGGGTCGGTTTCTGCGGAAACTCGTTACCATGTACAACCCTAGCAGCGTCATATTAATGTCTGTGATAACATAGCCACGACGAGCCTCAATGCATTTAGAAGATACTACTGACGTACTTCGAAACACTATAGCCGTATAATTGTTCCTCACATCTATAATATCAAGACGATACCAAAGATTCCCGACCTCTATAGGATGCTCCTCCAAAATGAATTTCTTATGCGTCCACCATAGTTCATCACAAGACCTTACCTCACGGAGAGGATGACTCAATGAAACCCGAGATCACCTCTCACCTTCAACAATCGTCATGTGAATTGATAAATAATATCCAACACAACAAAGAACTAAAGTAGCAAGAAGAAACAACTTTAAAATAAATTATGTTAAGTGCATTATTATCATTATTTAGATGTATTAATCCTTTGCTTTATAATTAATTGGTTCAATAACCCAGAGTTTAGTTTTTATGGGTGTATAAGACTTTTAAAATATGATATTATCTTAATATCAATATTTCTAAGAGATACTTCCCAAATATCCAATTTGGATATTCTGCCAAAAAATTTAAAACTAATGTACCAATATACCCTCTTTTTTATCACCTCCATATCAGTCGACGCAACTGTTTGGGTGATATATTCTCTTGGATGAACGTTTCATTGTCTGCTGGCTAGTAGTAGTACTAGTACCTTCTTAGAATTTGCCGCCACAATTTAAAATATGGGTCTTTCTGCTCCGTAAGTTGAACATTCTAGTGATGGGGACTAGGCCATTGAATTCAAATTCTTGACTTTTTTCCGTCCATACGTGGATGGATGCTACAATTTTTATATATATATGAAGATCTAGATATCTATATACAGTACACGACTTAGTATAATTATCGATGTAAAAGTTGTTGTCGTATTGCAACTACAAGAGCAAGCAGAAGTGGTTTCATTATTTAGAAAAATGAGAATTCTTGCTCATGTGGTGTATAAAAAGGTTTAGTTGAGTCACAAAATAGGTTAGGAAGGTTGGGTAGAGCTCAGGAAGCTAAAAAGAGCGAAAAAAATCAATTCAAAAAAATTATGTGCTGCTGCTGCTGAAGAAGACGGGAAGATCAAAGAAAAGGCAACAATTTCTTCAACCAATCAACAACGTTTATCTTCAGCTTTGCAACGTTTATCTTCAGCTATAACGGTTTCTTCAACCAATCAGCAACGTTTATCTTCATCTTTGCAACATTTATCTTCAGCTGCAACGGTTTCTTCAACCAATCAGCAACGTTTATCTTCAGTTTTGCAACGTTTATCTTCATCTTCATTGCAACAGTTAATCTGTAATACCAGAAAAACGTTGTAGATTTCCTGTTTAATTATCTTTAGCTTATTTTCTTCTTCTCAAGCATTTTTGAGCCATATCCAATCTTTTGAGAGTGTTTTGAGCATGATGATACTAGTTTCATACTAGTATAAACATGGATGAAAAAAAAATTCAAGTTAGGATGCAACTATATTCATCATTGCTATTTTCGAAAAAAAAATTTCAATTTTTATTTTAAACCAGAATGCAACCAGTTTCATCCTAGCTATCATTCGAATATTTTTATTTTCTTAGTCTAAATCAGGATGGATTCAGTTTCATCCGAGCTATTTTTTGAATAACTTTTTCTATTTTATTTTAATTCAGGATGCAACCAGTTTCATCCTAGCTATTTTCTTTCGAAAAAAAAACTTTTGAATTTACTATCAAAAATGGATCTTGTTTTGTAGATAATTTAAAACCCTTTCCAAAAATATAAGTTTTATTAAAATGGGATATATATTTTGAAAGTTATGAATGTTTTTGTGATTTGTTTTTAAATTGGAGAGAGAAAGGATAAAAAAGAAATAAATATAAAAATGAGAGACATAATTGTCTTGTTTTTTTGTGTCCACTTCACCAATTCCTTATTTTTACATGTCCTCTAAAACCATAACTTAGGGAATCTTGGCAATAGACTCATTTTCCCTTTGCTTTAATGATATTTTCAATAATATTGTTCTTTTTTTATTCAATAAGACTTGGTTAACGGAGAAGAACGAGGTCATTTTGACGCAAAACGTAGAAGTTATGAATAAAATAACGAAACAACTTTATTTTTGATTTTTGTTGTTGTGCCTGATTGGGCTTGCACATGAAGAAAAGAGGTGGTGCGTTTTTTGTCGAGTTTGAACGACATTTTGCCCTGGTTTTGGGTATTTCACAAGTTTTAGGGCATGAACTTGTACATGGGGACCCAAATACTTCTACATACATAAGGACACGTCTAAAGAGCAATTTGACACACTTTTTTGCAAATACAAGGAGCTTGGTGCTTTTGAGATTTGAATATTTATCTACTTTCCCACCTGGGTTTGATTATCTTTCTCTTTCTATAATTTTACATAGATTACAATAAATCCGTGACGTTTAATTTCATTATATTAGTTAGGGATATAATTTAAAGTCTCAAACATAATCAAAACTTGCATAATCTTTCGAGTAACAAGGACGAAATAGATAGATGGGTCCTCATGGTTGTACAAAGGTACCTTGAAACCAACCATGACCTGTTCTAAAGTGACTAGGGTAGTGTTCGGACCAGGACTATTGTCCCGAATAACTTTACACGTTAATCGTGGTGCACCTAAATATTTAAATGAAAAACATTTTCTGCAGCGAATAATTTGACGTATTTCCTTAGCCAGAGGAGATGAGCATACCTAATGGGGTGGAGTATTTTCCCCATGTCGATATGCGGGACCTCATGGACCTTCAACATTGTTCGCAACCCTCTTAACTTCACCTACAAGACAGAGACATTTTTCATCAACAAGGAAATTTTTAACTAATAGATGACTAAACACTACATTTACCGACCAATTTCTTATACATTTTTTAGTCAATTTTTTTATATAAATTTGGGTATTACGTTTGTTTTTATATTTTTAGGTACAATGACTTAAATTTTTATAGAAGAAGAGAAAGCATCAAAATACGTTTGTGGTTTACACACTTAAAGTTTATGTCAACAAATTGCTAATCGTGGATCGACGTTGGTGCTTGTACTTTACCTAAGTACAATTTTCATTCTCTCGGTATATGATGGCAGATCACTATAAAATTTTATCAAGTCTCGGAAATTGTGAACTACAAGCTCAGTGGGTTGTAGATGCTAAGTTTGGAGGTGACTTTATGGGCATAACATTATCTATATGGGACTACACTTGCTGCAAAAAAAGAATTGCGTCAAATTAGACCAAAAAATTGTTCATGGATTTCAGCACAAGGATAAATACACGTGTAAGAGTAAACCAATTTGAAAACTAGGTTTCACGCGCAGATCTTCACGTTTTGTTTTCAGTTCACGTCAAGTATTATTCCTCTTATTGCGACCAACTTGCTGTTATTGCTATCCAAGCTTCAATGGTTGTTTGGCAAGGGTATAATGAAAAGTTTCAGTACAAGACGGAGATAAATCAGAATTCGAGTTGTGTGGTGAAATGGGTAAGGATTTGGCTAAAATTATCAGCGAGAAAACAATTTACGGGGAAAAAGAATTTGAAGGCTATTTTAGGAAAAGTTGGTGAGGAAATGATAATTCGTCTAATCCTTAAATATTTGTACTGTTGAAGTATTTTTTTTAGATTCGAGAGATCAATATGTATAATCCTGGCCTCAACCAAGCAACGGCCGTTCCAGTCTTGCTTCAGTCACAAAGGAGAAGGAGAATGAGAATGGGTGGTCTGAGGGAGGGAAGCGAGAGAAGGATTGAGGTCAGAGTATCAGACTCTGTAGGATGTAATTGGTGTGAATATATATAAACAATTTCTCTGTGTGAGAATGTTGAATGATCAAGTTGTTCGATATTATTCTGTATTAGACTTGTCTGAGAGTCCGACTTAGCCTTCTTGTTCAATTTGGACTAGACTTGGAATTGTCCTGTGTTTAATAGATTGAGAATCTATTTTATAGTCATAACTATTGTAACCATTCATCTAACCTCCTCTCTGGAAGAGAGTATCGATGGTTGAGTAATGATGAAGTGGAAAAGGTAGAGAAAGTGTTGAAAACTGCTCTCCACTTCGATTAAGGTTGAATGGACGATTGCTCAACCTACCACTCCCTACTCAACTGCTGATCAAACTTTCAGAGTTTTCTCTGTAGTGGGTGCATTGCTGCACTATAAGTTGTAGACCGCCCGACTAATTACCCTAGTGAATATCCTCCCATTTGTGACATTTGATGTCTCATGTAATTTTTGTAGTATTAATTAGTACTAATAATATTAAGTCAAATGAGACCTGCTTAGTCTTTTGACAGAAGACCTGTCTAGCTTGACTAGGATGATGAGTCTTAACAAACTAAAATAAAATATGTAGTTATTTTATTTATGAGGAACAATATGTTCAACTAAGTCAATTTGCATTGACATGCTTATTTTGTAGAAATAAGTGTATGTTGTTGAGCATGAGAAAATGTATGTGAAGCCATAAAATTTATGAGTGTGAGGCATCATATGAGGCATAGTATAGCATTTGATAGGAAAATTAGGGTTTTGAAGCTTGTATATATGAAGCAAACCCAAATAGGCAAGCATTAGGTGCTAACGCTAAG
The DNA here is from genome assembly GCA_023531435.1 of Papaver californicum. Taxonomy (NCBI): domain Eukaryota; kingdom Viridiplantae; phylum Streptophyta; class Magnoliopsida; order Ranunculales; family Papaveraceae; genus Papaver; species Papaver californicum. The sequence goes on along the minus strand of JAJJMC010012356.1, from coordinate 4,218,814 downwards.
GTGAATAGAGCTTAGGAGCTGAGCCTAAGTTAGATTAGGTTTAATGCTAAGGTGCATTAATATTTAGATTTAGACTAAGCCTCCTTAGTTGAAAGGATTAATGCTAAGCCTCCTTAGTTGAAAGAAGTTGTACTAAGCCGCATTAGTATTAGGAGCATAGGGTAAGAAGCCTCAGTATTCGGCTATGGTACTATGACACACGAGTTTTTCCTATTTGAACTAAGACGCACGAGTTTTTCTATTTAACTAAGACACATGAGTTTTGCCTATTTGAACTAAGACGCATTAGTACAGGGCAAAAGGGTAAAAACACCTAGTTTTGGACAAAGAGGCAAGTCGTACATGTTTTACTCTTTGCACCAAGACATACAAGTTGAGGGCAAAAAGGGTAAATCTCCTTTGTTTGGAAAAAGAGGTAAGACGCTTTAGTTATGGTTCTTTGAGACAAAGACGCACGGGTTTGGTCTTTGAACAAAGACGCACGGGTTTGGTCTTTGAACAAAGACGCACAAGTTTTGCCTTTGTAACTAAGACACATTAGTAATACAAGTTTATTTGGAGTTTTAATCATTATCGTTTCTTTTCACTATATCTAGGGTTTATGATTGATTTCTATATTATTTGGGTGCGCAACCAAATTATTATATTGGTCATTCTAATGCTAGTATTGAGTTATGAGATGAGTAATCGTCCATCGACTCGTACACAAGAAGAAATCACGAGACCTTGCAGAGGGATTCTGTGGAGCAATTGCGAGTGAAGAAAAAACCAACAAGTGGACCTTGATCTAAGAGTTTAACTACTGAGATCAACATAAATTCACAAAGCCTAAAGCATTCGATTGGGTTACACCTTGAGTGATCTACTCTTTGGTGGTTCAGACGAATAGAATTTGGTAGTCAAGAACTTCTGTATCCAGTGATAAAAAGAGTTTTGTGGATAACACTGATCTAGCAGCTATTTTACGGTTGTTGATGAATGATTCTGATGAAAGATAGATAAGTATACTACTTGAGTTAACGTTTGGTAATGGCGAAGGACTCCTTAATCATCTTTATTATTATTGTCTTTTTATTGTCTTTTTAGTTAACTAATCAACCAATCCCCCTTATCTTTTACTTTATTTTAGTTTTGCTAATCCAAATAACATCTCAATTACACAGCTCTCTGTGGGAACGATCCTTACTACAGCTATATTACTAGTTAATTAGTGGGAAATATCTTGAGTGATTTGTTGCACTTACGACATGCATAAAATTTTGGCGCCGCTGTCGGGAAGCAACGGTTAATTGATTTGTTATTTGTTTTAACTTGTTTTAGTAGTTTAGATATTTTCACTTTTTTCTTTAGTGTTTTCAGATTTTTAGGTTTTCGTGGTGTTAACAACTAGTTGAAGGTGTTAGCCAGTGTGACAACAAAATCTACTGGATAAACAAACTTATCGACCTCAATAAGAGCATCCTCTATGGCACCACGAGGAATTTTTACAGACCTATCAGCTAACTGTAATGTTATCTGAGTAGGTTCCAAATCACCAAGGCCTAGCTGGAGGTACACATGGTACGGAAGTAAGTTCACACAGGCTCCTAAGTCAAGTAAGGCTTTCTCAACATGGTAGTTACCTATTGTGCAAGAAATGGTTGGGGACCCTGGGTCTTTTGTACTTAGGAGTTGTATTGTTCTAGATAATTGAACTCACATGACTAGCTAAAAAGACTTTCTTTGGTACATTAAGCTTTCGCTTTCGCGTACACATATCCTTAAGGAACTTGGCATAAGTAGGAATCTGCCTAATTGCATCTAATAATGGAAGGTTGATCGAGACTTGCTTAAAAACCTCCAATATGTAGTTAAAGTTCGATTCCTTCTTTGTTGGTGCTAATAGTTGTGGGAACGGGGCTCTGGGCACAAAATCTAGCTTATGAGGAATTACATCGGGCTCTTTAGAGACTTTATCAGTCTCTTCATCTAATAACTCAGAAGGGTGAACTACAGTATGTTCACTATAAGGCATGGTTACCTTGTTGTCTACCACTTTACCGTTCCTAAGGGTTCTAATTGCGTTCACATGATTAGGTGATTTCTCACCAGAAGATACTTCATGAACTCCTCTAGGATTGGGTTGGGTCTGCCTAGGGAACCTACTTTTTTCTCTTTCTCTCAAAGACTCAGCGATTTGACCAACCTGGGTTTCTAAATTGGAAATAGCCTGACTGTTAGCCTGAACGATCTTTTGATTTTTTTCTCGTAAAATTTGGTTAACCAACTGCTTAAAATCTGTAAAGTCCTGAGTTAATGAGGCGACAGACTCTGCTAAACTCATGATCGTTTTATCTATCGGATTCTGAAATTGTGCCGGTCCAGAAGGATTCTTACTATAAGCAAAACCTGGGGGAACCTTAGAATTACTAGACTGACCTTGACTCTGGCCCTTAGACCAAGAAAGGTTAGGATGGTTTCTCGAACCAGGGTTATAGGTTTATGAATAAGGGTCAAACTTTTGATGATTATCAAATCTAGTGTTATTATAAAGAGCATGGGCTTGCTCTTCAACAATCTGTCCTTCCCAAAATGGCTTGGGCTCAATTCCACAACTAGATTGACTCAATTCTAAAGCTTCTAACCTTTTTGATATAGTTGCTATTTTGGCATCTGATTCAAAGGATCCTTCTACCCTATTGACATTTCCTCTACTTAGAAGAATTATTTTCTGGGGGTTCCTACTGTTTTCCCACTGCTGTTTTTTTTGGCGATTTATTTCAAAAATGTCATCGCACCATCGACAGTTTTATTTTCAAACCCACCTGTGCATAAAGACTCAACCATGGTTGTTGTCGAATAATCTAAACCCTCGTAGAGGATTTGAACTAGCCTTACTTTTTCTAAACCATGATGACGATATTGTGATAATAAGTTATTGAACCTTTCCAAATACCTATATAAAGATTCTCCCTCTTGTTGAGCAAATGTGCAAATCTGCTGCCTAATAGATGATGTTTTGTGCCTAGGGAAAAACTTATAGAAAAAAAAAGATGTAAGTTGTTCATAGGTTTCAATTGACTCAGAAGTCAAACTATATAGCCAAGATTTGACTTTGTCTCTTAGTGAGGAAACAGTCTAAGTTTCAATCCTTCATCATCTAGGTTCTTAATCCTGATGGTACTACATATTTCCTCAAAATCCCTAACATGGAAATAGGGGTTTTCATTTTCTTTCCCTAAGAAGATTATGAGCATCTGTATGGTCCCAGATTTCAACTTATAGTTTGCTTCAGTTTCAGCTAACTTGCTACATGATGGACAAGAAGTCCTAGTCGGGTTTAACAAAGCGTTTTAAAGTTTCTATTGCTGGCGCTATCAAAGGACTAGAAGTAACTTCGTCAGTAGTAAAACGACCTAGATTGTCTCTTATCCAAGCTCGCTCAGTGATGACTTCGAGCGGTCTTGGCATACACTAAAAAAAACTAGAAAAAATAAATCCTAATTAGAAGAGAATTCTAAACAACCACAAGCAAGGCTGACTCAACCAAATCAAACCTATTGAATCTAGCAAACAAAAAGCATGATGGCTCCACTTAGATTGTTTCTAGACCATCTTCTATTCCTTCGAAAGGCAACTAGTTACAGTTTTAGCAAACCTCTTAGAATGATCTGAAATAGATTAAGTCGAACAGAAACAGGATAAGCTCTAAGGAGCTTTGATAACCCTGTCTCTTTGGCAACTTTTCCTTGGGTTACAAGGCGGCTCTAATCAACTTAAAATAATCTTCCTGAACTTTGAGTTAGGCTAACAAAGTAACCAATACAGTCCTTTTGAACGAGTTTCCTATAAGCTCGTTACCCTATCGGTCTCTTTCTAGTCAAAATTTTAAGCTTAGGTTCGTGTTTGGTAACGTGTTCCTAATTAAGAAAAATCATAAATCAATTAAAATCAATGCAAAAGTCATTGGGGGTGTTCGGTAACCATTATTATGGATTATGAGCCCATAATCCATTATATAGGTGTTTGTTAAAATTTATAATAACTGATTATTTTAATTAATTGAAAAAACTCATTATTTTTATAAGTAGAAAAAAGTTGTTTATAAAAATTATCATAATCAATTATTTTTTTTAACAAAAATGAATTAGATTTTTTTCCTTATTTTCTCTAAACTATCAAGAGAGAGACAAAAAAACAATAATGAACTAAAAAAAAGTTCTTAAATCATCATTTTTTCCTCTCCTCTTCTTGAGGATTTTTCTAAGATAATCAATTATTCCAAGAATATGTTTGTTAAAATTTATTAAAAAAATGATTAATAGCATAATCATTTTCCAATTTATGATTATCTATAATCATAATTTTTACCAAACACCCCCATTAAGAATCAAAAATAGTTCACATTCATTCATAAAATATGGTTCCTCCACTGTCCCAGTGGGGGAGTTTAGCTAGACATGGCTTTCTTAAAAGCCATTACAAATTGATTAAGAAAATAATAATTTCTATCTTGTAAAGTTCCCAAAATTGTATCTAGGATCCCCTTTATATAGGCTTTGGTACCTTCCTCTTGATCCCTATCCAACTAGGAAACCTAGTCTCATTAAACTTTTCCATTTCCTTTTGATTCCTTATCTAATTAGGAGACTTAACCTCCTCAAAAACCAACAAAACCCCTAATTTTTACGTCAAAGGCGAGCCCAAAACGCTTCACTTATTTCTCTTCCCGCGCAGGTCCAATAAGGCCCAACAGATTCCAAATCCAAGTTGGTTTCACGGTTTTGCTCATAACTTCTTTGTACGAACTCGGAATGACCTCATCCTTTTTGCGTTGGCTTCGCCTTTCAATTATATAGAGGATGGAGGGTAAAAATACTGGATTTGAATGAGATACACTGGGTCTTTAGCATTTCTTCCTTGTAGAGCTCAATTTCATTTCTTTCAGAGATATAATCTAATAAAACACAATAACTACAAAAGTAATAATAACACACAATAATTCACACAATATATAGCAAATAAGTATAAGGAAATGATACTTAAAATATGTAAATTATGCACTTATCAAATTCCCCACACTTGCCTTTTGCTAGTCCTCGAGAAAACTATATATCGTAAACCAACCTAAAGTAAAATACAACTCCCTTTCGTTGAGGACACGGTTACACTTAGCATGTGTAACAATCCTTTAAACCCATATGTGTCCCTATCGGACGAGTTATAGTCTCGTGAGGGTTTACAAGAGGTATACCCACAAAACCTTTACTCCAAATTTTAGCTACTCGTGAACGATTGAAGATAAACACTAAACAAGCTATTTAGTTGGCATACTAAATTCTTCGGCTCTGGGAATCATTACCCTATATTAGTCCAATTGCTGTACACGAGTTTTTACTCAAGCATACTAAAATTCATATATAAGACAACTAAATAGCTTGTTTAGTGTGGGAGAAACTTCCATAAAAAAACAATTTCATTATTTATATCTTTTGATAATCATTGTGTGAAGTTGTTATTGGAACTACAGATTATTATCTGGGTGGATCCCCAAATTTTCAGATTGTTAGTTTACGGGCGATAACCAGAAGGTCGGGCTGAGGATGTTAAACTAAGCGCTAAATGAGAGGCAACCCAATGGTTTTGTATTTATATGTTCATCTTTTGATTTTTACTAGTTTTGCGTATCATATTAGGAATTTTCCATCTTGATTTAACATTGGAAGAGTCAATTTACATTGAGGACAATGTAAAGTTTAAGTGTGGAGGAGTGGTTAAACATATAGATTTTTAGTATTTGAGTTTGTTGAGAGGCTAGAGCTGAAAAAATGGACTTAAACCGCCGATAGAGAATACAGTATTAAGAAAATGATCATTCAGTACCCATATACGAATGAGGCACCAAACCTTCAATTCTTTGTACCTGTCCAAATTGTCCGTTTAGAGTGTTTCATCTGCGCAAATTCCGGGCAGAATGATGAGCTATCCAACTTCGCACCAATTTCAGCAGTACTTTCTGATCTCTTGAGTGTTATTTCTATCAATCATGAGGGTGTCATCAGAATCAGTAACTCTATCTTGTAGTCTTGTTTGCAGTTGGCACAATTCTCTCAACAACAATAAGTCCACACAAACACCATCATCATCAACAAGCGGAACATCAAAAATTTGAAGGAAAGTTGGAAAATTCAAGGTTTACAAGCAACAGTACAAGAAAGAACAAATTTCATATTCAAGTAAAGCAACAATACAATGAGCAGAATTATATATACATGTTGAAGACTTATGTACAAAAGCGAAAGAAATCAAAAGATGAGAGCTATTGAAATTTATGATAACGAGACGATACAAGTTGTGAAGAATCAAGTGGTAAAGTATTTATTCCATGACCATAGTAGTTTCATTGTTCATTGTATTTTATTTAAAGTAAAAGAAAAAAAATAAAATAATAATAAAAATAATAAAAATATTTATCATTATTTTTGTATATTTGTTTTTGTATTCATTCAATAAGGCCGTGGGGAATAAGAAATCTGTGACGGACCAGAAAATTTTCCCTTCTAACGGGTTGGGTTTCAACCCAATTAACAAGGCAAAACCGCCGGTACGCCACTCAAAGGTAAAATATATGAGTGTACATTTCTAAAGCAATTGAAGGGATAAAAGAAAATGAAAACCTTAACAAGATGTTGTACAACTGATTTTGGTTTTTCAGTTAGACCCAAGTCCTGGAAACGTTTTGTAATAAAAGTTAAACTACTCAATTCACTACTGTACCAAAACATTTTCATAAACATTACCTTAACACTTGATATAAACCAAAGAGTCCAAGCACACACATAGTAATCAAGTATTATATCGACATCCATGTAACTCTTATGATAGTTGAGAAATATAGAAATGCAAATGATTTTCAAACAGAAAAATAGAGAAAAACATGGTTCATAAGCAACATATGACTACCCCAGATCCATCCCCGTGATATACATATTATTGACAAAGCAAAATACCAACTTTTGCTCAAATGCTTCGTACCGCAAGCTCTTCCCAAGCTTACTGCCTTAACTTCGCCTCGTACTCTGTGGGAAAACAAAATCAAACGGGGTGAGCCACTGCCCAGTAGAGGTTACAACAGAAAAATAGTAATGTCGGCATAAAAATATAGATGGATAAACGAGGAGCATCAATAATAATTAAGTTGAGAAGAGAAACCTTACGCAAATACAATTTAAAATAAGTAATAAAATTTGCAAATAAAGTTACTCTACTATTCGTATGGCCGTAGCTACCGTCAGGGTAGTAGGGTACCAGCCATCGTTCCGAACGATCTTCCGGGTAGCCACCGAGGTGGTGGGATGCCAATGAAGGCCTGACATTCCTAAAGTAGAGCTCTGTAGTTCTAAACGGTAGCAATCGCGAGAAGTAAAGAACGGTTTCTAAAACCACAATCAACTCTCAAAAGTGAAGGGCAGTAATGCCGCGACTTATCCGCGCCAAGCAAAATACAAAGGTTGAAGTACCGTTTACATATCATGAAAATGACAGCAAAACAAAATTCATAAATAGAGTAAAGCTATTGGTGACAACATGCACAGATTTCATTCTAAAGAAGTCTTGCCCAAGAAATACAATTTGGTAGTAAAGAAGATGATAGTTCAAATGTAATAAAACTGTAAATGAGTGGTTTTAACATACATAAAAACACAGACATTAAGTTTGAGTTGCCAACAGGGATTTTTTAAAGAACACTAAAGCTAATATCCAAAATATTAAGCTGAAATCTATTATGTTTAATAAAATACAAAATCCATGAGAAAATGTTCAAATGTCTGGATAATGGTGGTGTTGAATCAATCAGCATAAAGAACTTGTTTAAATTCTAAATTATAATTGTAAATTTCCATATTGATCAAAGGGGTTTCAAATGCTCATTTCATAGAGATACAGGGAGTTTAACTAGAAAAGCAAGATCACTTCATAAAAATTCAGATTCCATTGGATATTTCAAAATGTTTCTCATAAGCCATTTTTACAAACGGTAGTAGGCAAATTTAGGAACCCAATACATTATACAAGACTTAAATTTTAGGTTAGAAAAATAAGATTTGGATGTCTGCAAAAATGTTTTGAAATACCAATTATAATAATCAAACACATGAATTTTGTAAGCGCATGCAGTTCAATATAAGAAAATCAAACATAGCTATTTCGTGAGTTCAAACCCAAATTATTTTAGTGTGTAAAGTCGTCAAAATCTCAGTACTTAGAAGAGAGTTTATGGGCATATATTTTCAGATTCATGGGTAAGCATAACATTCAAAATCAATTATACAGACCTGCATGAAAGATTTTTGTTGAGAAAAATGGTGTTGTAAAAAAAACAGAACATTGATTTAAAATAAACATCAATGGAACAATTTAGGAGAGAAAAGAAATGAAACCCCCTACCTCTGCAGAAGGCTAATTCCACTAAAAAGAGAGGATGGGTTTAGCTCAAATTTTTGCTGTTGAATGCTCCAATTCTTCTCTTGCGACGGATTTCAGGTGGATGAAAAAGGGAACAGAAGTTTCTCTTTTGGTTTTGGAGAAGAAGGCGAGAAATGATGGAGAGGTGATTCAAACGAGTTAAAAGAGGATTTAGCGAAATGACCATTTTGCCCCACTGCTCACGACTCAAATGTGGCACACAGGCTTGAACATTCTAGAGTTTTCTTCTATGCTATACTATTTGGATATGGGTACTCATTTTGGGTTGGGTTAGGGCTTAACGAGAAAATTTTACGGGTGTTACAAAATCTATAAAAAAGTTTCAAACAACAAGGAATTTGAGAAACAAAGTTTTAATTGTCAAGGTTCTACGAAGTTCAAGAGTTCATCATCAACAACTGAAGACTGAAGATCGAAGACGTCTTTATTAGATGTTGTGAGAGTGGTGCTGATTGTGGATCGGGTGAGAAGGTAAGTAAGCGTTCACATCCTTACATAGTGGTTGATTTTCTTTCCTAGAGATCATCAGAAAAAAAGGGGTTCTTTTTCGTCCCACGTTTATATGGGATAACATCTTCATATAATTCAGAAGGTTCCCTTTCCTTCCCCCATTCAACGTGTGTATGATTTTATCTTCACCCCTGCTTGCACACATGAGAACCATAAAGTACGTCTTTTGAGTGTCAATTTCATAAAACCCTATTTGTGAGGCAGAAGTCGAGGCCGAATGCTTATTCGATCGCTCTTGAGGCTGGATTCTTTCATGTGGTGGTTTTCTCCTAACTCATGAGCTAACCATGAGACTAATGTTCTTTGATACTTCTAACTTCTTATTTTTAGTGTGTAGAAACTTTATGTCTTCGTAGCTCTTTGGATGCATGTGTTATGGAATATTTGAAAGTTGGAATTTAGGTTTTATGGGTATACCTCTTGTAAACCCTCACGAGAATATAACTCGTCCACTAGGGACACCTAGGGGTTTAAAGGCTTGTTGCACATGCTAAGTGTAACCGTATCCCCAACGAACGAGAGTTTTTGTATTTTAGTTTAGTTTAGTTTAGTTTAGATAGTAGTTTGCTCGAGGACTAGAAAAAGCTAAGTTTGGGGGAATTTGATAAGTGCTTAATTCAAATGTTTCTAGTGTCAAATCCATACTTTTTTTCGCTATAATTCTTGCATACTACTTGTTATTAGTCTTGTTTTCTATTTTATTTTTTTCTTTAGGTGAATTATCTGAAAATCAATGCAAATGGTGTTGAAAAAAGCTAAGAAGAGGGAAGGAGTTTATTTCGGAGTGAAACTGAGAAGTTAGATCTGATGAGTATACTTTAGAGTGAAAATCCAGAAGCATTTACGGCTAGGAAAGTTCGAAAGCTAGCTGTAAAACAAGTCAAAGAAAGGACCAAGTTTCAGATCCACTTACGGCTAGGAAAAAAATAATCAAAAGCTAGCCGCAGAAATAGGAAGATAATGATAATTCTGTTAGATTTATGACTGGGAAATTATCTCAACCCAGCCGTAGAAGAAGAAAGTTCTCAAAAGAAGTGTCAGAGTTACATTTACGATTAGGAAATCACACCTAAGCTAGAAGTAAATTGTTATAAAGAGATATGAATATTTTAAATACACCATATTGTAGATGACGAAGAGACGAAGCCAACGAAAAAAGAATGAGGTCAATCGGACGTCGGATGAAGGAGTTATGACCGAAATAGTGGAGGAAAGAAAAGTAAACTCAGGCTCAGTTACGGCCAAGAAGTGCCTAGCAAGACCCAGCCGTAAGTGACCCTGAAATCACCCGAAAAACTCATATTTAGCTACGGCTAGGTCGTGGGACCAATTCCTAGCCGTAGGCGGATCATTTGGCATATTAATGGATTTCTAAAACGAGTAAAACACGGTCCCGGGATGATTCCAAACCCTATAAAATAAGTAAACTTAGTTCTAATGGGATTCTAAACCCTAGAAGGAGAGAAGACTTGAAGGCCAAGCATTGAAAGCTATAAAAGAAGACACCCTAAGGCTCAACCAAGATATATTCTAGGTCTTTACACAATTCTACTTCTCATATCACACCTTCTACATCTTAAACCTAGGGTTTACCCCTAGTGGGAAACCATTCTTCTTTGTAATATGAGTAGCTAAACCTTTTGTTGATTAAGGATGAATTTAATGTTCTAATAATGAAGCTTTATTAGTAATACAAGTTTATTTGGAGTTTTAATCATTATCGTCTGTTTTCACTATATCTAGGGTTTATGATTGTTTTCTATATTGTTTGGGTGCGAAACCAAATTATTATATTGATCATTCCAATGCTAGTATTGAGTTATGAGATAAGTAATCGTCTATCGAATCGTACACAAGTAGAAATCATGATACCTTGCAGAGGGATTCTGTGGAGCAATTGCGAGTGAAGACAACACCATCAAGTGGACCTTGATCTAAGAGTTTAACTACTGGGATCAACATAAATTCACAAAGCCTAAAGCATTCGATTGGGTTACACCTTGAGTGATCTACTACTTGGTGGTTCAGACGAAAAGAATCTGGTAGTCAAGAACTTCAGTATCCAGTGATAAAAGGAGTTTTGGGGATATGACTGATCTAGCTGCTATTCTACGGTTGGTGATGAATGATTTTTATAAAAGATAGATAAGTATACTACTCGAGTTAACGTTCGGTAATGGCGAAGGACTCCTTAATCATCTTTATTATTGTTGTCTTTTTATTGTGTTTTTAGTTAATTAATCAACCAATCCCCCTTTGTCTTTTACTTTATTTTAGTTTTACTAATCCAAATAACATCTCAATTACACAGCTCTCTGTGGGAACGATCCTTACTACCGCTATATCACTAGTTAATTAGTGGGAAATATCTTGAATAATTTTTTGCAGTTATGACACACATCAATTGTTCATGGTCAACCTCCCGCAACTCACACTTAAAACCCTAAATCCCAATTCAACCCCTTCAACCAATTTAAGGTATCTACAAACACTTGTAGAAAATTCCTTGCGTGAACCTTAATGAAAGTTAAACGCATACAAGGTATATCCTTGGATAATCTCTAAACGATATTTTGAATCACATGGTAGAATAACTTACAACTTGCTAATACTTTAAATTATAAAGATAAAGCAATATAAAGAGGAAAGTAAAAGTAAATCAAGACACCAGAAATTTTGTTAACGAGAAAAACTGCAAAGTAAAAAAACCCGGAACCTCGTCCAATTTGAACATACATTTTATTAAGCTACTAAAAATACTAGCTTATTATATTACCTCGGTATGGAATGTAGTTGATACATAATAAACCCTCCAAGTTACTCTTATACAGTTGTTCCCTTACATCTCTTGATCTCGTGAGGAACCTACATACTTAATTCCTTTAGATGACGTCCTTTACAGGATGAAGAGTTGATCCACGGTCTTTTGTGAGGACTAGCACTACCCCTGCCTCAAACAGGACGCTTGGTGAATTTATTTCTAATTGTGAATCAAGGTGACAAAAATCGATTCCCTGATTTAGACGAATTTAAAGCTAAAAGGCTAGGCTTTATACTTTTTAAAATTTATATAAATACCTAATCAACTATCATCTCAAGAATATCAAACTAAAATTTAATATAAGATGAGTTCTTGTGGAAACCTTCGAAATATTATTTTAATAATTGGGCGTTATACTTAATCATGTTTGAACTTTTCTATCAAATATAGATTTGATCAATAATTCTTGAATGGCCTTATAGAAAAAGATAAGGACCTTATAATAGACAAAAGATACAAACAGATCAAATATAAATACATGTTACGAAACTATCTTAGAGAAGCTAGGTGAATTTGTGTTTCACGAATCCCAAGTGAAGTCTTTAAAGTCGTAACTTAGTTCTTGGAAAACCTTCGGTATTGGAGAAAAACTTTACAAAAAGATATACAAAGTGAAAAGATTAAATTTTTGTGTTGCTGATGTCTCAGTATATAGTAATCAATCAAGGCTAGGTTACTTAAGATATAAGCATTAATTTCTTGCAACTCAAGTTATTTCTCAATTTCTAAATCTAGTTTCTTTCCTAAGATAAAAGAAATATGTTTATTTAGTTAGAACTTAACTTGTATTGAGGTTCTTTCCATAGTTTGAAGTATTAGGCATACATATTTAGCGTCGAGTAAATTCCATAAGAATGTACTTCCTAACATTAATTCAAACTACAAAGAATAGGCAATGTGCACACTTTGTGGCAATTTCCAAAACACGGTCTAAAAATTGGTTCTCAAGTTAGATCAACTCTTGGAAAGAACTAAAAATTTTCCATGCAAAGGAATTAACTAAGAAATAACAATTCGTAAGTATGTATTTTTCATTGAAAACAAAGAAGAAAGAATGAGCCTAAAACCAAGTTATTGGGAGAGCCCATATACTAGGTTAGTGAACTCAGAAGTTGAGTTCATAAACTCAATTGTGAAAAAAATATAACATGAGAAATCTGCCTATACTTGGTTAGCAAACCTACTACGTGAGTTTTCCAACTCAAGTTAGGAAAAATATACAAGAAAACTCGTTATAGCTTGGGTTCGCGAACTAGTATGAAGGTTCACGAACTCAAGGTATAAAAATTGTACATGAGAACTCGTTGATAACTTGGGTTCGCGAATGTGAATACAGATATTCTGCAGGACACGTGGCGCCATTTGGATCCATGATCTACATAAAAGTCATGCTATGGACGAGAAGTATGGGATCAGAGGGGATGCACTGAATCTCCACTTGGATTCACTTTACCACATCTCTAGGAGAAGACATGGAAGATCCGCAAACGATCTGATGATGTCACCTAGGTGTAGCCTCAATTAGGATTGACATGCGCGTGACTAGATTCCACACAACACTAAATGCTGGCTCAGAGGAAGCAGAGACAGGTAGCGACTTCTCAGCAGAACAGATCCTTAGTGGGATCGCAACAAACACAAGGAATGGACTAATCAGTCAACTGCCAACTAAGGGTAGCTAGCAAGGAGAAATTCTAAAAATACTAGACTTGATCTCAAGAGAAGGGGTCGAATATTTTCCAGAGCCTAGAGAGAAAGAAGAAAGTCCTAAGATAGTCAAGTCATTTCATTGTAATCATAGTATTTCTATTCTCACCTGTAAACCAGACATAAATAGATCTTTAAACTGATTACCCCGTGGACGTAGGCATAGCCGAACCACGTAAAATCCCTTGTTTTAAGTGTGTGAATTGGTTATTAGTTCCGCTTTACTTTATATTTATTTATATTTCTGTGTTGTGCTTGCTTATTCACTCTCTTTAAGCACGCATTCTTTAACTTACTTAGACACATTATTTAAAGTTCCACAATCGCATATCTTATTCTGGTTTATTTACCATAATAGTATTTCACATAAACTATAAGAAAATTAGTAGTTACAGTTTGGCGCTAGAAACAGGGACTTGTGTCCTTGGGTTTTGATATTTTCAGCATTTCAAACACTTTATCACTTCTCATTTTTGTTTTCAGAATTTTTTTTTTCTTATTTTCTTCACGATCTAAAAAAAGGAGGATAAAATACTATTTTCTAGTAGCTATTGTTTTTTCATTCTCGGTTAGTTAAGTGTAAATTCCTCTCAGCGAACCTAGAATACTAGGCTAAAAAGTTATTGATAGGTAAGGTATTCGCTGCGACTCTTTGTTTTCAACAATTCATATTATTACTATGACCAAATTTGAGTTATCTCCTCTAAGTAAAATAGCTCGAAAAAAATCAAAGAGTTACACTGCTAAACTTATATCATTCACCTTTTCTCTTTGTCACCAAAGAAAACAAGTTAAGGCCAAGATGGTAAAGTCAAACCAGATGCTGAGCCAGAGAGAAGATCAGTTGCAAACCAGGAGTCAGACAGCTGCGAACCAGGGGGTAGTAATCGCCTCACGCGGTTATGGAAATCTCGCAATTGACACTGGATAGAGATAGCCGCAACAATGATCGTATACGTGGAAAAAGAGCCAACATACCTACTAAAGGAACGAGGCAGAATCATCTTGCACATCCACCTGGATTCGTTTTTCCATCTACACAAAATCCAAACTTGCCTTCGACAAGTAGGATTGAGCCACGAACATAAGATCTAGATCGTCAACTAGTCACCATCCCTGTCGTGACTATGCCTCAAACTGAGAATGGAGTTCCTAGCAGCAAACCAAGCTAATAGTAATGATGGGTCTGATGAGACAATGTTGTTCAGAGCTCAGTCGGCAGAGCTGACTAGAACAAACAAAGAACAAGCAGATGGAATGGTGGTGCTAGCCATGGAAAATCAAGAGCTAAAAAATCTTCTATCAAATGGAGATGATGTATCTGCTCTAGGGATTCATGAAAGGTAGAAACATCATATGCAGGTGGTGCGAGGAACGAAAGGCCTCACTAGAGAGGAAAAGACAGCGCACTCTGCAGGAGATAGTAAATCAGCTCCCAGATGGAAGAATGGTAGCCCATCATGCACATCCGCAGCAGAGAAGAACCGTAAATATATCTGACAATGAATTAACGTATAATCCCTCTAGGGACATGACTATGTGTTTTAGGGTGAAAATAAATGTACTGCAAAAGAGTAATTTCAAGTAGGTTCGAGAGATCAAGCTCGAACTGGACGAGCCTAAACCAAAGATATACACGTCCTACTTCAATCGCAAAGGTGGAAAAGATTGGGTATGTCTTAGGGGAGAAAAGCAAATAAGGTTGATAAATATCAGTGTGATAAGTTATTGCAGTGTATAAAGAAGAAAGGATTATCTTTGAGATGAATTGTTAATTTTGTATTTCTACTGTCTTGTGTCCTTGTTTCGAATAGATGAGAACTATCTATTTATAGTTCAAAGGAGACACACTGGTTTCTCGTAAGTGGTGGAAGTCAGGGAGAGGTGGAGAACTGATGATTGTGGAGATTGTAATGGGTCGTGTCCGGAAAGTAAGGAAAACCTATCTGACCAATACTCCTCATCCTCTCAACTGCTCTGTTACTACTTGTTACCTTCTTTTTCGTGGATGTGTTGCCACAACGCACGATTGCCGTAGGCCGCCAGACTAATACCCTAATGAAAATCCCCCATATGTTGTATTTGATATCTCATAAATAGTGGATTCATAATCCATTATTGTTTTGATTAAGTCAAGTCAAGTCAAGTCAAATCAATGACTTGATAAATAGGTGAGGCAAGTTGCACAACTCACTGAATTGATAATCAGACTGATTAATGTAAAGCCTGGTAAGTCTAGTGATCATGTACTATCTTAGGAGTAACATGAAATATTTTATGGCTAAGTATTAGCTCAGAAGTGACTTAGCATAAGTCTGAAAGACATTTGAAGCCAAGATTGTAAAGAGCCTCTTAAGCAAGAAGACTTATTAGAAAACCAAATAAGATTTGGTATTAGGACAATATTGAAAAGAAGGGTGTATTTATGAGGGAAGTAGCTAGCAAGGCTAGCACTTGCGCCAAAGTCAAGGAAGTACTTGCTCCAAAGTCAAAGAAGTACTTGTGCCAAAGTCAAGGAAGTACTTGTGCCAAAGAAGTACTAGCGTCGTTTGCACCAAGGACGCTAGTTAGCTGGGAAGCTTGCACTGGGAAGCGCTTGTTGACTGGAACGCTTGCGCTAGGTAGTGCTAGGATGAAATGCGCTAGGCTGGAACGCGTTTGGCTGGGACGTGCTATCCAAGGGAGGCGAGAAACTTGCTAGGCCAAGGAAGGAACTAACTCATGGACGCGCTAGGCTAGGGACTTGCCAGCCATGGACGCGCTAGTGCTGGGATGCTTGCCCGAGGACGAGCTAGTGCTGGGGCATTCCTTGACTGAAGAATTTAGCTCCTTTGGCGCTAAGGCTAGGTTGTTACTTATCTAAATAAGTTAGCACTTTTAGCGCTAAGGAAAGAAGTTAGCACCACATGGAACTAGTGCTAGCCTGGTGCTAATGCAAGAAGTGGCTAGGGTTAACCTAGTTTAGAGTCGTGATGCGTCGTTTAAGGCATTGCTCCTTGTTTTTGGCGTGTCTAAGAGGAGTGGCGCATAATTCGTGGCTTATCTTTGAGCAAAACGCTAAAGTAACATGTTTGAGCTCAGAAGAGCAGTTTGAGAAGAGTTCGTTCCGAACGAAGCGTTAAGCTAGAGTGTATTTTGGGGATTAAGCATTAGTTATTCCCAGATTATGCGTATAATAGTAAATTAATGTTGTTCGAATAAGAATTTGAGTATCAACAAGCTCTAGGAAAAACACCAGAGAAGATATTGGATACAAAACAAGCTTTAGGAATAACACTAGAGAAGACATTAAACTCTAGGAATAACAATATAGAAGACTCAAATTGCTCTATACTGGTGGGGAATCCATCCAGGAGCTTGAGACTTATTATGTAGAGATTATAGACTACATGGTCGGTATAGAATGCCTGTAGTTATTTGTAGAGACTATATTCTTAATTCGCCTATGGAATATAAGTAAGAATACAATATTTTGTATTTTTATGTGAAGTCAGAAGTATGCGCACAAGTATGTGCGGATACTTCTATGTTCCTGCAACTAGGCAGAAGGGTGATTTTATAATTCTGACCCTTGTCAAAAACTCACCATCTACACTATGTACAGTGTAGGTACTTGTACTCAGAGATCATCTGACATTTTTGAGCAAATGATCAAGATGGGAGAAGAACTAGCATCCCTCAAAGAAAATAAGAACGGAGGAAGGTTGAAGGAGGTTTTCCACGAGGCTCACACTACTCCACTTTCACATCATCTGATCAGCGCACCCATCCCACCGAAGGGTCCTCTTTCGACACTCAACTGTTTTGATGAAACCATGGAAGCCGCATCGCATCTCAAGTACTATACTAGAGTACTTGCGCATTGGGAGTATAATGACGTAACCATGTGCAGGTTCTTCCCTTCTAGCTTGAAGGATAGCGCACTCGCTTTGTTTGACAACCTGCCACCAAATTCAATCGACTCATTTGAGCAACTATCAAAGTGGTTCATGGAAATATATATGTACAATCGAGCCATAAAATTAGGGCTGGATAGGATGTTTGCTTTGGTAATAGGTCCTAAGGAAACTTTGAGGGAATATACAGATAAATGGAGAAAAATCTGCCATGCAATCGGAAAATGCAGTCCAGAAGTATCAATTAATTGTTATAAGTATGGGTTAGTGAGAAAACAATAATGTTGCGCAATAAGCACTAGATGGTGACAATATTCTTATAACAAATATATATGCATAATTAAAACTTTAAAAGTATAAGAAAATGTACTTAGCTCATGCTTCTTTTGTGATTGAGATATACGCCCCTTAGCATTAACCCTGGTTGGGATTAATAGATGTCCATGTTCTTGTCAGGAATGCTAACTTACCCGTGAGTAGAGAGGGAATATGGTCAGCATTTTTTTTTTTTTGAAATAGGTCCACTTTATCTCAAAATAGAGGATCAAGTCAGCTGGATCGATTCTTTATGTATGTTTCCAGTAAGAAATATTGTTAGCTTTGTTTCCTCCGGGCAATGTCTTTGATGCAGAGTTAGGCCTTAGATTTAAACTTTCTTGTGAGCAAGTAGTTGGTTCTGGTGCTTTCTTAGTTTTTGAGTATACAACAATCAAGTTCCAGTGATAGCGTCAGCAAGGCGGCAGTAGATGAGAGACAAGACACCCGAAGATGATGCCTTGATTTGTAGCTAGTAGCAGCAAATTTGGAAATATTGGAAACCGGCAGAGGAAACTGATAGTAGATCAGAACTGCAGGTGAGGCTGGCGGTGTACTCCAGTGCTCTTGTTGAAGAAAGGTTGATGGGTCTTATAGTGCTGTGAGATCTACTTGGTAGATATAGTGTGACCTGAGATGATAGTATGTCTGAGAAGATAAAAGTCCATGGGCGGATGAGGTCTCTATAAAGCCGAGTCTTCTGAATCCCGTTTGGAAACCCTAGTTTATACACCATTCTCTTAAGAAGCTGTTGAAGTTTCATACGATGTCGGATTTTGATATTTGACCCCAATTTTTGAAGCCAAGAGACCTAGATATCATATGAAAAAAGAATCACTCGATTCAGAGATTTCTAGGTCATCCAACCATGTGTCAAAATTTGTGATTAATAATCTTGTGTGAATTTTCAGATCCTGTAGACTTTAGCGTATGAGTCATATCTCCTAGATCATGTCTCCGATTGATCTTTCCTTCTGGTATGTCATAGTAGAGATACAAACAAACACTTCTTGTGAAAGATACTTTGTCCCGTTCCTTACCGGTCGTTGTCGATTTCTGAATTTGTAAATTAAAGAGTTACTGATGGGAGTACCAAAGAATAGAGGAGTGGACCGAGCTGGTTCCTGAAGGTGACGTGTGCTGGAGGTGCAGGGCGTGCACACTGGAGGAGGCAGGGCGTAATAAGATTTTATGGTGAACATATCACTGGATCCCTGACCAACAACTTGTAAACCAATATTCTAGTAGTTGAGAGGAGAAGCCTGAATCTGGGGCGAATGTGGCATTGGATGTTTGTTTTGAGTTGAAGATGGTTTTGGTTTCCAAGTCTGGTACGTTTCCAATAATAGAACCATGTGATTGAAGTAAGTAGCATCAATAAGAGTGGAGTTACCGTTCTGGATGTGATCAGGTAAGAAGATGAGGCTTCCTAGTCGTGTGAGTACTGATGTAGAGAGGTCTTGTTGCTTATACCATTGCTGATCAGACCTTCTAGTTGAAGGATTGTTATTGTGTTAAAATTTCAGGAGTGAGGGAGTCGTCAGTCCCCAAGTGTTACTCACTTGGATCCGCTACCTGGCAGAAGATAATTTTACGGTGTCGTCACAGGTTCATACTTCCAGGAATTTGAGAGGACATGGAAAATAATGAAAGTTGGAGCCGTCCTCTGTTGTCGTTGGAGCGCTGGGACTGGGAAAAATATTTAAATTGAGATTGAATCCATTATTGTCGTCTGGGATGTTGAGATGCAGCAGGACTGCTTTCTGACTTTGTGAGAGTCGTACCTTTTCATGCTCCTTAGACTCACAAGTTTGCTGTATTCTTTTGGAGGTGGTAATTGGATGATGTATCCCTATGGTCGCCATTGTTATTTAATCTTCTTGAATCAAAGCATACCAGAGTGAGGTGCTTCTATGAGAGACTAGTACCAGAGTCAGAGATGTCCCTGAGGACTATCATATCTTGACCAATCAGTTAGCATGTGCGTGTGGTGCGTCCTCGAGTGGATACTACTCATGTTGCTATTGGCAGTCCCTAGTTTGTAAGAAAAGGACCGCCAAATTGTTCTTCTATATTTCTGAGGCTTTGGGAGACACCGTGAATATAGAGGATGGAGACAACTCTGAGGATGAAAGGCTTGAATAAGCGTCCCGAACTGATAAACTTTGTGAAGAGTCTGATCCCACTGTTGTTGACGGAGAAGTAAGTAATAAATATGAGTAACACCGGGTTCCTCTGTTAGATGGGATTCTTCTTAAGTAAGTTTCTTCTCTTTATGACTATGATGAACCATGTGAACTCCTCAAACTTTTTATGTAAGCATAGTCATATCCGAATTTATAAAAACTTTATGGATTTTCGTCAACAGAAAATTTCAGAAGTATAGTGCTTTGGAAAAACGCTGTAAAATCCTCATACGACCTTCATTTTTGATGATTGACCCCTCTATCTTTTTTTTTTCCTACAACGTGTTAGGAAAAAAATCCAAGTTTGGAGCTTGTTTGGGGCGTCAGAACGACCCAACAGTAGAATTCAGGAAGTATCCAGGAAAATTCTTAGACCATTTATCTGATTAATGCGCCCTTACATAAGAATCGTACCCAAATTCATTACCAATTGTCTCCAGCTTCGGAGTTTCCAGGAGGCAGTGTAAACGGTTTCTGACGCGATTTTTGTGAAACGTCTTATTATAACTTGGGCTCATGAAATACTTTAAATATCAATCTATAATGAATGTATGTGACATTTATGAATATATATAATAGGTTTTGTGGTTCATGCTCAAGAATTTCGTGTTAGAGATGTTCTGACCTAATATGCCTGTAACTTCTCTACTTTTTGAGGGAGAATGACCAAAATCAGAGAGCTGAACTTGTTAGAGAAGGAACAAGAGTTACCGTTAATTTTAATGTGTATAATGTAATTCCCATACCGAAAACCATATGCGGGCTCCTCTTCGCGTACTTGTCAAGGATGATTGTAACACCCTCAATTTTCGCATAGCATTTACTCATGGACGCGTCATGGCCTGGGTTGAAGCTTCATCCTAAGCTTATAAAGATTATCCAGATATGCATTAGGGTATGGATGCCTTGACCTCGAATTATAGTGTTAAGGCCTATTACGCGTGATGCGTATTCGAGGAGGCATCATAGTGCTAAGGCACTATTATGCCGTGATGCGTGACCCAATGCATCACCGAATCGAAGTTACAAAAGTGAGAGCATCATAGTGCAAATGCACTATTATGTCGTGATGCATGATCCAATGTATCACCAAGCCGAAGTTACATAAGTTTGAACATTATGGTGTTAAGGCACTATTATACCATGATGCATGATCCAATGCATCACCAAGTCGAAGTTGCATAAGTTGGAGCATTATAGTGCTAAGGCACTATTATGCCGTGATGCATGATCCAATGCATCACCAATCCGAAGTTGCATAAGTTGGAGCATTATAGTTCTAAGGCGCTATTATACCGTGATGCATGATTCAATGCATCACCGAGCCTAAGTTGCGTAAGTGAGAGCATCATAGTGCAAATGCACTATTATACCGTGATGCATGATCCAATGCATCACCAAGCCGAAGTTGCATAAGTTGGAGAATTATAGTGCTAAGGCACTATTATGCCGTGATGCATGACCCAATGCATCACCGAGTTTAAGTTGCGTAAGTGAAAGCATCATAGTGCAAATGCACTATTATGCCGTGATGCATGATCCAATGCATCACCAAGTCGAAGTTGCATAAGTTGGAGCATTATAGTGCTAAGGCACTATTATGCCGTGATGCATGATCCAATGCATCACCAAGCCGAAGTTGCATAAGTTGGAGCATTATAATGCTAAGGCACTATTACGCCGTGATGCATGATTCAATGCATCACCGAGCCTAAGTTGCGTAAGTGAGAGCATCATAGTGCAAATGCACTATTATGCCGTGATGCATGATCCAATGCATCACCAAGCCGAAGTTGCATAAGTTGGAGCATTATAGTGCTAATGCACTATTATGCCGTGATGCATGACCCAATGCATCACCGAGTCGAAGTTGCGTAAGTGAGAGCATCATAGTGCAAATGCACTATTATGCTGTGATGCATGATCCAATGCATCACCAAGCCGAAGTTGCATAAGTTGGAGCATTATAGTGCTAAGGCACTATTATGCCGTGATGCATGACCCAATGCATCACCGAGTCGAAGTTGCGTAAGTGAAAGCATCATAGTGCAAATGCACTATTATGCTGTGATGCATGATCCAATGCATCACCAAGCCGAAGTTGCATAAGTTGGAGCATTATAGTGCTAAGGCACTGTTATGCCGTGATGCATGATTCAATGCATCACCGAGACTAAGTTGCGTAAGTGAGAGCATCATAGTGCAAATGCAATATTATGCCGTGATGCATGATCCAATGCATCACCAAGTCAAAGTTGCATAAGTTGGAGCATTATAGTGCTAAGGCACTATTATACCGTGATGCATGGCCCAATGCATCACCTAGCCGAAGTCGCGTAAGTGAGAGCATCATAGTGCGAAGGCACTATTATGCCATGATGCATGATTCAATGCATCACCGAGCCAATGTCGCTATTCGATGAATACATCATAGTGCTAAGGCACTATTATGCCATGATGCATTATTGAGAATGCATCACCGAGCCACTAATGCATCATCGTGATGCATTAGAGTGTTTATTTGTAGCTTACCCGAGAATGTTTCGTTCGGCTTTGGCAAGAAATCTTCATTTTTGGCCTTGCAGTCGATGGATGACACTTACCATTCAAATATTTATTTGTAGAAATGCAAATAAAACATATATAGGGAGGAGGTGTTGGTTGAATGTACCTGAGCGGTAATGCACATATAGCTATGCGATGTAGCCTATACGTTGGAGCATACTTGATGTATAAGCATCAATATTCTTGTAGCTTAACCGATGAAGCTTGAATGTGCATGAGCGGTAATGCACATATAGCTATGTGATGTAGCCTATACGTTGGAGCATACTTGATGCGTAAGCATCAATATGTTTGTAGTTTAGCCCATACGCTTGGATTATGCGAAAGCATCAATCACCCATGTTGCGTACTCGATAATGCATTATGCACAAGCTGGTGCATACCTTGCGAAAGTCCTTTGGCATATACGGTCAAGACTTTGCTTGGCCTTTGGCCTTGCAACGAAGTTGAAACCAATGTTGGCTTTGCCTTAATAGGCTTAAGTCGCTAGTTCCTTTCAAATCGACCCTTTGATGAACTACGGTCATGCTTGATCCCATCAAGGTATGGGTTGGGTACGTAGGCAGCCGCAATGCAATGCATTAAGGTGCAGCACCTTATCGCTCATATCATCTAATTTGGGAGATGATTGTGACATTATGGTAACTCATATCATCTGGCTCGGCGATGCTAACCAAGAGATGATTGTTGCCACACTTGATGGGGTAGTTGCAATCCCATTTGATGTATTGTTCATACTTCCTTGGAACCGTCGCGGCATGAATGGCATGTGCCTAGATGTTGCACCCTTGGAAAGAACAAGATAAGTGCAGGCTCCAGCGCATGGTCGAAACAGAATTGATGAGGCGAAAGCTTAGGATTGAAATAGCCTAGGTGTTGGTCCAAGGCATGAGTTAGGCCTGGATAATGATCGAAATTATGTGATGCTTGCCAAAGGTATCCCCCTTAGCTTTTATAGCCTTCAACCCTTGGTATAATAAGGGTAAGTTGGAATGGTAGGCTAGTTAAAGGCATTCACCATGGGGTTTAATGGCCTTGCACCCTTTGTAGGTCAAGGGTGAGGTGGAACGATATGGAGACTACGGTATGAGTACCATGCTTCCAAAGCATGTTTGAAAGGGAAAATATACCTGGAACCGTATAAACGTAGCTTGAACGATGTGGGAATTACGTTTCAAGTATAATGCTGACAAGGCATGCTTGGAAAGAAAATATTTACCTGCACTTTCCAGCGAGAAGTTAGGCTTTAAGGTCCGGAGACACTCTTTTAAATCACGCATCGGGAGTTCTGGCCAGCGCAGCGCAGCGCATTGGGGAGGAATTTTCCGGTCCGTGACAAATGGTATTGATGTAGTTTTAAAGTGGTAAATAAAGATTCGTTACTCAGACTTGTGAAGATTGATTTTAAATTTAATTTTAAAAACTAAAAGTATGAAAACTCAAATATTTTTTATAAAGTTGGGAGAAAACTGAGACTAGGATTCCACTATTTTCCAATTTCAAAGTGATAGTAATTTTAATCATGCAATTCTAACATTTTAATTTGATTCTAAATCATTGCAAAATTAGATTTTCAAAACAACAACTGTATAACAAAATCGTGGAGCATCTAGGACCTAAGCCGAGGCATGCACCATCTAACGGAATCACAATAGCTTAACAAAAATCTTTTAAATCAATTTTTAATCAAGGCAATTAATCATAAATAAATTGCATAAATTAATTAAATAATTACCACATAATTGTTGGAAAAGTAGCTTCCTCCATAGCCTCAGAGATGAAGTTTAGCTCCTCATTGTAATGGAAAAACCCTTAAAAATCGATTTTATAACTCAAAAAAGCTTACAATAAGAATATAAATGCTCACAGACACTCTGATACGGTTATAGGTGTTGTTGTGAACACTTCGCACCGTTACAGAAGGTATTTAGAATGAATACGCAACAAGAAACAGATTTCTGTTGCGGTTTGAAATAAAGGACGGACTACTGTGTAATGAACGACTGTTTCTCGGTGTAGTATGCTTCGTGTTCTTGATGTGCAGCACCAGAAATTTGAACTTCCTGTTTACGTGATTCTCGTGATTGTGAGCAATTCTAAGATTCCCAATTCTTCTCTCCCCCTCTGGACACCTCTAAGCTTCCTTTATATACTAATCAAAGCCTTAATCATCCTCAAAAACTTCCTTTAATTCCTTGCAGGATCACCGATCAACAATTTCCAAAAGAGAAAAGATTTTTCCTGATTTCCTTTTCTTTCTTCGTTTCTGGATTCTATTAAGAGAATGGTGTTTATATCTTTCTTTTCTTTCTTCTTATTACCCAATTAAACTCGGTTTTCCAAACATGAGAAGATTTCCAAAAAACAGAATTTCCAAACCCGTGAAGTTTCCTGTTTTCGTTGTTTACGTGAAGAAGAAAATTTCTTCCCGCCAAAATTGAAATTCAAAATTTGGGTGTGGTTGCCCTGATCCAAAAAGTGGGTGCCTTAATCCAATGTGAGGGTGCCTTTAACATTTCTCCAGAAATACCTAAAAAACAATAAAAAACAATAATAAATACAAAATTGAGTACCAACAATATATGTAATTGAGATCAAATCAGACACAAAAATGTGTCTATCAAATACCCCCAAAACTTATTATTTGCTAGTCCTCGAGCAAATCTAATCTAGAAAATAAAATCCTAACTCACTTTCGCAGGAATCACGACTACATTTAGCATATGTAATAAGCCATTAAACCCCTAGGTGTCCCTAGTGGACGAGTTTTGTCTCGTGAGGGTTTACAAGAGGTATACCCACAAAACCTTTACTCCAGATCTTAGCGACTCGTGAACGATTAAGGATAGACACTAAACAAGCTATTTAGTTGGCTTACTCAATTCTTCGCTATGGGAATCATTACCCTATATGAGTCCAACTGCTGTATGCGAGTGTTTACTCAAGCATACTAAAATTCATATATAAGACAACAGAGCTCTACTCAGATAATCGTTTGACCACAAGGCTTAGAATCTATCACAGTTTAATCACATGAAAATATTAAGAAGATGAACATGAAAAATATGAAGGTTGCACATGTTGACTAAGGTAAACGGTGTTTCCCATATCTGTCTGAAGGTCAGTGTCAGGATGAATCCTAATGGATTGAGATACATGGTCTTAAGCCTAATACTAATATTGACTCAACTGGTATATACAAGGGTCCCAGCGATCGATTTATTGAAAATAAAACGATAAATATATTGACAACATGATTGGATCAAGTTGAATCCAAGCGCATGATTCTTATCAGCGTCTTACGTGATAGTTCCCATGGATCCTGCGTTCCACGCTTGAAGGCGACGAAGACAGGGAGAACACACACATATTGCTATCAAAGTGTCACTTTTTTTTTTTTTTTTTTTTTTTGAATAAAGCAAGAATCGGCCTTGGTCTCAAACACTCTATTTCATCCTAGCGGAGATAACAATTTGATACTGGGCCCCACCAAATCACTTAGAGAAACACAAAATTATAAAAATAAAAACAGAAAGTGATACGGTAGTGATAGACTCCAAGATGTGGTGACAACTATCATGTTATTTCTAACACCTGAACTCTGTCCTTTTATGAATAGACCATTTCACTGGGTACACAATTTCTATAGAAAAATAGCTAAGTTTCCATCTACCTAGAATGGTTAGTGTCACCCTGAAGTGTTTACAAGTTTCTAAATTCTAGAGCTTTATTATTCGACTAAAAAGTTTCTCCCTTACCCCCAAACTTAAATCAAACAGTGTCCTCAATGTTTCTAAAGATGAATGATTAAGAGCATGAACAAGGAGAAACTGTTACCAATCGAAGGAAAAGAGCTAAGGAAAGATATTACCGTGTCGCATGAACATGATTTACCTCCCAGGAAGTGCTAAGTTTAAAGTCTTCAGCCAGACTTAGAAAGAATTAGTCACCTCATAAAATCATATAATAATAGTCGGAACAACTGTGGGTCATCTGAATCAAATAGGGCTATCACAAATAAGAGGAAACAACAACAAGCCAAGAAAATGAAAAAACCGAGCACACCCTTATTTATTTTTCTGTTTACGACAACTACTTCTAGCTGTGGTTCAGGTTCAGGCTCTATAACAGGGTCTAGATAAAATATTTTCATGGGCTGGATCTCCTCGTAGACAGGATCAAAAGAATCAGGTTGTAGAGTTTGGAATAACTCAACTAAGAACTTAGAAGCACACAATAATAACCTGAATAATTGTGGATCCTTAAAGTCAATCAAATTTGACTCACACAGTTGACTACTATGAAGGTGGTCATTCTTAAACAAATGAGTCGATTCTAATCTCCTAAGATAATTAGGTTTAGTATCAAAACTTAATAACTGACACATTTGAAATTCTAACGTTCCCACATATGGACAAAAATATTTTGGCGGGAAGACAAAGTCAATCTTGGTACTACTTCCTAGGTAAACCACATCGAACAGAGGATGGGTTTCTAGTAACTGAACTTCTTTCTGGACATCAGCAGGTTCAGGGAATCTAGCTCGAAGATGATCTTGTAAAATGGTAGAGGTGCATATGTCAAGTCCCAAGTTGGGGACCTTTCTAAGAGATAAAGGTAAAGCACATGGAGAATGATAGTCACCCCCAAATTTAAAGTTTTTTGTGTCTCTAGATAGACCAATCACAATTTCCCTAATTTCTAGATCGTCAGATTCCCGAAAATGGTCAATTTCTTCTTCTAGGTTATAATCCGTTGGTGCATCCTCACTCATATTTAAAATCTCTACGAGTCTATCGTCTTCATCAGAGACTATTGTCTTCGAGTCGTCAGACTCCAAATCACTAGTCTTAGGATAAACCCGTTCCTCTAAACCATTATTCATTTCAAAACAAAAAATTTCTACATTGTCTAGAACAGTGGTATCTCTAGTCAAATCCTCTTCCTTTTGAATAGGTGAATAATCATTAAAATTATTTGAATTTGAACTATAAATAACACTCTCATCGTGAAACACAACTGGAGTGACAATTTCTTGATCACTCTGCCCGTATATTTCAAGTTCTTCACCAATACTATCCTCATCATCATAATAATATGAAGATGTTTGAACCTCGTCTAAATAAGTAGTGTTACCAATTCTATCCTCGTCCTCTTGACCAAGTGAATAACTATCAGGGGTAGCACTATATTGGGACATAAGATTATTTAGTTCAATCTGGTTCTTCGCAGCCATTTCTTTCGATCTTAATCGGATTATCTCATACTCTTCTCTCCTCTTCTTGCTATCCTCATCGAATTGCTTTCTACTTTCAGCTAGCTGCTTGAGGGATTTTTGTAGAGGTGTAATAGGTTCATGATGAGTGTTAGGTTGCATTTTCTCTAAGGTATCTCTCCAAGACAAATATCTCAAATTTTGCTCATTTTCATGAATAGTAATTGGGATCACCCTGGTATGAGTAATAACCTCTAGAAGGTTGATGATGGTCCC
Organism: Papaver californicum; assembly: GCA_023531435.1. Classification (NCBI taxonomy): domain Eukaryota; kingdom Viridiplantae; phylum Streptophyta; class Magnoliopsida; order Ranunculales; family Papaveraceae; genus Papaver; species Papaver californicum. Next base: position 4,190,857 of record JAJJMC010012356.1, on the reverse strand, counting down.
GATTACTATACGCACTATGTTGATTGTACTGATAATGTCTATTTTGAAATTCAGTCTGATATTCATTGTATTGGTCCTCATAGTACCAGTTCGACATTTTCTAACAAAAAGTTCCTAATAAATTTACAAAAATCTAAGAAAATAAATCCTAACAGGAAGGGGTTCTAAACATACACAAACAAGGCCGACTCAACCAAATCAAACCTATTGAATCTAGCAAACAAAAAACATGATGGCTCCACTTAGATTGTTTCTAGACCAGCTTCTATTCTTTCGAAAGGCAACTAGTTACAGTTTTAGCAAACCTCTTAGGACGATCTGAATTAGATTAAGTCGAAGAGAAACAGGATAAGCTCTAAGGAGCTTTGATAACCCTGCCTCTTTGGCAACGTTTCCCTGGGTTACAAGGCGGCGCTAATCAACTTAAAATAATCTTTTCGAACTTCGAGTTAAGCTAACAAAGCAACCAATACAATCCTTTTGAATGATTTTCCAATAAGCTCGATACCCTATCGGTCTTCTTTCTAGTCAAATTTTAAGGATTAGGTTCATGTTAGGTAACGTGTTCCTAAGGCGGGCAAGAAGGAAACGGTGATGAAATCCGAGTCCTTATCTTGTATGGCCAGTTCTTGCCCTTACTAGAAAAGTAAGTCCGTTTTCAGTTCCTCAGCATATATGCATACGAAGGAATACAGTAAACCCACTTGCAGGGGATTCGTGGGTTGATCGAGTCTTACCTCCCGTACCCGACGGGCGATGAATCGGTTGAAGTCGACTCGGGCCACCAACTCCTGTATCAGTGTGCGAACCCGAGGGGCCGAGACAATATCGTAATTGTCTTCCTTCCCTGTGCAATTTATATTTAATACTAACCTTCCGTAGGGTCAAAAATAATAATAAAGTCCAAAAAGTCCAAAGTCCAAAGAGAAGTGTCCAAAAATAAAAACAAATACAGAAACAATTAAAATCCTAATACAGTTTTCTAAAAATAAAATAAAATAAAATCTAATTAAAATCTAATTAAAAAAAATCTTCGTCTTCTTTTTCGTTCTTTTAAGCTTTAGCTTTTAGCTGCAAGTCTTTAGCTTTAATTCCAAATCTTTGACTTTAATTCCAAAACTTTGGCTCACTTTCCTTCCGATCCAAAATCCAAAACATATAGCAAAAAGAGAAATACCAAAAGAAACGTAAAATAGAACAAAGTAAAAATAATAAAAAAAAATCTAACTAAACTAATTAACCTAAAAAAAATCTAAAACCAAGTCCGCGTCGGCGGCGCCAAAATTGATGTTGTTTTAAAGTGGTAAATAAAGATTCGGTACTCAGACTTGTGAAGATTGATTTTAAATTTAATTTCAAAAACTAAAAGTATGAAAACTCAAATATTTTTTATAAAGTTGGGAGAAAACTGAGACTAGGATTCCACTATTTTCCAATTTCAAAGTGATAATAATTTTAATCATGCAATTCTAACATTTTAATTTGATTTTAAATCATTGTAAAATTAGATTTTCAAAACAACAACTGTATAACAAAAGCATGGAGCATCTAGGACCTAAGCCGAGGCATGCACCATCTAACGGAATCACAATTGCTTAACAAAAATCTTTTAAATCAATTTTTAATCAAGGCAATTAATCATAAATAAATTGCATAAATTAATTAAATAATTACCACATAATTGTTGGAAAAGTAGCTTCCTCCATAGCCTCAGAGATGAAGTTTAGCTCCTCATTGTAATGGCAAAACCCTCAAAAATCGATTTTATAACTCAAAAATTGCTTACAATAAGAATATAAATGCTCACAGACACTCTGATACGGTTATTGGTGTTGCTGTGAACACTTTGCACCGTTACAGAAGGTATTTAGAATGAATACGCAACAAGAAACAAATTTCTGTTGCGGTTTGAAATAAAGGACGGACTACTGTGTAATGAACGACTGTTTCTCGGTGTAGTATGCTTCGTGTTCTTGATGTGCAGCAGCAGAAATTTGAACTTCCTGTTTACGTGATTCTCGTGATTGTGAGCAATTCTAAGATTCCCAATTCTTCTCTCCCCTCTGGACACCTCTAAGCTTCGTTTATATACTAATCAAAGCCTTAATCATCCTCAAAAACTTCCTTTAATTCCTTGCAGGATCACCGATCAACAATTTCCAAAAGAGAAAAGATTTTTCCTGATTTCCTTTTCTTTCTTCGTTTCTGGATTCTATTAAGAGAATGGTGTTTATATCTTTCTTTTCTTTCTTCTTATTACCCAATTAAACTCGGTTTTCCAAACATGAGAAGATTTCCAAAAAACAGAATTTCCAAACCCGTGAAGTTTCCTGTTTTCGTTGTTTACGTGAAGAAGAAAATTTCTTCCCGCCAAAATTAAAATTCAAAATCTTGGGTGTGGTTCCCCTGATCCAAAAAGTGGGTGCCTTAATCCAATGTGAGGGTGCCTTTATCATTTCTCCAGAAATACCTAAAAAGCAATAAAAAACAATAATAAATACAAAATTGAGTACCAACAATATATGTAATTGAGATCAAATCAGACACAAAAATGTGTCTATCAGGTATCAGAGCAAGTTCCGAGAAAACACTAGGGACTGTGAGTTTTGGACTCGTCAGTGAGCAATTTGTATTATGACTATAAAATTTTCGTTTAAAGAAAATAGAAAAGTTGGAAGAGTAGGCCAATTGTTGTGTGAAATTAGAGTGGATAAATAAGGCCAAGTGCCTATATAAAAGAAATTGTAACTTGCTAGGTACTCCGCTAAGATTTGGACAAGTTTGATTTTGTTCTGTGAGTTTTCCAGAAAACCCGTTTGGAACGGTGGCTGGTATCCGACTACCCTTGGCACTGGGACTGATAACCCCCTCACCCGTGCGGCACGGTGTGTGTTGTCAGGTTGGCTAGCACCCACTTACGAGTGGAAGATCGTTCGGGACGATGGCTTGCATCCGACTGCACTGGCATTAGAATTTGGTCCTCACAGTACTACGCTAGAAACTATTCATAAACTCGCGATGACCCTTTTCAACCTATGTGAATTTTGGAGACTCTTAAGTGTATGGTATGGGACGTCCACTTAAGATCTCGTGTTGAGTAAAATTCTTTTGCATTCTTGAGCATGTGGTATGGGACGCATGTTTAGGGATCCAATTTGAGTTTTCTCTGTAAAGTTATAAAAACCTTTGTTGATCCTCGAGCATGCGGTATGGGACGTGTGTTCGGAAGGTCTCCATCAGAATTTATGGAAAATCGTAGGCCCTATTAGGATTCTGGGATATGCGGAATGGGACGTATATTCAGAAGGTTCTAATTGGTCCTCATTAACAAACATTGGACCCTTGCAAGATTTTTGTGCATCATGGAATGGGACATATGCATAGCAAACCCTAATCGATGAAGCTTGTCCACAATAGTTTTTGAGTTAAATTTCGGGGACGAAATTCTTTGAAGGTGGTAAGAATGTAACACCCTCAATTTTCGCATGGCGCTTACTCATGGACGCGTCATGGACTGGGTTGAAGCTTCATCCTAAGCTTATAAAGCTTAACCAGATATGCATTAGGGTGTGGATGCCTTGACCTCGAATTATAGTGTTAAGGCCCTATTACGCGTGATGCGTATTCGAGGAGGCATCATAGTGCTAAGGCACTATTATGCCGTGATGCATGACCCAAGGCATCACCGAATCGAAGTTGCAAAAGTGAGAGCATCATAGTGCAAATGCACTATTATGTCGTGATGCATGATCCAATGCATCACCAAGCCGAAGTTGTATAAGTTGGAGCATTATAGTGTTAAGGCACTATTATGCCATGATGCATGATCCAATGCATCACCAAGTCGAAGTTGCATAAGTTGGAGCATTATAGTGCTAAGGCACTATTATGCCGTGATGCATGATCCAATGAATCACCAAGCAGAAGTTGCATAAGTTGGAGCATTATAGTGCTAAGGCACTATTATGCCGTGATGCATGATTCAATGCATCACCGAGCCTAAGTTGCGTAAGTGAGAGCATCATAGTGCAAATGCACTATTATGTCGTGATGCATGATCCAATGCATCACCAAGCCGAAGTTGCATAAGTTG